>JAVIAB010000159.1:21185065-21677565 GCA_032433765.1 Megaustenia siamemsis
TTGGTAAACAAAAATATTAGTGTCGTATGCTGCTTTGCTGAACAGCTTCACTTGTGACTGAATCTGCCAATATTGGACAGACAGATCTATCCACAGACAAGAAACAAAATGTATTTCTGGTGCCTGGTCTTGTCTTCTGAATAGTCTCCGTAATGCCTCAAAATTTGCTGCGTCGATTTTCAAATGTTGTTTTCGTGTGCTATGATATGCACAAGATTTTCCGTTTCTCTTCACTGTATAGAGAATTCACTTAAGGAAGCCCTGCAAACATTCTTATAATCTCAGCACTAGTATGTCCATTTGTCTTTCTCTTTCTTAAGTTCGTCATCAATAGTGTTGGGAATACGAATATTTACCATTCTTCTTATATGACCAGCCACCTTAGTCTACGACCCCTAAGTGCTGCCATGATGGATGGGAGTTTGACTCGTTGTAAGATATAAGAATTGGTCTACTTTGTCCTGCCGTCTGATGTTCATAATCTTAGAAAAAACAATGTACATGAAAACTGCTTAACTCTTTCTCCTGCCCTGAATAGGTAGTCAAGTTTCTGATCTGTACTAATCAGACATTTTGGTAAACTTAAATCGTAGTCCTCGGTGTTAATTTGGTGTTGGCCCATGCTCTATCTTTAAGTTTTACCAAATGTGGAAGATGCCTTTCATAATTGGGAATTTATTTCTCCTTCAAGCTGTGACCATAGAACCGAGAGAGGCGAATTTTCAACAAATTCAAGGGGTGGTTATATAAGGATATGGCTGCGGGACTGTCTACACCCTTGTTGAAGCAGTGAAATCGACCCTGTGGTTGTTTGTAGATTTCAATCAATAAGCAAAGAACAATATATTGTCCGTAGCAGTATTGAACCCGTACTCCTTGGCACATCACCTTGTGAGAGATCAAACGCTAGAGTACACGGCCAACTTAGCTATCTAAAAATGTAGTATCATTGGTGATGTCTTTCACGCAGGTGTACTCATGACTGTAGCCTAGGGGTACATCATATGTGTACTCATGACTGTAGCATAGAGTTACGATCAACGTGTACTCATGACTGTAGCATTAGAGTTACGCCATATGTGTACTCATGACTGTAGCATAGGGTTACGATCACATGTGTACTCATGACTGTAGCATAGAGTTACGATCACAGGTGTACTCCTGGACTGTAGCATAGGGTTACGATCATATATGTGTACTCATGACTGTAGCATAGGGTACGATCATATGTGTACTCATGACTGTAGCATAGGGTTACGATCATATGTGTACTCATGACTGTTAGCATAGAGTTACGATCATATGTGAACTCATGACTGTAGCATAGGTTACGATCATATGTGTACTCATGACTGTATCATAGGGTTTACGATCATAGGTGAACTTATGACTGATCATAGGGTTACGATCACAGGTGTACTCATGACTGTAGCATAGGGTTACGATCACAGGTGTACTCATGACTGTAGCTTTAGGGTTCGATCATAGATGTACTCATGCTGTAGCTTTAGAGGTTACGATCACAACTCGAGAATAAATTGTTACCTGTATTTTCCTGTTACGACACGTAGCTCCCGGATGGGGTAGGGCTTAATACTTGGGTTGCATACAAACAGTTATAGGAAGAAACAACACGAATAGTAACTTCCCGTGGTTTAGACAGGAGACAAATAATAATAAATGAATATTATTATAGAGGAAACTTTCGAGACGATAGATCAGCGAATCATTTCAGAGGAGGAGATATGTTTACAGCACTCAGAAAAAAATAACAAATAATCAACAAAAGATTGTCTTAAAAGAAAAATACAGATTCGCACTTTATTATTACACTCTATTTTGAGTAGTGAACATGTATTCTCATTATGTTGTTGCCAGTGCAGTTGAGAGCCTTTAAAGTTTAGCTATTTTCTTGCATTCCTTGAAGGCCCCGTGTGTCTTCAGATTTAAGCAAAACTAATTTTGGATTCAGTTTAGAGTTTGGAATCAATGTTAAGTAGTCAGAGTTACACAGTCAAAATTAGCGTCTACAATCATAACCTTAAACTCAGCTTGTGTTGGAGTTGGTTGTGTTGTGTTCTGCCCCATACAGAAAAATAGGGAACAGAACCCGGTCGTGGTTAATGCTGAGGTCAACGGTCTCATCTGCGATAACACCAATGAGAAAGATGCAGTCATCTATACAGATGGATCTGTAATTCGACACCAAAGAAGTGCATGGGCATTTACAGCACGCTCGGAAGCCAGAATAGTTAAGGAAGACAGGGTGCATACGTCATGACCACGAGTATTATGACAATGGAGTGATTGCAGTGACCAAGGCATTCAAATGGTTAGAGTCACAAGGACTCACCCACGCAGTATACTGAGTGATTCGATGAGCATGAATAAAAAGTGGAGGTGGGCTCTGTACGCATGCAATGGGTAGAGGTCGTTGCAGAATCCAAATACGTAAAGTCACCTTTGTCTATATCCCTGGACATGCGGGTGTACGGGAAATGAACGAGCGGACAGGTTGGCTAGTTGCGCTGTCGTTGAGGAAGGGCAACCAATGAATCGGGATGACATCATCAATGCCTCCGAGATGTGGGAAGAGCACTGGACTTCGAAAAACACAGATCCACGTCACTTCTTCGGATGATGGAAATGGGAGTTAGATGGCACAGCCAGAAATGAGAAACTTAGTGGCCATGTAAGAAGACTTATCAACCAACATAGAATTGGAGTCGTCAGTCGCTGGACACTGTGAGACTTGCTGATGAGGGGATCTGAACACCTATGGACATGTTCGGAGTGCAATGATGATGACCAGCACAAATAATTCAATAACTCAGGACAGTTTATGTTATTTTGCATGTTCACTGTAGCCCACGCGTGGTCCCGTATAGGGATAACATTTTTCGTTTCATGATGTATTTTCTGGCTTTGTTTTTCTTTGTTTAATTTCTATAGTTTGTTGTTATACCTGATGATGGCTTTTGCCGAAACGTTGTGGTTTGTCTTGTTTTTTCTATTAGTTTAGCTACTTTATATCATTTTATGCTTATTTTACAAGTTCTATGCAGCTCTGCTCGTGGAACCTCATAGCATTTAGTGTTTTATATATTAATAACTGTGCTTTACTTCTTGTGTGCTAGAGTCGCAACAGTTTATTATATCGTCATCGACTGATACAGTCAAATAAGTTACATTGAAGGTGGCAGTGTAACAAGTGACAAGCTGTGAAACATGGAAATTTGTGTGGGTTTTTTTTCTGGCGTCGAAAAGTATTTTTCACACTTTTTTCTGTTTATGTTTACTTTTATAATTGTGTTTGGCCATAAAGTATATAAAACATCTGGCAACGTGTGTGTGGTACAGACAAGCCAGAGGTAATCAAACTCTTGTTCAGCTCAAATTTCAATATTTGTTCTCTGAGGTCTCCCCATCCTCTCTCTTAGCAGAGGAGGACGCTTGTTTACAAAAAAAAAAAAATATATATATATAATTGCAACACTCACTTGAAATTGTTCAAATGTATGACCTATATTTGTTTTATATTAAGTACATTTATTCTTGTTAACCTTTTTATTGATGATGTAAACAATTTATAAATTTACGAGTTAAATGAGGCACTTCATGAATGCAAACCACATGAAAACACCATAGTTCTAGGGATTTTAACGCAAAAGTCGGAAAGGAAAGAGTTGAGAAGTAGTTGGTCATTGTGGCTTAGGCGAGAGGAATACAAGAGTTGAGAAACTATTGACTGTGCAAGAACACACAACATGATGATAAGGAAACACCTGTTTAAGCAACATCCAAGACGTCTGTGGACATGGAAAAGCCCAGGGACAACGCTCGTAATCAAATTGATTATGTAATGATAAGCAATAGATTTAGAAACAGCCTGGTGTGTGTGTGAAAACTAGACCAGGGGCAGATTGCAATAGTGACCATGTACCAGTTGTGGAAAGCTTAAGTAAAATTAAAAAACAACAAAACGAGCCTCAGTTAACATCAAGTTAAATTTAGATTTACTCAAATCAGACAAGAAAGAAGCAGCAAGACAAATATAACATCACAATTCAGAACCGGTACAATGCAATAGAGAAGATACAAAGCATTGATGAACAGTGGGAAATGCTAAAATAATCAATGCAAGAAACATCCAAAAGTGTTCATACCACCAGTGAGGACAAATTCAAGAAAGAAATGGATGACAGATGACATTTTGCAGCTAATGGATACAACAAGAGAAATAAACAACATAAAGTGGAGTATAAGAGATTAAATAAAGAAATTGTAATAAATGTAATGAAGCAAAAGAAGGAGGGCTGAGAGAGCTGAAAGAGAGATGTAAATAGATTGAAATGCAACAAAAAGGAGATGCTAAAGTTATATACAAACAAATTGAGGAATTAACAGGAAAAAACGGAATCAAAAACTGGATGTTTAAGATTAAAGGAAGGAGAACTGTTGATTGAACATGGATAATGGAGAAGGACCAGAAATACTCAGAGAAGAAGTGAAAGACGCATTGCGCAATATGAAAGCAGGGAAAATCTCCTGACCAGATAATATAACTAAAGAAGATATTGAAGCCATGGGTGATTTTGGAATAGCAATAATACAAAACTATAGAATGATATCTACAACTGCGGATATATACCAGACGACATGCTCAAATCAAAATTCATAGCCTTACCAAAGAAATCTGGTGCGATTTAATGCGATGATCATCGCACAATAAGCCTTATGAGTCATATGACTACGATATTACTAAGAATCATCATGCGAAGAGTGTGAAACAAATCAGTCCTGAAATTAGCGATGAACAGTGTGTTTTTATTGGAGGTAAAGGAACGAGCAGTGCCATATATATATCATAAGATCTTTAGTAGAAAGAGCCATAGAGGTGAAAACAGGTCTATACCTATGTTTCATAGATTATACCAAATCATTTGACAAAGTAAAGCACCAAGAAATAATCAAAATTTTAGAAAGCATAAACGTAGACAGCAAAGATCTAAGAATGATAAAGAATGTTGTTATTTATTGAGTTATTTGCGGGTCATCATCATTGCACTCCGAACATGTCCATAGGTGCTCAGATCCTCTCCTCAGCAATTCCCTCAGTGTCCAGCGACTGACGACTCCAATTCTATGTTGGTTGATAAGTCTTCTTCTTAACTATTCTGGCTTCCGAGCGTGCTGTAAATGCCCATGCACTTCTTTGGTGTCGTCTTGCAGATCCGTCTGTATAGATGACTGTATCTTTCTCATCGGTGTTATCGCAGATGAGGACCGTGACCTCAGCATTAACCACGACCGGGTTCTGTTCCCTATTTTCCTGTCAAGTGTGACAATACACGAGAAAGTCCCCTTGAATGAGTAGCACGTTATCCACTCCCACCAACGTTGATATTGGTAAGCCCAGAGACCTGTTTGATGACATCTTCTGCTCGGGCCACCCATGATTTCCTCTTTTTAGACCGGCACCTTTCTTGTGTTGACACGTATTGAATGGATGCTCTTTATCTGTACTAATCTTCAGGTAGCTCGTGCTCTCCAGATCTTGATTCTATCATCCATGGTTGAAAAGTCAAGAAGATACATCATTGCTACACAGGAGTGTCCCTTGTACATCCCAAGATAATGCGCATGGCTTCATTTGTATTTTCTCCAGCCTATCAGTTTGAGTCGTACTGACAGTAAGAATTGTCAGGCACACTCTATTGGGCGAGGACTAATCCCTGGACAGAGAGTAAGTATTTAGAATTAAGATGTGATCTGTTCTGTGAATGAGGACATGATATAATTCTATGAAGTGTGTCATTAGAGAGCTTATGAATGATGACATGATATAATTCTATGAAGTGTGTCATTAGGGAGCTTATGAATGAGGACATGATATAATTCTATGAAGTGTGTCATTAGAGAGCTTATGAATGAGGACATGATATAATTCTATGAAGTGTGTCATTAGAGAGCTTATGAATGAGGACATGATATAATTCTATGAAGTGTGACATTAGAGAGCTTATGAATGAGGACATGATATATTATGCACATAATAACATGTATGCTTCTAAGCAAAGTAATATGAAGTATTATTATGAAATTGGATGTAATATGGCGATGTGAATAGAGAGTTACATGTTGCAAGAGAAGTATAGTAGGAGGAGTGTTTCAGAACCTTGTTAGTACTACTTTGAGAGGTAGAGTGGTCATCTACACCTCCCCGCTCAAAGTGTGTGAGATTTGTATATATAGTGAAGTGTGTAAATAAAGCATGTTGAAGTTGTACAACTAAGGCTTGTAGTTTGTCTTAGCTCAGCAGTAGATATTAATATAAGGCTGGATCCAAACGATCATCTAGCTTCAGTCATGGGTATTAAGAAACACAACGCAAAGTAACCATGAGATACGAACGACCAATGGAAATGAGGCTTCTACCCAACCACATCAAACATGCCAGTGGATCACATCAATAAGGTGAAGGCCATTGAAAGTTATGGATGAATAAGTGTAACCTAACTCCTTTCATTCATTTTATGACATCTCATTCTATATGGCACCACATTTTACAAAAGATCATTAAATAAATATCAAATTAGGAAAACTTCAATGCAAAACATACTCTGGCTTTTACAACAGGAAAAAAAATAAAAATACAGTCACTAACAAAGCTGTAAAGATGTGGAACATTAAAGACTGACCTAAAAAACTCACCAGATGTGAACAGCATTCAAAAGGTAGAGAGAAATTTATATTCAATTCTAATAAATCAGCAAATGTTTTTTGTAACATAAAGAGAGAGCTGTAGAGAGTAATAATGAGACTTTATGTGATTCCTAACAAAACAGTCACAATCATAAAAGAAATCTGTATACCAATTTCATAGTCAGCGTTAACCACAGAAACTGATTGATCAAAAGTAACAATGGAAGTACAGTCGAACCTGGTCTTAGGACCACCTGTTTAAAGCGTTTCCCTGGTTATAGGACCGGGTCTACAATTTCCCCGAGTTTTTTACTATATGCTAACACTGCTTACGGCGCTCACCGTATGACGCGACCAGAGACCAGGCTAATTAACCGCCACCAATGTTATTTATCCCGTTTACGACACGCGGGTAATCCGAGATAACGATACACTGACCAGCCAGTCCTTCTCCGTCTCGCTGGGAGCCATAAACGATCGACGCAGGTGTCTACAGGTGTCGAAGTTTTCCCGTATTTAGTGAGTCCCAGATTACAGTGGGACGTGTTATGTTTATCAGTCAATACTGGTGTGAGAACACGGCAGACACAGATCTATGATTCGTGAAGTGACATCACTTCGCGGTTCCGTCTAGACCAGAGTAGACCATTGCGTGGCCCGTATAAATTACAGGAATTAACTAAAGAATTAGTCATTGCCCGCTTAGAGTGTATTCACGTACATGTACAGTATCTCAGTGAATTATTTTTGTGGATTTAAAAGTGTTACACACAATATAGGAAATGGCCAGTGTCAAAAGTGTAAAACCAAAAGCATTAACGCTGGAAGAACGAATATCAGTGATTCGACAAAATATTTTTGTGTGTTTAACTATCGTGTTTTATGAAAAGTGTCCAACCAGTGGCTATTGTAGACCGACATGTGCACTATGTTCTACTCATGGATTACGCTGATTTGCAGGTTAGTTTTCATAGTGCTTAGGATAAAAAATTTGTTATCGCTCTATTTATTATGTGAAACCTGTTAGGCAGGACCACCTGTCCTATGGGACCAGTTTTTGAAAGTCCCGTGAATGGTCGCCTTAGACAGGTTCGACTGTATTACAAGGGTGGATATCATTTATTCTGTATTTGAATTCAAGAGAAGATAAACACAATGATAAAACAAAGTGATGGAGACAGATTTAATAAATTATAAGTTGAATTCTTCCATATGTGTTAGCTTGTGTTTCAATAGACAGTGATTCTGAGCAAAATCTGCACCACACACATCACATTTGTAAGGCTTCTCTCCTGTATGTGTTCTCATGTGTTTCAAGAGATTGCCACTCTCTGCAAGATCTGCACCACACACATCACATTTGTAAGGCTTCTCTCCTGTGTGTGTTCTCTTGTGACTTTTAAGATTTCCACTCACAGCAAAACATGCACCACACACATCACATTTGTAAGGCTTCTCTCCTGTATGTGTTCTCTTGTGTCCTTTAAGATCTCCACTCTGAGCAAAACCTACACTACAAATATTACATTTATACGGTTTCTCTCCTGTATGTGTTCTCTTGTGACTTTTAAGAATTCCACTCACAGCAAAACATGCACCACACACATCACATTTGTAAGGCTTCTCTCCTGTATGTGTTCTCTTATGAATTTTAAGATTTCCACTCTCTGCAAAACATGCACTACACACATCACATTTGTAAGGCTTCTCTCCTGTGTGTGCTCTCTTGTGACTTTTAAGATTTCCACTCACAGCAAAACTAGCACCACACACATCACATTTGTAAGGCCTCTCTCCTGTATGTGTTCTCTTGTGAGTTTTAAGATATCCACTCTGAGGAAAACAAGCACCACAAACATCACATTTGTAAGGCTTCTCTCCTGTATGTGTTCTCTTGTGAGTTTTAAGATATCCACTCCGAGAAAAACTAGCACCACACACATCACATTTGTAAGGCTTCTCTCCTGTATGTGTTCTCTTGTGAGTTTTAAGATATCCACTCCGAGAAAAACTAGCACCACACACATCACATTTGTAAGGCTTCTCTCCTGTATGTATTCTCTATGTATAATAAGATTTCCAACTTGAGTAAAACCTGCACCACAAGTATCACACTTATAAGGCTTCTGTTCTATGCATCTTCTGTTGTGTTTTATTGAACAACCATTGTTATCAAAATCTGTATCACTAACATTACATTTGTGTAGCTTCTCTGCTGTATGTGTTCTATGATGTGCTATTGAGTTACACTCAACAAACTATCACTTAATGCCTCATTAACAGGTGATGGAAAGACCATCTCCCTTTCTGGCATGTGTTTGGGCTTGATGTCAGGTATCCAAACCTGGGGGCTAGAGTCTTGACTGCAGCCCTCACTTTGACCTACCTGAGAACAGAAAGAGATTACAATGTGAAGTAAATCAAGGCTGAATTAAATGTTGAAATGGGACATAATTCTTGATTTAAAATTCTATTTCCTGAGATTTTGTTTGATTCTACTGATTTCTTTCTGTCTGGTGTTCACCCGATTACTACATTATTTGATATTCCACTTCATCATCTGCCCTTAAAAAGATGTTAAATGTGTGTAGATGTGTTGTGTTTTGTTTTAGTTGCACCTTTTGGCCCACCCCATCAGTCTTCAGCATGGGCATTTACTAGTACCGGGTAGTTTCAAATTTTTGAATCCCCTATTTGCTTGGTTAGACTGGACTAGTGTGTCTATTTCTAGAGGCACCATAAAAAGTAGGGCCTGGACAGATCTGCTTCATCGACCCTGGAAAAAGCCATCAACTATGAGCTGTAGGCAGCATCCATCTCTGTTGTAGTCAGATGCCTTGACCCTTAGTCCCAAATATTTAGCTTCCCACCAAAATTGGAAAAACAAAGAACATTTTCAAAATCAAAAGTCCAGTAATTTTCAGTGTAAGAAACAACACACAAACATGCTGTATTCTATATGTGCAATTGTAGCAGTTTTATAAGAACAAAATAATGTCGCAATTGTACAGACTCCTTTAAAAACCGGTGTTGACTGTGTGCACACTGCGACGTCGTACACACATGTAACACTCCAACTGATTTAGGCCGGCCTGTCTCCACCTGTGTTGCCACGACTGGTTCTCCGCTTTACTGCTGGACAGACATGCTTAAGCCTTGCCCGTACACACCTTGCACAGAAGATGCACATAGACAGCTCACTGAATTCTGAGTCATCCCCCTGTTTGACCTTTAGAACACGTTACACCGCTAATGGCGGTCTGACTCTCCCTCGACTTTCCTCTGCTGATGTGTTGACAGAAGCTCGTGGAGATCTGAGTCCCTTACTAGACTCTACCAGCCCTTTGGACACCAGTCGTTTGCACTGGCCAGGATTACTTGAACTGCCCGTTGATCGTTAGAAGTACTTCACACTGTTAAGTCTGTGGTTTAGGACAACCCCGGACCCGTTTTTCGTCAGGACGAGACAATAAAACACACAGCTAGCATTGACAAAGCATGTCTCAACACCATGGAAGTCAACAAGTGAATGTTTATTACAACAATAAATCCCCAACAATTTACAATGTCCATAGCCACTCTCCAAGTGGCCTCTCGTTCTGGCTTGATTCTCACACTGACACTACATTCGATGCATGCTATCATTGGCCTCCTCAACATGAGTGAGACCCTCACAATGCTACAAAAGTCTCTGCATTTGTGCTAATGACAGCACTCACAAACAAATCTAAAGTCTCAGTTCTAATGATGTTGAGAATATTCCCTATACTTCACAAGTCTCTGTTCTTATTATGGTGAGAACATTCACAATAATTCACCAGTCTCTATTCTTAGTAATTCCAAAAGTCTCTGTTCATATGATGGTGAACATACTCACAATTAATTCACCTGTCCATGCACTGTAGAAGCTACCAGCTTCGTAATCAAGTCCCTTCAAGACTATTTCTATTCTACTACGGAGAGAACACTCACAAATAATAATACATATGTCTCTGCACTGTTAGAAGCTACCAGCTTCGACTTAAAGTCCCTTCAAGACTATTTCTATTCTACTACGGAGAGAACACTCACAAATAATAATACACATGTCTCTGCACTGTTAGAAGCTACCAGCTTCGTGATACAGTCTCTTCAAGAATACTTCTATTTTACTACGGTGAGAAGACTCACAATTAATACACATGTTTCTGCACTGTTAGAAGCTACCAGCTTCGACTTAAAGTCTCTTCAAGACTAATTCTATTCTACGACGTCTCCAGAGACTTACTGTTCCCTATCGAGCTACTACATCATACACTGACCTGTCCTGGACGACTGTCTGAATTCCTCTCATCCCCCCTTGTTCACGGTAATCGGCTGTATAACATAAAGCCGCCCGCATCGAACCAACGCTCTCAATCGAATGACTCTCCCAACCCAACTGTCCTTCTCTCACTTAACTTCTCACCCCTTATTTCCAAAACTCGTGAATTCTGAATAAGTTCACCCCACAACCTGCCAGTGCATCACGCCTCTCTCGACCCCTCTCTTAAGGACTCCTCAGCTTTATCTCCCCTTGACCTCTATTAAATTCCTCTCTCTTCACTAGCCTAGTTACCTCCCCTTTTTTCACAATGTTCACGTTAGAAAACACACAAAGTTTGTTGTAAACAAATAAATAAACACACTCACATCATTATCCACTTCCTGTTTCAAAAAATCTTGAAGGAATGGAATTTGTCTTTCTCTTTTAACTGCAGTCTGAGAAGATAAAATGTCAATATTTACATTATGGGATACTAAACATTTTCTTGAAATACTGAAGTGTCTGAATATTTAAGACTTACAAATATTATTTACTACATGTTTTTGGCACTGTAGTGATTACAGACATATGCAACAACATATACCATACAGGATAGATGCCAAATGAACCAAAAACATCAACTTCTATTTGATTGTCTAAAAAGAATGGTGCAGTTGAATGCAGTGACATTAGAACAATAAGTTAAGGCATCAAGATGCACCAAGATGCATAGAGATGCGAAGCTGCTGTAAAGCTGATGATAATAGCAATGCTAAAATAAGGGAAGAAAAAAGTGGTATGGTGACAGCTTTACGTGGTAATGGATGAAAAAAGTTAACGTTTTGGCCAAGTAGGCCTTCATCTGGACGAACAACAAACACAAAAATATATATATAACGATATATTAACAAATCTAACTACATGGCGATAATATGTTAGATAATAAAGAGAAGAAAAATAAAAAATGGTCACTTCACTGTGTTCCTGAGCTGGGTCAGTCTCCAAATGGACTAAATTGATACGGCAGGATGACCGACTATAAACCTCTCTGACCAGGAAGTCAGGTGAGAAGACGGAAAGGAAGGGTTCTAAAAATATGGGGAGGTGGGTACAGGATATGTGTAAACTATGCACATCTAACTCTGTGTGTGTACCCCGAACCGATGTGTAAAAATAAACATGTGTTTGTAACAATGCATGCGTACAAGCATAAATCAGCACATATATTGCCACAAGGTCCACAAAAGAAAAACCCAAATGAGCCCAAATGTGCCAACACATGGGTTTTTCGAAGTACTCACTTTATAATCCATCTCCTGTTTTATATTCTCAACAGGTAGCAGATTCTGAGATTCCATATTTCTGACAATCTGAGAAAGGAAAAGTAAGGTCCCATTTTAACATGTTGAAATATTGCAGTAACAAGACAAATGGAAGATACAATGAATAAGTTATATCTAATTTCTACATAACAACACATCTGAACTTTTAAATTATTTCTTATTATTGATTAAACAATTTTGTGTCTAGTCCATGAACTTGTATCTCCTCTTAATGTTTAGAAGAAATGTTCAATTTGTTAGTCTGTGGGAATAAAGCAAACCTGCTTAAAATGATATTTCATTTTAATGCAAGCCATGTCAGAAAATAAACAAAATAATTTACTATGTACATAATGATTTAATTCTTAACATATGGATGTGAATCATGGACAATAGGACAACAGACAAGAAAATCACTGGAGTCGGAGTCAAGGAAAGAGAAAAGATACCAGACAGCTTAAAGGAATGGCTTGGTAGAAGGTCAACAACAGAAATGATAAATAACTATTGTGATCGAGAGTTGTGGAGAGACATGATCACCTATGTCAGCAGGCCTGGTACTTGATGATAATGATTTAATGTAACATGAATATGTTGATTGTGAAATAGATATTTGTTGTTAGCAGCATACAACATAATAGGTGATATAGTCTGGAGGAATAAAGAAACAATCACAAGATCTGTCATTCTATGGAAGCCAAGATGAAAGCTCAAGCAAGAGACAGATAAAAGACAACCTGGTAGAGAATAGTGAAAGTAAGGATACATGACAATGGCTAAGTCTGGATCTTATCATGTCAAATATGGACATAGAGTGATTATTGTTGCAGAGATTTTGTTGTGGACTTCTTTTTTTGACAGATAATGTATCAGCCAATAATTTATTTACTACAAGTCAAGTAGTACAAACAACATAATTTTTTGTATATTTTTCTGTTAATTATGTTTGAGTTAATCTGAATAAGAAAAAAATGTCACATAGAAAACAAGCACAATCAATTATAGAAAGTTAATACTGCCTGTCTTATGTCTGTTTAGTTAAGTACATTTGTAACTAAATTAGTACTTTTAAAACTAACCAATCTACTTACTTCATAATCTGGTTCCTGTTTTATATTCCAAATGGGGATAACATTCTTGGTTTCCATGCTTGTGTCTGTCAGAAATTAAGGAGGAATGTTCAATATTTTGTGAGAATTAGCAGGAGATGGTCATTTTACTGTCATATTTTTTGCCTTTCTATTAGTTTTGAATTACATATTACTGATGGTCATCGAAACTAATTTGTCTATTACTTTGTCAATACTTAATCAAGAAATTTATCACAGGACAACCCGTGTTGTTTCCCGCTGGATGCAGTGTGAATTGCACTTGTGGCTGCCAAACCACGGTGGTTGGATATAAAATCCCCCACGGTCGAACCAGCACTTGGCAGAAATGGGTACTAGTGTGGCGCTCTGGGAATGTGAGAAGTTATGGTGCTTAATGGGAATCTAGACAGGAGTCTCCGAACCACTTCTGGATAGGTGGCTGAACACCAATGGGTAAAACCTGCATGCTGAGACAGCAATACAAGTCTTGTACCTTTCCATTTTTTTACAAGCATTATATTATGGTTACTTGCATGTCAATAATTTTACAAATTATCTCTCCCCAACTATACATCATCATTTTCACAAATTTAAAGAAAAACAAAAAACCCGCAATAATTTGTTGTTTATACTTACACTCAGTTTTAGTTGAAGTTAAGCAAGTTTAATTCTAAAAGTAAAAAATGTGATGTGTGCCAGATTGTTTCTGTTTAGCAGGTTGGTCTGATGTAATATTGACCACATCATCCAAGATAATCTTGGAAAAATATAGTCATGCAACATGGCAAAATGGGGAAGGCAATTACTTTACATGTGACATGGTAAAGTACATATTTCAGGTCATTGAGTGATAACTGGCCTGCAGACTTACACAGGAAAATCACAAGAGGCTTTGGCAGCTAGCATTTATTTACTTAAATAATATTAGTACTCATTACTACTACCCACTTTTTGTAGTAGTAAGTAGTCTTATATATTATAATATATATATATATTATAATATATATATATATTATAATATATATATATATATATATATATATATATATATATATATATATATATATATATATATATATATATATATATATATATATATATAGTATATATATATATAGTAGCCTCCGTCAGTCATAGTTGACTATGGATTTTTCAGCACCACTAGAAATGTTTTTTTTTCTTTTCTTTTCTTTCGATGTGTATCCTCTTTCTCTATGAATATGCTTCTTGTTTGAGGTGAACCTTTAGAGTGTGTTTCCAGAGATTGCGGTTTGCAGCTTTGTCTTCCCACTGCTGCATGGTTTAGTTTATGTTCAGAGTCTTCATGTTGTGTTTACACACATCTACAAATTGAAGTTTTGGGCACCGCCTAGTTCTTTTACCATCTGCCAGTTGTTCATAGAGTATATCTTTCGTTATGCGGCCATCAAAAATAAAGTGTATGTGTCCAAGCCAGCATTGTTTGAGCAACGTGTAGATATTCGGGAGGCCTGTGCAAGTAATGACCTCTACATTTGTCACTTTATCCTTCCAGGTGATACCAAGAATATGGCGTAGACATCGCATATGGAATGCATTTAGCCTTTGCTCCTGCTTTACATAGGTTGTCCAAGATTCACTGCCATACAGGAGGATACTAATTATGCAGACATTGTACACTGCAGTTTTTGTTTTAATTGTCAGTTTGCTGTTTTGCCACACACGCCTAGAAAGATGGGCAAAGGTGGTAGCAGCTTTACCAATACGAGTGTCAATTTCTGTATCTAAAGATAGTCTGTCGCTGATGATGGACCTCGGGTAGTTATACTGCCGCACAACATCAAATTTATAATTATAATATATAGTACATAACGTTAAGAAGTTAGTGTATGCAACACTCACAGCAACACAAACTCGTTGACAAACCGCTAAAAGAAGTTAGTGTAAGCAACACTCACAGCAACACAAACTCGTTGACAAACCGCTAAAAGAAGTTAGTGTAAGCAACACTCACAGCAACACAAACTCGTTGACAAACCGCTAAAAGAAGTTAGTGTAAGCAACACTCACAGCAACACAAACTCGTTGACAAACCGCTAAAAGAAGTTAGTGTAAGCAACACTCACAGAACACAAACTCGTTGACAAACCGGTAAAAGAAGTTAGTGTAAGCAACACTCACAGCAACACAAACTCGTTGACAAACCGGTAAAAGAAGTTAGTGTAAGCAACACAAACTTGTTGACAAACCGGTAAAAGAAGTTAGTGTAAGCAACACTCACAGAACACAAACTCGTTGACAAACCGGTAAAAGAAGTTAGTGTAAGCAACACAAACTCGTTGACAAACCGGTAAAAGAAGTTAGTGTAAGCAACACTCACAGCAACACAAACTTGTTGACAAACCGGTAAAAGAAGTTAGTGTAAGCAACACTCACAGCAACACAAACTTGTTGACAAACCGCTAAAAGAAGACGGTTTGGGCCTTCCCGTCGTAAACTGAAGCTGAGCGGAAGTGACGTAAAATTAATGACAGTGGTTGCCATTTTGGCTTTCCTAAGACAAATTTATAAAAAAAAAAAAAAAAAGCAGATAATATAGTAACTAAACCTACATGGCACTCAGCGTCTTGACAGACAGTTGGTAGCAAGCAATTATGCAATAATAACAAGTCAGTAGTTTGGTAAACAAAAATATTAGTGTCTTATGATGCATTTGCTGAACAGCTTCACTTGTGACTGAATCTGCCAATATTGGACAGACAAATCTATCCACAGAAAGAACAAAATGTATTTCTGGTGCATGACCTTGTCTTCAGAATAGTCTCAGTAATGCCTAAAAATGTCTGCGTTAATTTTAAATGTTGTTTTTCGTGTTACACATTATAATATATATATTATATAATTACACATTATACAATGCTATGCACCAACCAACGATAAAGATGACTCAGTTAAAGATGATTTTTATAAACAGCTACAATGTCAGATGGATGCAAGACGAGCCAAGGATATTATAATCTTTATGGGAGACCTAAATGCTAAGGTAGGATCAGACAACAGAGGCTTCGAAGAGATTATGGGAAAACATGGACTTGGAGATATAAACGAGAATGGAGAGATATTTGTGAATTTCTGTGCCCTTAATCAAATGAGCCTAGGAGGAACAATATTCCAACATAAAAGAATACACAAAGCTACATGGGTGTCACCAGATCATAGAACGGAAAATCAAATTGATCACATATGTATTAATAAGTTTAAGTCATCCTTACAGGATGTAAAAGTATATAGAGGGGCAGATATAGCTTCTGATCATCATCTTCTGTTAGCCAAACTTAAAATTAAATTAAAAAGGTATACTACAACGAATAAGGGTAGAAAGTATTTCAATGTAGGGTTTCTTAAAGAACAAGGAATTAAAGATAAATTCGCAGTCACAATATCAAACAAATACCAAGTCCTCCAACAACTAGAAAATACAATAAATATAGAAGATCATTGGAAACAGGTAAAAAATATATGGAAAGAGACATGCGAAGAAACACTGGGAAAAAGAGAACGCCAGAATAAGGCATGGATGACAGCAGAGACCCTGGATAAAATTAAAGAAAGAAAGAACAAGAAAGCAGACATAAATAAAAGCAAAACAAGAAGTAATAAAGCCAAGACACAGGAAGCTTACACAGAGGTGAACAAAGAAGTGAGAAGATGCATTAAAAGGGATAAGAGGAAATATATAGATGAACTAGCTAAAGAGGCAGAAGAAGCAGCAAATAAAGGGAATATGAAAGAACTGTACAACAGCACAAAGAAATTAGGTGGAAAATACAAACAGATCAACGCCTTTATCAAAGATAAGGAAGGAAATCTGCTTAGTAATATAAGGGAACAAATGGAGAGATGGAAAGAGCACTTTGAAGAACTTTTGAACAGACCCGGCTCAAATAATCCTCCAGATATACTACCAGCAGAAGAAGAGTTACACGTTAACTGTGGAAAACCAAGCAAAGAAGAAATAATGAAAGCCATCAAACTATTAAAAGATGGTAAAGCCACAGGACCAGATGAAATTCCTTCGGAAGCCATCAAAGCAGATATTATCACCTCTACCAAGATGTTACATGATCTATTGGATAAAATTTGGGAGAGGGAAGAAATACCCAAAGACTGGAGAGAAGGTTATATGATCAAACTACCAAAGAAAGGAAGTTTACAGGAGTGCACAAATTATAGGGGAATTATGCTACTATCAGTGCCAGGAAAAATATTAGGCAGAATCATTCTGGAGAGACTAAAAGAGGCTATAGAGAAACACTTGAGAGATGAACAAGCAGGTTTTAGGAAGAACAGATCATGTGCTGATCAAATAACTACTCTACGTATAATAGTTGAACAAAGTTTAGAACTAAAATCCCCACTTTATATTGGATTCATAGATTACGAAAAGGCATTTGATAGTTTAGACAGATGAATGCTTTGGAAGTTGCTGAGTCATTATGGAATCCCCATAAAGTTTATTAACCTGATAAAAACAATGTATGAAGGAACAAAATGTAGTGTGGTGCATGAAGGACAGCTTACAGAAGCATTTGAAATAAGAACAGGAGTAAGGCAAGGATGCCTTCTGTCTCCATTTCTCTTTCTACTGGCCATAGATTGGATTTTGAAAATAACTCAAAACAACAGAAATGGGATCCAGTGGTCACTGACCAAACAACTTAATGATTTAGACTTTGCTGATGACATAGCTCTCCTATCACACAGCCACCAACAGATGCAAGATAAAATGAGTATATTAGATGAGATATCACAACAGCTAGGACTAAAGATTAATAGAGATAAGACCAACATTATGAGAATTAATGCAGTTGGCAATAACCAAATAAAACTAGGAGAAATACCTCTACTAGACGTACAATCTTATATATATCTGGGCAGTAATATAGATAAAGAGGGAGGAACAGAAAATGATACCAAAATAAGGATATCAAAAGCAAGAGGAGCTTTCATTGCACTGGGAAACATATGGAAATCCAAAGAAATTAGGCTAAATACAAAAATAAAAATTTTTAACTCCAATGTTAAGTCGGTTCTATTATATGGCTGTGAAACATGGAGAATAACAAAATTGACAATCACGAAGGTACAGACTTTCATTAATGGATGCTTGCGCAGAATAAAGGGATGGTATTGGCTGGACAAAGTCACTAACGTGGAATTATGGAAATGTACGGGACAAATACCAGTGGATAAAGAAATACAGCGAAGACGATGGCGATGGATAGGACACAAACTACGGAAGCCAACTGAGAGTATTACACAACAGGCCCTTTTTTGGAATCCCCAGGGGAAAAGACAAAGAGGAAGACCAAGGAATTCTTGGAGAAGACAGATTGAAGCAGAGATGAAGATGATGGGGAAGACATGGAATGATCTTAAAAGAATGGCAAAAAACAGAACGACTTGGAAAGTGTTTGTTGAAGACCTATGGGCATGGGAGCTAAAAGGTAGAAGAAGAAGAAACCGGTAAAAGAAGTTAGTGTAATCAACACTCACAGCAACACAAACTCATTGACAAACCGCTAAAAGAAGTTAGTGTAATCAACACTCCACAGCAACACAAACTCGTTGACAAACCGCTAAAAGAAGTTAGTGTAATCAACACTCCACAGCAACACAAACTCGTTGACAAACCGCTAAAAGAAGTTAGTGTAATCAACACTCCACAGCAACACAAACTCGTTGACAAACCGCTAAAAAGAAGTTAGTGTAATCAACACTCACAGCAACACAAACTCGTTGACAAACCGCTAAAAGAAGTTAGTGTAAGCAACACTCACAGCAACACAAACTCGTTGACAAACCGCTAAAAGAAGTTAGTGTAAGCAACACAAACTCGTTGACAAACCGCTAAAAGAAGTTAGTGTAAGCAACACTCACAGCAACACAAACTCGTTGACAAACCGCTAAAAGAAGTTAGTGTAAGCAACACTCACAGCAACACAAACTTGTTGACAAACCGGTAAAAGAAGTTAGTGTGTATGCAACACTCACAGCAACACAAACTTGAAACTCGTTGACAAACCGCTAAAAGAAGTTAGTGTAAGCAACACTCACAGCAACACAAACTTGTTGACAAACCGGTAAAAGAAGTTAGTGTATGCAACACTCACAGCAACACAAACTCGTTGACAAACCGCTAAAAGAAGTTAGTGTAAGCTACACTCACAGCAACACAAACTCGTTGACAAACCGGTAAAAGAAGTTAGTGTAATCAACACTCACAGCAACACAAACTTGTTGACAAACCGGTAAAAGAAGTTAGTGTAAGCAACACTCACAGCAACACAAACTCGTTGACAAACCGCTAAAAGAAGTTAGTGTAAGCTACACTCACAGCAACACAAACTCGTTGACAAACCGGTAAAAGAAGTTAGTGTAATCAACACTCACAGCAACACAAACTTGTTGACAAACCGGTAAAAGAAGTTAGTGTAAGCTACACTCACAGCAACACAAACTCGTTGACAAACCGGTAAAAGAAGTTAGTGTAAGCTACACTCACAGCAACACAAACTTGTTGACAAACCGCTAAAAGAAGTTAGTGTAAGCAACACTCACAGCAACACAAACTTGTTGACAAACCGGTAAAAGAAGTTAGTGTAAGCTACACTCACAGCAACACAAACTCGTTGACAAACCGGTAAAAGAAGTTAGTGTAATCAACACTCACAGCAACACAAACTTGTTGACAAACCGGTAAAAGAAGTTAGTGTAAGCTACACTCACAGCAACACAAACTCGTTGACAAACCGCTATAAGAAGACAGTTTGGGCCTTCACGTCGTAAACTGAAGCTGAGCGGAAGTGACGTAAAAATTAATGGCAGTAGTTGCCATTTTGGCTTTCGTAAGACAAATTGATAAAAAAAAAAGCAGATAATAAAGTAACTAAACCTACATGGCACTCGGCGTCTTGACTGACGGTTGGTAGCAAACAATTATGCAATAATAACAAGTCAGTAGTTTGGTAAACAAAAATATTAGTGTCTTATGCTGGATGCTACTTTGCTGAACAGCTTCACTTGTGACTCAATCTGCCAATATTGGACAGACAGATCCATTCGTATAAAGAACAAGATGTATTTCTGGTGCCCAGCCTTGTCTCCTTTCTCCTTGTCTTTTCAATAATATCCATAATGCCTCAAAATTTGTTGTGTCGATTTAAATGTTGTTCTTACACAATTCACTTAAGGAAGCCCTGCAAACATTATTATATCTCAGCAGTACTAAAATAAAGGAAGAAAAAAGTGGTATGGTGACAGCTTTACGTGGTAATGGACGAAACAAAAGTCGACGTTTCGGCCAAGTAGGCCTTCATTTGGACGAACAACAAACACAAAAATTATATGTGTGTGTGTGTGTGTGTGTGATAACGATATATTAACAAATCTAACTACATGGCGATAATATGGAATATTTGGATTTTCTTCCTTTTTTTAGTATTGCTATTATCATCAGCTTTACAGCAGCTTCGCATCTCTACGCATCTTGATGCCTTTACCTCTTATATCTCAGCACTGGTCTGTCCTTTGGTATCTCTCTTTTCTTAAGTTCGTAATCCAATAGTTGTTTGGGAATACGAATATTTACCATTCTTCTTATATGACCCAGCCACCTTAGTCTACGGCTCCTAAGTGCTGCCATGATGGATGGGAGTTTGGCTCGTTGTAAGATATAAGAATGTGTTACTTTGTCCTGTTGTGTGATGTTCATAATCTTTCGAAAACAACGTACATGAAAACTGCTTAACTCTTTCTCCTGCCCTGTATAGGTAGTCCAAGTTTCTGATCCGTATAGAAGTGTACTAAGCACACAATTTTGGTAAATTTGAATCTTACTCCTGATTGTAAATTTGGTGTGGGCCCATGCTCTATCTTTAAGTTTACCAAATGTGGAAGCTGCCTTTAATATTCGGGAATTTATTTCTCCTTCAAGGGAGACAGTGGTTGAGACCATAGAACCGAGAGATGCGAATTTTCACACAGATTCAAGGGGTGTGTTATATAGGGATATGGCTGCGAAATTATTTTTTTTACGATTTCATAGGCGTATCCATAAAAAATGGGCAGTGATAAAAATTTAACAAATGATTTTTTAAGCAAAGCCTTCATATGGAGATGTCTAAAATAAAGTTGGGGTAAGCCTAAATGTTACATTTACTATTTTTAACGATTTCACAGGTATATCCATAAATAAAAATGGTTGTGGGGTATCATTTTCTTTTAGTAGATTTATGTGTATGGTGTAACGTTCATGATTTATAGTTCGATTTTCTTTAATAGCATTATGTCAGAGGTGTAACTCTCATGTTTGGTAAAACTTTATTTTAGTAGTGTTATAACAGGGCCGTAACTTTCATAACTTTTTGACCTTTTATGTCTTGTTTTTGGGCGTAAATTTGTAGGGTTTTGAGTTCAACTTTTTTTACTCTGAGACATTTTTGTGTTTTGTGGCAAAAACATTTTGTCTTTTGGATATTGCTTTTTTTGGTCTTTGAGTCTAAGATTTTTTAGTTTTTGGATATTTTTTTTTAGAATGCCTCTAAGAATTGTTGGGTTTGTGTATAACTATTTTGCTTTTTTACCTTTGGGACTATGTTTTATTTTTACTCTTTGGATATAACATTTTCTTGATTTTGCGCATAACTATTATGGCTTTGGACCAAAATCTGTAGGGTTTTGAATTCAATTGTTTGACTATGCAATGATTCAAAAGTCGTCCGGTAATTCAAAAGTCTGCCTTTGTTAATACAAAAATCGTCATTTGGTAATACAAAAGTCGTCTATGTAATACAAAACTTGTCCTTTGCTCATTCAAAAGTCATCGTTTGTCAAATTATGAAATGGATCTAAGATTTTTGTGGATTTTGTAGTAACAGTTTGGTCTCTGGCACTAAGTTTTCTGACCTTTAATGTTACATGTCATTCGTTGAGGTGGTAAGCATTGGTATTGGAGCCTTCAGATGTCAAGTCAATATCATGGAACTCCTCTGGTTTTGGATCAGGGGTCAAACCGAGTTAAGGTAACCCACCACCTGCATTATCTATCCTACTGATGACCCGACAGGTGGATTGTATCTGGGACCAAATCGAGTTCAAGTAACCTACCACCTGCATTATCTGCCCCACCAACGAGACAGATTCGACATTACTTCAAGTGGAAAGTGAGGTAAGTATTCACGCTATCGGGAATGCTCTTCTCTGATTGATTAATCCAGATGTCAGTCATTTCTTTGCTCCATATCCCATACTAATACTCTTCTCTGATTGGTTAACCTAGATGCTAATCAATGTTGTCATAGTTACTCACTGATTTGTTAATTTATACGTTACCCACATTTGTTACCAGCTTATATTTAAATGTAGACTACAAGTGATTTCGTGTTATAAGTTTGGTTAATTCAAGGAAGGTTATTTTCATATTACTGCTCAGTCTAGCGAATTGTGTTCAGACTATATGTTACACTGTAAGTTGGAATATTTTTCTCTGTTTCTCTTTAAGTACGTATGTTAGGGATTATCGATAAAGGGTTATTCAATGTTATTAATATGTTTACACTTGGTACGTTAAGCCATGTTGAGTGCGTTATTCCTTCATTATTCATAATTTTTTTTTTTTACTGTTTGTATAATGTAGATCAGGGATGGCCAATTTCTTTCAAATGGCGGGCCACTTTTTTATTATTATTTTTTTTTGTGGCGGGTCACACACATAACAACATCAATACAAATAAACTTGGCACGAGCATACCTGAAGATTAGTACAGATACAGAGCATCCATTGCACCACGCGCTCAACACAGAGAAAGGTGCCAGGCTAAAAAGAGGCAAATCATGGGTCGGCCGAGCAGAAGATGCCATCAAACAGGTCTGTGGGCTTACCAATATCAGCGTTGGTGAGGAGTGGATACCGGACCTACGTCATTCAAGGGGACATTTTCGAGTATTGTCACACTCGACAGGAAAACTAGGGAACAGAACCCGGTCGTGGTTAATGCTGAGGTCAACGGTCTCATCTGCGATAACACCGATGAGAAAGATGCAGTCATCTATACAGACGGATCTGGATCTGTAATACGACACCAAAGAAGTGCATGGGCATTTACAGCACGCTCGGCAGGCAGGATAGTCAAGGAAGACAGTGGTGCATACGTCATGACCACAAGTAACATGACAATGGAGGCGATGGCAGTGACCAAGGTATTCAAATGGTTAGAGTCACAAGACTACACCCACGCATGTATACTGAGTGATTCGATGAGCATGATTAAAAAAGTGGAGGCGGGCTCTGTACGCATGCAATGGGTAGAGTCATTGCAGAAATCCAAAATATGTAAGGTCACCTTTGTCTATGTCCCTGGACATGCGGGAGTACAGGGAAATGAAAGAGCGGACAGGTTGGCTAGCTGCGCTGTCGTTGAGGACGGGCAACCAATGGATCAGGCGGATATCATCAATGCCTTCTGAGATGTGGGAAGAGCACAGGACTTCGACAAACACAGATCCATGTCACTTCTTCGGATGATGGAAATGGGAGTTAAGATGGGCACAGCCAGAAATGAGAAACTTAGTGGCCGTGTAAAAAGACTTATCAACCAACACAGAAATGGAGTCGCCAGTTGCTGGACGCTGCGGGACTTGCTGAGGAGGGGATCTGAGCACCTATGGACATGTTCGGAGTACAATGATGATGACCCACAAATAACTCAATAACAACACATTAAAAACAATGTCCAGCAGTTTGACATAAGCTCATTAGCAGGCCACATCATTTCATCTTAAAGCCATTTGTTGATAGTTCATATGTGTTGATGGAAGTAACATGGTCATTCTTCTGTGATAGTGTGTGAGTTTAGAGATGACTGGTGTGAACAGTCTTAGCTCACAAGATCTTATCTATACTTTCCACATATGTTGTTGTAGAGAGTTGTGAGAAGTCTCACTTTTCTATCATGGACCATCATTGATGTACTGATTGTTGATCAGTCAAGGAAGATTGACCTACACAATGATCAATATGGACTACCCCTTCCATTATTATTGTGGTCACATCACAAGGCAGCTACATCTGTACTTTAAACAACCTTTAAGCTTTTATAGTCATGGCCTTGTGTAGAATTGTTTCTTTCTAGGAATGACAAACAATTTATAAACAATAAGTGTAACAGTGTAGCAGGGAATGAAAAGATAGTTATGTGTTTTAAGGGAATGAGAGACAAGAGTAGTAAGGTATACATAGAACACACAAGTTCAGTGTCACACACGGAGGATATGATATTAAGAGAGAGTTGGGACAGTGACAGCAGCCAAGCGTGAACAGAGAACAAAGCATAGATACAGGAGTCAAGGACAGGAATGGACTTGATGGTGTAGTTAAATGAGGGATACCTGTTAGATTGAGTTAAAAACATTAACACACAGAAAAGGGTCAATGTCGCAAGTAATAGAGAATGTTCTGGAAGCTTCGAGGAGTTGACAGAATTAAAATAGAATGGAGGTTTTGCCAAATCAAGCCTAAGGTCAAAGAGTAAAGCAATGGGGCAACATCTGATTGGTTGAGATAAGGAATATTTAAAAAGGCACACAGACTAAGACAGACAAGATCATCAGTATACTAAGGTCTAAGGCTAGGTAGCGGAGGGCCTGGATAATGCC
This sequence comes from Megaustenia siamemsis, assembly GCA_032433765.1. Classification (NCBI taxonomy): domain Eukaryota; kingdom Metazoa; phylum Mollusca; class Gastropoda; order Stylommatophora; family Ariophantidae; genus Megaustenia; species Megaustenia siamemsis. The sequence continues at coordinate 21,210,163 of JAVIAB010000159.1, forward strand.
AGGAGGGCAATAAGCCAGTGTCTGAACATGAGTGGAAGGCTAAATTACTCCATCTATGTGTAGAGACCCAGCGACTAAACCAACAGTGTTAGTTCAGTCAGAGTAATAGAAGATCACCAGTAGTCTAAGTGAGAAGGGCCTGGCTAATGCCAGAAGGGCATTAATTTTGAGCCAGAACATGAGGTGAATAATGTGTAGAGGCCCAGAGACTAATCCAACAGTGTTAGTTCAGTCAGCGTAATAGAAGATCGCCAGTCGTCTAAGTTAGAAGGGCCTGGCCAATGCCAGAAAGCCACTAAGTCTGAGCTCGAATATGAGCGGAATACTCAAGTACTCAATAATGTGTAGAGACCTAGAGTGTCAACAGTGAAAGATCAGTCTATAGAATTAAGATGTGATCTTTTCTATGAATGAGGACATGATATATTATGCATATGGTAGCATGTTATGCTTCTAAAGCAATGCAATATGAAGCATTCTTATGTAATTAGATTTAATATGCAGATGTGAATGGAGAGTACATGTTGTAAGAGAAGTATAGTAGGAGGAGTGTATCAGTGTAACCGTGAATGATGACACATACATATTTAGATCATAATTAAGTGAGGACAACGTGAATGATGATACATACATATTTAGATCATAATTAAGTGAGGACAAAACAGGACTAGACAAATTTAGCATAGGGATGACTAAGAGACCATGCTAAAGCGCCGTGACTGACCACAAGGTTGTAAACTGGAAATGACCTTAGCTGTCGGTAAGGAATGTAGGAGCCATACCTCCTCCTCTAATACTTCCCTACCTCCCGATAGACTAACTTCCTCCGGACCACCCCTCTATCGCCCTTCTCATTATATCGGCTTTATTATTCTTCCTCTCCTTATCTCTTCCTCCAGTATCCAATCCTTCCTTTCGTTGACCTACCTCTCAACTCTTTCAGTTTGAGGTCATCCATTCTGTAGAGTCCATCTCTCTCACCCATTGCCTAGTTCACTACTTTGTCGTGTCATTCAATTTCTTTCTCTTAACCTCTCGCGTGATCTCTCACTTCCATTGTTGAGTGATTTATATGTATTGCTTGTTGTGTCCCAGGAGTGTCTTCGTCTATCCCCTTCCCCCCCCAATTTTGGTTTTCCCGATATTAGATCCGTTTGCCCTCCTAACTGACCTGTCTTGGTCACGGGTTGCTTTCTATACACGTTCTCTGCGCTTCTAGTCATTCCGACTTGTTTCAGAACGGATTACAGATTTCCTGCTCTGAGCTCAGCTAAGTACAATTTATTATACATTTTTCTCTTTTTCTATTTTATATATTTTGACGCCCATCATACCTCTCATCATGTAATATTCATTTCTCTCTTTTCTTATTTCTGCATCCTACTTTCCTCGCCCTCCACTTGATCATCTAACATGTAGTAATTGTGCTTCACCGCTTGTTGTCGTTGTCCCTGTGTTCTGAAGAAGGCCACAGGCCGAAACGTCAGTATTGTGTTGTGTTCTTTATTTGTAAAGCTGTCACCATACCTTGGAATGTTTAGTACACCCCACCATTGGCTCCTTGCTACCAGCTTTACCGCAGCATTGCAATTATTTGCCTGTTCCCTACTCAATTGATATCGCTGCTACTTTATGTTTGTTTAACGTCATTCATCTCTGTGTACTTTAGTTAGAACCATTTCCACTCCGTTCTTTCACCAACCTATTCTATCTCTCGTCAGTCTCTCCTCGCCTTCATTTCTGGGTGCTTCCTTACCCTCCCCTCTTGTACTTTGCTCCTCATACTTTCTATTCACTACCTTCCCTCTTTCTATTATTGGCTTCTCTATACCTTCACGTATACTACCTATCTTCATCTAGTTAGTTTATCTCTCATTTCTCTTCTCGAGCTTCTCTCATCTCCTCACTATGCCCTCCCTCAAACATCTATCTCATTCTATCCGTCACTCCATCATCGCCTCATTCTCCACTCTACCCCCCGAACTCTCTAACATCTCCAAAGACTTTGCCTTCACTACCATCAAGAAAACTAGATTCACCTGTCACCTGAATTTCTTGAACAACTGCCTCCATCGTAAAATTCTCCCGTGTGGGTTCCGATCTCACTTCTCACCTCAAGTCGGTCAACCCCACCTCTCTAACTATCTTCGCCGCCAACTGCAGAACCTTGAACTCCAGCATGGCCTGAAACGTGTTCGTCTTGTCGCTTCTAGCCACTCTCGTCTTATATCCCACCTCAACACCCGCCAACAACACCTCCTATCCCAACTCCATCTACTCACCTCTAACTTTCTTGGTACTCTTCGCTTCATCCGCCATACCATCCACCACCACAACCGATCTGTGTATGACTTTTTATCCTCTCAGCACAAACATAAACTCTTGAACCTCCGTCCTCCTCCTCCTCTCCCCAATGCCTCTGACTCTAGCTCCCTTGTCACTTGTATTCCCCCTGATTTGTCCCTTTCCGACCATGAGCGCTCTCTTCTCAGCGAGGGTCTTAAGTTTGTCCCCCTTCGCCCTTTGAGTGACTCATTCTCTCTCTTACGGGACATTCAGGAGTATCACAGACGACTACGACTCAAACTCTATTACTTTCTTCATCCGAACTCTTCCTCTCAACCTCCTCCTACAGACGAATTTGCCCGCTTTTCCTCCCGTAAATCTGACTGGACTCCCCGCTTGGGCGAATCACAGGCTTTGGACCAGTTCATTAACAGTACCTACCGGGATATTAAGGTACTTCGTCCCCATAGACTTCGACGCTCTAATCTTAGTAGTGAAGAGTACCAAGCCCTCCAGGATCTTCGCCGACGTGATGATATTGTCATCAAGCCGGCCGACAAGGGCGGCTCTGTGGTGGTATGGAGGAAATACCTTTATATCCGGGAAGGGGATAAACAATTATCCGACTCGACTTTCTACCTCCCCACCCCCGACGACACTACTGTCTCTAATAACGCCGTGGTGCGTCGTACGATCCTCCGTTTCATTCAGGATGGATTACTTCCCTCTAGCTCCTCCAGCATGATCCTTCCTGACCACTGCTTGGGCAGACCCTCTTTTTATATGCTGCCTAAAATACATAAACCTGACTCTCCTGGACGTCCTATTGTCTCTTCCATCTCATGTCCTACGGTTCTCATTTCTGACTTCCTCGACAGTGTCTTTCAACCCATAGTTATGGGCCTCCCTTCGTATGTCAAAGACACTAACGACGCCCTTAACTTCTTTTCCTCTATCACCCTCCTTCCTGATCGTCACTACCGCCTCTTCGTTATGGATGTCTGCTCCCTGTATACTTCTATTCCCCACTCCGACGGCCTTCAAGCTCTTCAGCTTTTCCTGGACCGTAGGATCCAACCCTCCATCGCCACTGGCGTCCTCCTCCGTCTAGCAGAATTAGTCTTGAACCTCAACTCTTTCGAGTTCAATGGCAATTTCTTCACCCAGATCAGCGGTGTGGCGATGGGCACTAAAATGGGCCCTAGCTATGCTTGTCTCTTCATGGGTTATCTAGAGCACCAAATTATCCAAACCTACCAGGGCCCTCTTCCCCTTATGTATCGTAGGTACATTGATGACTGCATTGGTCTGTCTGACCTTCCAGAAGATGAGATCTCCCGTTTCATCGAATATGTCGGACATTTCCACCCCTCTATCCACATCACCTTCCACATCTCCACCTCCTCCGTATCTTTCCTGGACATCCTAGTCTCCTTGGGCACCTCTCATCTTCTCACCTCGGTCTTCTACAAGGCCACTGACTCCCATAGTTTCCTCCGCTACGACTCCTCTCATCCTACATCCTGCAAGAACTCTCTTCCATATTCTCAGACTTCGTCGCCTTTGCCAAGACGATGAAGATTTCCTTCACAATGCCCACCTCATGCTTGATTTCTTCCGCCGATGCCTTTATCCAGAATCAGCTCTCCTCCCTGCCCTGCGTCGAGTTCTCCTCACTTCACGTCAGTCTGCTCTTACCCCCTCTACTCATCCCCCCTCTGATAGAGTAGTGCTCGCTCTCACCCATCACCCTCACCACTACTAGGACCATCCACCGCTACCTCCCTATTCTTCGATCTGACCCTACTACTCGTCTGCTCTTCCCTGACCCGCCACTAGTGGCCTTTAGACGTGACCGGAACCTCCGAGACTTTCTTGTCAGGGGTCGTCTTCCTGCTGACCACTTCAGCCATCGAGGTACTATCCGCTGCAACCGGAGAGTATGTAAAACTTGTGACCACGTTCTGCAGACCGACACTGTCCTCTTCCCTAATGGTCCTTTCGAGATCAGAGAGGGATTCACTTGCACATCGCGGAACATCATTTATGCCATCATTTGTAAGCGATGCAAGTTGACCTACATCGGTCAATCTGGTCGAAGAATCGGCGATAGGTGCCGTGAACACTTGAATGACATCACCCGAGAAGCGGACACTCCTGTAGCAGCCCACTTTAACTCGAGGGGCCATCGAGATAAGACTGATGTCCTGATAACTGGCCTAATATCATGCTCCTCTGATCACCACAGTCGGCTCACTCTTGAGCACCGTCTGATCGTTCGTTGGGGCTGCCTCACCCCTCGTGGCATCAATGTATCCCTGTCCCTCTGAGGACCCTCCGGCCTCCGACTCCACCCTCCCACCTATGGACCTCTCTTCCTATTTCTCTTCTTCCATCCCTGCGTTTCATATCCTCTTTGAGTAACCCCCATCTTGCCTTCTTCATCCTAAAAACCCCCCCTCCCCACACCTTTTTCTCTTCTGACTACCTTCATGTCCTTTACCTCTTTATCACCTCTCCACCTGGACTGTACGTACGATCTCTCTGCACAACTCTATTGTTCCTCGTCCTTCCTACCACCCCTCTGCTGATCTACTCCTAGCTCACCCCTCTCCTCTCTATTCACTTGTAGTCACTACTCATCTATACCTACTATTCCAGTATCCCCCTTATCCTGATGCCCACTTTCATTCCCCCTTTGTTCTATCATTTCCCTACTTCTTTACCTCCTATGGTTCATACCTCTTGCACACCATCCCCTATTGCTCCACTTCTTCCAGACTTTCTCTTTTTCCATTCACTTCTGACCTACCGCCTCTCCCCCTATCCAGTTTTCACATACCTCCTCCTCTAATACTTCCCTACCTCCCGATAGACTAACTTCCTCCGGACCACCCCTCTATCGCCCTTCTCATTATACCGGCTTTATTATTCTTCCTCTCCTTATCTCTTCCTCCAGTATCCAATCCTTCCTTTCGTTGACCTACCTCTCAACTCTTTCAGTTCGAGGCCATCCATTCTGTAGTCCATCTCTCTCACCCATTGCCTAGTTCACTACTTTGTCATGTCATTCAATTTCTTTCTCTTAACCTCTCGCGTGATCTCTCACTTCCATTGTTGAGTGATTTATATGTATTGCTTGTTGTGTCCCAGGAGTGTCTTCGTCTACCCCCTCCCCCCACCCCCCCCCCTTTTTGGTTTCCCCGATATTAGATCCGTTTGCCCTCCTAACTGACCTGTCTTGGTCACGGGTTGCTTTCTATACACGTTCTCTGCGCTTCTAGTCATTCCGACTTGTTTCAGAACGGATTACAGATTTCCTGCTCTGAGCTCAGCTAAGTACAATTTATTATACATTTTTCTCTTTTTCTATTTTATATATTTTGACGCCCATCATACCTCTCATCATGTAATACTCATTTCTCTCTTTTCTTATTTCAGCATCCTACTTTCCTCGCCCTCCACTTGATCATCTAACATGTAGTAATTGTGCTTCACCGCTTGTTGTCGTTGTCCCTGTATTCTGAAGAAGGCCACAGGCCGAAACGTCAGTATTGTGTTGTGTTCTTTATTTGTAAAGCTGTCACCATACCTTGGAGTGTTTAGTACACCCCACCATTGGCTCCTTGCTACCAGCTTTACCGCAGCACTGCAATTATTTGCCTGTTCCCTAAGGAATGTAGAACTCATAAAACTAAAGGCTAGTCACTACCGCCGTGACTGACCACTGGTCATAAACTTACCTTAGCTGTCGGTAAGGAATGTAGAACTCATAAACTAAAGGCTAGTCACTACCGCCGTGACTGACCACTGGTCATAAACTTACCGTAGCTGTCTGTAAGAAATGTAGAACTCATAAAACTAAAGGCTAGTCACTACCGCCGTGACTGACCACTGGTCATAAACTTACCTTAGCTGTCGGTAAGGAATGTAGAACTCATAAACTAAAGGCTAGTCACTACCGCCGTGACTGACCACTGGTCATAAACTTACCGTAGCTGTCTGTAAGAAATGTAGAACTCATAAAACTAAAGGCTAGTCACTACCGCCGTGACTGACCACTGGTCATAAACTTACCTTAGCTGTCGGTAAGGAATGTAGAACTCATAAAACTAAAGGCTAGTCACACAGTGGCAGATGGTTAGTGAGGGTCACTTGAGTGTAGAGAGGAGTGGAGCAGGGTCAGATGTCATTTTTATCTGGAGAAAGAATAGTTGGCAGGAAGAAAAGGTTAACAGTCGGTAAGAGGACAGGAGTATAAAAGTTAGAGGGCAGGCTTGAGAAGGGGCTTCCACTTTTAGACTTCGAATTAGGAACACACAGAGATAGCCACGCACTAGCGACCGATAGGAACTGAGATAGTCACAGAAGAACTTCAACTTAGAGAAGAGACTAGAAATAGAGATAGGCACCGAGATAGCCATTGGAGAACGTTAGAAACAGATGTATGAGAGTTAGAGAGAGAGACGGATAGAATATCCACTATACGAACAGCTGAGGTACAACACCGACGGTAGTCAAAGTACTTCAGCGGCCAAGACTGTTAATAGATCGAACAAGTATCTACAGAAACGCTAGGAAGGATAGCCTGATAGTATCTATATGTATATAGATAATAAATGATGACTTATTTACAACACACCAAGTTTGTTCATTCTTGAATGTGTGGTGTCGTGTCTTATACGAAGAATAATTATAACACGGCTATAATTAGAGAGCTTATGAATTAGGACATGATATAATTCTATAAAGTGTGTCATTAGAGAGCTTATGAATTAGGACATGATATAATTCTATAAAGTGTGACATTAGAGAGCTTATGAATTAGGACATGATATAATTCTATAAAGTGTGACATTAGAGAGCTTATGAATTAGGACATGATATAATTCTATAAAGTGTGACATTAGAGAGCTTATGAATAAGGACATGATATAATTCTATAAAGTGTGTCATTAGAGAGCTTATGAATTAGGATATGATATAATTCTATAAAGTGTGTCATTAGAGAGCTTATGAATTAGGACATGATATAATTCTATAAAGTGTGTCATTAGAGAGCTTATGAATTAGGACATGATATAATTCTATAAAGAGTGACATTAGAGAGCTTATGAATAAGGACATGATATAATTCTATAAAGTGTGTCATTAGAGAGCTTATGAATTAGGATATGATATAATTCTATAAAGTGTGTCATTAGAGAGCTTATGAATTAGGACATGATATAATTCTATAAAGTGTGTCATTAGAGAGCTTATGAATTAGGACATGATATAATTCTATAAAGAGTGACATTAGAGAGCTTATGAATAAGGACATGATATAATTCTATAAAGTGTGTCATTAGAGAGCTTATGAATTAGGACATGATATAATTCTATAAAGTGTGTCATTAGAGAGCTTATGAATTAGGACATGATATAATTCTATAAAGTGTGTCATTAGAGAGCTTATGAATTAGGGCATGATATAATTCTATAAAGTGTGTAATTAGAGAGCTTATGAATTAGGGCATGATATAATTCTATAAAGTGTGTCATTAGAGAGCTATATTGAATTAGGACATTAGAGATATAATTCTATTCTATGAAGTGTGTCATTAGAGAGCTTATGAATTAGGACATGATATAATTCTGTGAAGTGTGTCATTAGAGAGCTTATGAATTAGGACATGATATAATTCTATGAAGTGTGTCATTAGAGAGCTTATGAATTAGGACATGATATAATTCTATGAAGTGTGTCATTAGAGAGCTTATGAATTAGGACATGATATAATTCTATGAAGTGTGTCATTAGAGAGCTTATGAATTAGGACATGATATAATTCTATGAAGTGTGTCAATAGAGAGCTTATGAATTAGGACATGATATAATTCTATGAAGTGTGTCATTAGAGAGCTTATGAATTAGGACATGATATAATTCTATGAAGTGTGTCATTAGAGAGCTTATGAATTAGGACATGATATAATTCTATGAAGTGTGTCATTAGAGAGCTTATGAATGAGGACATGATATATTATGCACATAATAACATGTATTGCTTCTAAGCAAAGTAATATGAAGTATTATTATGAAATTGGATGTAATATGGCGATGTGAATAGAGAGTTACATGTTGCAAGAGAAGTATAGTAGGAGGAGTGTTTCAGAACCTTGTTAGTACTACTTTGAGAGGTAGAGTGGTCATCTACACCTCCCCGGCTCGAAGTGTGTGAGATTTGTATATATAGTGAAGTGTGTAAATAAAGCATGTTGAAGTTGTACAACTAAGGCTTGTTGTTTGTCTTAGCTCAGCAGTAGATGTTAATATAAGGCTGGATCCAAACGACCATCTAGCTTCAGTAATGGGTATTAAGAAACACAACGCAAAGTAACCATGAGATATGAACGACCAATGGAAATGAGGCTTCTACCCAACCACATCAAACAAGCCAGTGGATCACATCAATAAGGTGAAGGCTATTGAAAGTTATGGATGAATAAGTGTAACCTAACTCCTTTCATTCATTCATTTGTATGACATCTCATTCTATATGACACTCTTCTACCTTTTAGCTCCCAGTGGAGCATAGGTCTTCAACAGACACTTTCCAAGTCGTTCTGTTTTTGCAATTCTTTTAAGATCATTCCATGTCTTCCCCATCATCTTCATCTCTGCTTCGACCTGTCTTCTCCAAGAATTCCTTGGTCTTCCTCTTTGTCTTTTCCCCAGGGGATTCCAAAAAAGGGCCTGTTGTGTAATACTCTCAGTTGGCTTCCGTAGTGTGTGTCCTATCCATCGCCTTTGCTGTATCTCTTTATCCACTGGTATTTGACCGGTACATTTCCATAATTCCACGTTAGTGACTTTGTCCTGCCATTTCCATCCCTTTATTCTGCACAAGCATCCATTAATGAAAGTCTGTACCTTCGTGATTGTCAATTTTGTTATTCTCCATGTTTCACAGCCATATAATAGGACCGACTTAACATTTGAGTTGAAACTTTTTATTTTTGTATTTAGCCTAATTTCTTTGGATTTCCATATGTTTCTCAGTGCAATGAAAGCTCCTCTTGCTTTTTGATATCCTTATTTTGGTATCGTTTTCAGTTCCTCCCTCTTTATCTATATTACTGCCCAGATATATGTAAGATTGTATGTCTAGTAGATAGAGGTATTTCTCCTAGTTTTATTTGGTTATTGCAAACTGCATTAATTCTCATTATGTTGGTCTTATCTCTATTAATCTTCAGTCCTAGCTGTTGTGATCTCTCATCTAATATACTCATTTTATCCTGCATCTGTTGATGGCTGTGTGATAGGAGAGCTATGTCATCAGCAAAGTCTAAATCATTAAGTTGTTTGGTCAGTGACCACTGGATCCCATTTCTGTTGTTTTGAGTTATTTTCATAATCCAATCTATGGCTAGTAGAAAGAGAAATGGAGACAGAAGGCATCCTTGCCTTTACTCCTGTTCTTATTTCAAGTGCTTCTGTAAGCTATATGACACTACCTTTTACAAAAGATCATTAAAATAAATATCAAATTAGGAAAACATCAATGCAAAACATATTTTGGCTTTTACAACAGGAAAAAAAATAAAAATACAGTCACTAACAAAGCTGTAATGATCTGGAACAATAAAGACTGACCTAAAAAAACTCACCAGATGTGAACAACATTCAAAAGGTAGAGAGAAATTTATATTCAATTCTAATGAATCAGTAAATGTTTTTTGTAACATAAAGAGCGAGCTATGGAGAATAATAATGAGACTTTATGTGATTCCTAACAAAACAGTCACAATCATAAAAGAAATCTGTACACCAATTTCATAGTCAGCATTAACCACAGAAACTGATTGATCAAAAGTAACAATGGAAGTATTACAAGGTTGGATATCATTTATTCTGTATTTGAATTCAAGAGAAGATAAACACAATGATAAAACTAAGTGATGGAGACAGATTTAATAAATTATAAGTTGAATTCTTCCATATGTGGTAGCTTGTGTTTCAATAGACTGTGATTCTCAGCAAAATCTGCACCACACACATCACATTTGTAAGGCTTCTCTCCTGTGTGTGTTCTCGTGTGCCTTTTAAGATTTCCACTCACTGCAAAACATGCACCACACACATTACATTTGTAAGGCTTCTCTCCTGTGTGTGTTCTCTTGTGATTTAATAGATTGCCATTCACAGCAAAATCTGCACCACAAACATCACATTTGTAAGGCTTCTCCCCTGTATGTGTTCTCTTGTGCCTTATAAGATGTCCACTCACTGCAAAACATGCACCACACACATCACATATGTACGGCTTCTCTTCTGTATGTATTCTATTGTGTCTTTTAACATCTCCACTCTGCACAAAACATGCACCACACACATCACATTTGTAAGGCTTCTCTCCCGTATGTGTTCACTTGTGAGTTTTAAGATCTCCACTCTGAGCAAAACCTACACTACAAACATCACATTTGTAAGGCTTCTCTCCTGTATGTGTTCTCTTGTGAGTTTTAAGATGTCCACTCTCAGCAAAACATGCACCACACACATCACATTTGTAAGGCCTCTCTCCTGTATGTATTCTCTTGTGAGTTTTAAGATGTCCACTCTGAGCAAAATCTACACTACAAACATCACATTTGTAAGGCTTCTCTCCTGTATGTATTCTCTTGTGAGTTTTAAGATGTCCACTCACAGCAAAACATGCACCACACACATCACATATGTAAGGCTTCTCTCCCGTATGTGTTCTCTTGTGATTTAATAGATTGCCATTCTCTGCAAAATCTGCACCACACACATCACATTTGTAAGGCTTCTCTCCTGTGTGTGTTCTCGTGTGCCTTTTAAGATTTCCACTCACTGCAAAACATGCACCACACACATTACATTTGTAAGGCTTCTCTTCTGTATGTATTCTATTGTGTCTTTTAACATCTCCACTCTGCACAAAACATGCACCACACACATCACATTTGTAAGGCTTCTCTCCCGTATGTGTTCTCTTATGAGTTTTAAGATCTCCACTCTGGGCAAAACCTACACTACAAACATCACATTTGTAAGGCTTCTCTCCCGTATGTGTTCTCTTGTGAGTTTTAAGATGTCCACTCTCAGCAAAACATGCACCACACACATCACATTTGTAAGGCCTCTCTCCTGTATGTATTCTCTTGTGAGTTTTAAGATCTCCACTCTGAGCAAAACCTACACTACAAACATCACATTTGTAAGGCTTCTCTCCTGTATGTGTTCTCTTGTGAGTTTTAAGATGTCCACTCACAGCAAAACATGCACCACACACATCACATTTGTAAGGCCTCTCTCCTGTATGTGTTCTCTTGTGAGTTTTAAGATGTCCACTCACAGCAAAACATGCACCACACACATCACATATGTAAGGCTTCTCTCCCGTATGTGTTCTCTTGTGATTTAATAGATTGCGATTCTCTGCAAAATCTGCAACACACACATCACATATGTAAGGCTTCTCTCCTGTATGTGTTCTCTTGTGATTTAATAGATTGCGATTCTCTGCAAAATCTGCAACACACACATCACATTTGTAAGGCTTCTCTCCTGTATGTCTTCTTTTGTGCCTTTTAAGATGTCCACTATGAGAAAAACTAGCACCACAAACATCACATTTGTAAGGCTTCTCTCCTGTATGTATTCTCTCATGTATAATAAGACTTCCAAATTGAGTAAAACCTGCACCACAAGTATCACACTTATAGGGCTTCTCTTGTATGCATCTTCTGTTGTGTTTTATTGAACAACCATTGGTATCAAAATCTGTATCACTAACATTACATTTGTCTAGCTTCTCTACTGTATGTGTTCTATGATGTGCTATTTGAGTTACACTCAACACACTATCACTTAATGCCTCATTAACAGGTGATGGAAAGACCATCTCCCTTTCTGGCATGTGTTTGGGCTTGATGTCAGGTATCCAAATCTGGGGGCCAGAGTCTTGACTGCAGCCCTCACTTTGACCTACCTGAGAACAGAAAGAGATTACAATGTGAAGTAAATCAAGGCTGAATTAAATGTTGAAATGGGACATAATTCTTGATTTAAAATTCTATTTCCTGAGATTTTGTTTGATTCTACTGATTTCTTTCTGTCTGGTGTTCACCCGATTACTAAATTAATTAACATTCCACTTCATCATCTGCCCTTAAAAAGATGTTAAATGTGTGTAGATGCGTTGTGTTTTGTTTTAGTTGCGCCATTTGGCCATACACATCAGTCTTCAGCATAATCGTTTACTAGTACCGGGTAGCTTAAAATTCTGGAATCCCCTATTTGCTTGGTTAGACTGGACTAGTGTGTCTATTTCTAGAAGCACCACGAAAAGTATGGCCTGGACAGTTCTGCTTCACCGACCCTGGTAAAAGCCATCAACTATGAGCTGTAGGCAGCATCCATCTTTGTTGTACTCAGATGCCTTGACCCTTAGTCCCAAATATTTAGCTTCCCACCAAAATGGGAAAAACAAAGAACATTTTCAAAATCAAAAGTCCAGTCATTTTCAGTTTAAGAAACAAAACACAAACATGCTGTATTCTATATGTGCAATGTTCACTTTAGAAAACACACTAACATGCTGTATTCTATATGTTCAATGTTCACTTTAGAAAACACACAAACATGCTGTATTCTATATGTTCAATGTTCACTTTAGGAAACACACAAACATGCTGTATTCTATATGTTCAATGTTCACTTTAGAAAACACACAAACATGCTGTATTCTATATGTTCAATTTTCACTTTAGAAAACACACAAAGTTTGTTGTAAACAAATAAATAAACACACTCACATCATTATCCAGTTCCTGTTTCAAAAAATCTTGAAGGAATGGAATTTGTCTTTCTCTTTTAACTGCAGTCTGAGAAGATAAAATGTCAATATTTACATTATAAGATACTAAACATTTTCTGGAAATACTGAAGTGTCTGAATATTTAAGACTTACAAATATTATTTACTACATGTTTTAGGCACTGTAGTGATTACAGACATATGCAACAACATATACCATACAGGATAGATACCAAATGAACCAAAAACATCAAGGTAAAGGTAAAGTATGAGACTTGAACCGGCGTCTTAGCACGCGAGTTTACACCCATATGTGCTTGGCCGCCTATCCAGAAATGTTCGGAGATTTTTGTATAGTTGCGACTAAAGCATCGAAACTCAGATGGGAAGCGACATTCCTCACCTTCTCAGGTTAATACCCTGGTACCCATTTCTACCAACGGCTGGGTCGACCGCAGGGTTTTTTTTTTTCCAACCTCGAGTACAATTCACACTGCTCCCAGCGGGAATCAAACACATGTTGTCCAAACATCTGTAGTCCAGTCGAGTGGTTTTCCCAACTAGGCTACCAAGCAGTTGAATGCAATGACTGTAGAACAATAAGCCTAATAAGCGATGTTACAAAAATATTACTAAAGTTATGTAAAGAAAGATTCAGAATAAAATCAGTATTGAATTAGAGGAATAGTAATTTGAATTTAGAAAAAAACAGTGTGACAATAAATACCATATTCTGCATGAGGACATTAATCAAAAAGTACAGAGAGGTAAACCAACCAATATAAGCCTGCTTCATAGAATACACCATAAACAGCTTATAGAATGCCTATAAGATATACATCTAGACGACACAGACATAAATTAATATGTAATTTATACTTAGAGCAAACAGCAATAATAAAATATGACTCTACACCCATTGATATAAAAAGAGGAGTAAGACAGGGATGCATTCCTATCACCAAGCTTGTTCAATCTATACACTGAGCAAATCTTTAAAAACATCTCAGAGATGCCAGGTCTAAACATTAATGAAAAGATAATAAATAACCTAAGATATGCTGATGATACTGTTCTACTAGCAGAAAATCCTACAGATTCACAATTACTTAACTCTTTCAGGACTATTATCTTACACCTTGGTTTTATGAATCTGATGTTTTCTAACTATTCACCAATACGTAGGATATTTTGGGTGTCACTGAATATTTGAAACAGGAGTGCAATAGCTGCACAGAATATTTAATGCAGCATGGCACCAACAACAAGCCCCAGAAGACTGGCGACAGGCAATCATCATACCAATATGGAAAAAGAAAGGTAGCAAAAGAGACTGCAATCAATATAGAGGTATATCTCTTCTCAGCCATGTAGGAAAGCTATATGCCAAAATCAGGTGTAAGACAGGGGTGCGTACTATCCCCCCTACTATTTATCACATACATGGATAATATATGCAAGCTAGCCAACCCATCAGAGACAGAGGAGATCAAGGAGCTTCTATTTGCAGACGATCAGGCACTAATACATGAAACAATAGAAGACCTACAAGAACACTTAAATAAACTCAACATCTCAGGCACAAAATACAACATGAAAATCAACATCAACAAAACAGAAGTCATGAATGTCACCAAAAATAAACAGAACATCAACATAACTATAGAAGGCAGACAACTAAAACAAGTAGAGGAATTCAAATACCTAGGAAGTCTAATGACAAACGATAATTCTCAAACAGCAGAGATAGAATCAAGATGCAACAAAGCTTGTCAAATCATCGGACAGTTATCACCACTATTGTCCAACAAGGAAATAACTCTGGAGGCAAAACGAGCACTATACAATACAATCTTCATCCCAACGTTGTGCTACCAATGCCAGACCTGGACCCTAGATGCAAGAACAATAAGAAAAATAATCTCTACAGAGATGAAATGTGTTAGACGAATGACAGGAAACAGTCTGAGAGATAAGATCAGAAATGAAGAACTGAGAAAAAAGCTAGGAATAGCCCCCGCCATAGAATACATAAGGAAACAACAGATAAAATGGTTTGGCCATGTGACAAGGCAGAAAGAACAAAACACAACACAACAAGCCTTCAACAAACGTGAGAACACCAGACCCAAGTGTCGACCATGAAAAAGATGGGTGGATGGAATATTAGAAGCACTAGGAAACATAGCAGCAGAGGCGAACAGAAGAGCAAAAGACCGCAAATTATATCTCCCCTCGACACTGAAAGGTAGATGAGGAAGGAAAGAAGAAGAAGAACATTTGATTCATTTTCACTGATTTTCATTTTTATTTCAATACTTCAATATTCAATCATCATTCAATACTTGATTTCCTGAACAAACAATCAGGCTTAGGTTTAGCTAGTGGATGCCTTCTATTCCAGCACTATCAGGGTCTCAGAGGAATTGAGTGGTAGTGATTCTGATAACGTAACTGGTACTTTAGGGACATATAACACAAAATAAGTCTAGTTGTGTAAATAAAAATAATAAACTTGACTTGTAAATAATATTGTTCTGACATCACATAAATTTATATTTTTCATACTGGGATCATTTACAAATTAAACATAAAAGACATAAACATTAGACATTAGACATAAATTAATCAAATGAACTGTATTTTGGAGGAATTTGATTATGTTATATAATATTTCAAAACAAATGGATAGCAACACTTATAAAGAATGCAAAAGGTAAATAATTACAATATTTTAAATTTAAAATTACCTATCTTGAATATTTTATATTAAAAAAATATAATTATTCTTACAAATAACCACATATTATAAATATATTGCTATTTTCGTTTAATGTATCCATTTTTCTTTCCAGTGATGTATAACACATACCACATTTATCTAAATTATTGTGTGAAGTAGTCAAATGAAAAAGGTATATGGTGAAATTTTTTTAAACAGGAAAATTAGTCTGGTCCAAAACCTAAAATAAAGTGCTTCCTGTTCTGGTCCTGAAAGAGTTAATGAAATCAACATGACAAACACAAAATATGGATTAGCTATGAATGCCAAAATACTAAAACTATAATCATAAACAAAGATAATACTCAAAACCTACACGTGGATAATAAAGTTGAAGGAATACACCTGAAGATTGTTCAATCTAGTTAGGGTAGTGATTCCGACTGTTATTCCAAAAAGGGCCTGTTGTCTACATACACTCAGTTGGCCTCTGTAGTGTGTATCCTAACCAGTGCCATCACCTTCCTTGAATCACTTCTTCCACTTTTGTTTGATGGTACTTTCCCATAATTCTACATTAGTGATTTTGTTCTGTCATTTCCATCCTTTTATTATGTGCAAGCATCCATCAATGAAAGTCTGTATCTTCATGATTGTCATTTTTGTTGTTCTCCATGTTTCACAGCCATATAATAAGACTGATAGAGTTCCATAATTTTTATTTTTCTATTCAACATTAATTTTTGAATTTCCAAATTTCCTACAATTTTTCTTTTCTCATGTTTTATTGCAATATGGAGTGATACTTTATTATCAGAACTTCTGGTACCATAGAAAGATGAGAACTGTCACACAGACTAGCCAGGTAATAACAGTAATTGTCATTTAAAAACATAGAATGTCTTGGGCCAATTCAAATTTAAGTTCTTCTTCTTGGTCTTGTCCTCATTAAAAAACCAACATTCCAGTCAGTGACAAATATGTCAAGTAGCAACATATAAGGCAGCAACATTATGGTATTAACTCTTAGTGCATAAGTCTAGAAAACCATAAAATACAAAAATGAGTGCACAACATGATGTATTAACATTTCTAAAACATCAGACATCATTGTTGTGTATTAAGTAACAACATTTATGTTTATGATCATTACTGAAAAAGTAGGCGGCTGGGTGAAAAATTTGATGATAAAAGTCAACTATAAGGTGGCGAGCACATAACACATGGCTGTCAGTGTGTAAAAATAGGCAAAAAATGTGATGATAAAAGTCAACTATAAGGTGGCGAGCATCTAACACACGGCTGCTAGTGTGTAAAAATAGGCAACTAATCATATTCGTGCAAAATTCAATCCCTCTGGACTTTCCCAGAAACACAGAGCTGGTGAACGCAATGTTCTAAATGTCTAATAAGACTAATGTCTTATTTTTTTATGAAAAGTGCAAGAATTATAAAATAAACTTGAAGAAAAAATTTAATTGGAATAAACAAAAACTGCACTTAATGTGATGTGTACAGGTTTATGCATGTCAGTAACACAAGAAATGGTATTTGTTGTAAAATATATCAATATTTATACAAAAATGGTAAATATTTGAATGGCTACACTCACAAATACTTTTCAAACTTTGATGCCACGTAATAATTTTGAGTTGCACATATTCACCTTCATTACCTCAATCTTAACTCACCATACTGGGGGGATTATTAAAAAATAATTAGTTACTCAATGATAAGGAGGTCATCTTTATTAACCTTATTTTAGATCTACTATTTGAAAACACATCAGCTATTTCTAGAACCAGAACTAGTATGAGGCAATGGCCACTTATCTCCCATGTCTATGTGCTGATAGCTAAAATTAACATCACTTAAAAAATAATGGATTGGAATAAATACCAAGGAATTTTATTTCAACTCCAAAGTTAGAAACTTGAGAGTAAAATCCTAATAATCAATGAGTTAAATTTGTGGAAACGATATTCACTTCTAAAATGTGGTTTGCAGAAAAATATTACTAAAAGGCCTTAATACCAACCAAGGTATTCACTTTATAATCCATCTCCTGTTTTATATTCTCAACAGGTAGCAGGTTCTGGGATTCCATATTTCTGACAATCTGAGAAAGGAAAAGTAAGGTCCCATTTTAACATGTTGAAATATTGCAATAACAAGACAAATGGAAGATACAATGAATAAGTTATATCTAATTTCTACATAACAACACATCTGAACTTTTACATTATTTCTTATTATTGATTAAACAATTTTGTGTCTAGTCCATGAACTTGTATCTCCTCTTAATGTTTAGAAGAAATGTTCAATTTGTTAGTCTGTGGGAATAAAGCAAACCTACTTAAAATGATATTTCATTTTAATGCAAGCCATGTCAGAAAAGAAACAAAATAATTTACTATGTGCATAATGATTTAATTCTTAACATATGGATGTGAATCACAGACAATAGGACAACAGACAAGAAAATCACTGCAATCAAGCAAAGAGAAAAGATACCAGACAGCTTAAGGGAATGGCTTGGTAGAAGGTCAACAACAGAAATGATAAATAACTGTCGAGATCGAAAGTTGTGGAGAGACATGATTACCTATGTCAGCAGGCCTGATACTTGATGATAATGATTTAATGTAACATGAATATGTTGATGGTGAAATAAATAAAGGTGATATAGTCTGGAGGAATAAAGAAACAATCACAAGATCTGTCATTCTATGGAAGCAAAGATGAAAGCTCAAGCAAAAGACAGATAAAAGACACTCTTGTAGAGAATAGTGAAATTAAGGATACATGACAATGGCTAAGCCTGGGTCTTATCATGTCAAATATGAACATAGAGTGATTATTGTTGCAGAGATTTTGTTGTGGACTTCTTTTTGTCACATGATGTATCAGCTAATAATTGATTTACTACAAGTCATTTAGTCATCATCATCATCATCGTGTGCAATCTCCGCAACGAAGGTTGGCTACCATGGATCACCATTCTACTCTGTTTCTTGCTTTGATGGTGCAGGCTGTCATAGATTGACTTTTCCATCTTTTGATGTTACTCGTCCATGTTAGTCTTGGTCTGCCTCTGCATCTTTTACCTTATATTTTTCCTTCAAATATTACTTTTAGTAGGCTGTTGTGTCTTTTAACGTGCCCCAAAAATTTAATTTGTCTTGTCTTTATTGTGTTCAGCAGTTCTCTTTTTATTTTCAGTTGTTTTAAAACTTCATCGTTTGTTATCTTTTGTTTCCATTTAATTCTACCTATTCTTCTATAAATCCACATTTCAAAGGCTTCAATTTTCTGTTCTGTTTTCTTGTCTAATGTCCATGTTTCTGCACCATACAGGAATATTGAGAAGATGTAACATTTTGCCATTCTTAGTTTCAGCCCTGCTGATATTTGTTTTGTTGTTAGTATATTTTTCATGGCATTAAAATTACTTTTTGCCATACCTATTCTTTTGTTTATTTCAGTTGTGCATTTTCCATCATTGGTTATAGTATGTCCTAGGTAGTTGTAACTCTGGACTGTCTCCAGATGTGTTCCCTCAACTGTGATATTTAATTGTAGGTCTTGAGAATTTTCTTTGTTTATGATCATAGTTTTAGTCTTTTTGACATTCATTTCTAGTCCATATTTTTTGCTTGTTGTGTTTATCACATTAAGTAAGTGTTGTAGGTCTTTAGGATTTTCTGCTACAAGTCAAGTAGTAGAAACAACATAATCTTTTTCTATATTTTTCTGTTAATTATGTTTGAGTTAATGAGAATAAGAAAAAAATGTCACATAGAAAACAAGCACAATAAATTATTGAAAGTTAATACTGCCTGTCTTATGTCTGTTTAGTTAAGTACATTTGTTACTAAATTAGTACTTTTAAAACTAACCAATCTACTTACTTCATAATCTGGTTCCTGTTTTATATTCCAAATGGGGATAACATTCTTGGTTACCATACTTGTGTCTGTCAAAAATTAAAAGGAGGAATAGGAATGTTCAATATTTTGTGAGAATTAGCAGGAGATGGTAATTCTACTGTAATATTTTTTGCCGTTCAATTAGTTATGAGCTACATATAACCAATGGTCATTGAAACTAATTTGTCTATTACTTTGTCAATACTTAATCAAGTAATGTATCACAGGACAACCCGTGTTTGATTCCCACAGGATGCAGTGTGAATTGCACTTGTGGCTGCCAAACCACGGTGGTTGGATATAATATCTTCCACAGTCGAACCAGCACTTGGCATAAATGGGTACTAGTGTGGTGCTCTGGGAAGGTGAGAAGTTATGGTGCTTGATGGGAAACTAGACAGGAGTCTCCGAACAACTTCTGGATAGGTGACTGAACACCAATGGGTAAATCCTGCATGCTGAGACAGCAATACAAGTCTTGTGCCTTTCCATTTTTTTACCAACATTATATTATGGTTACTTGCATGTCAATAATTTTACAAATTATCTCTCTCCCCAACTATACATCATCATAGTCACAAATTTAAAAAAAACAAAAAAACCCGCAATAATTTGTTGTTTATACTTACACTCAGTTTTAGTTGAAGTTAGGCAAGTTTAATTCTAAAAGTAAAAAATGTGATATGTGCCAGATTTTTTCTGTTTAGCAGGTTGGTCTGATGTAATATTGACCACATCATCCAAGATAATCTTGGAAAAATATAGTCATGCACCATGGAAAAATGGGGAAGGCAATAACTTTACATGTGACATGGTAAAGTAAATATTTCAGGTCATTGAGTGATAACTGGCCTGCAGACTTACACAGGAAAATCACAAGAGGCTTTGGCAGCTAGCATTTATTTACTTAAATAATATTAGTACTCATTACTACTACCCACTTTTTGTAGTAGTAAGTAGTCTTATATATTATAATATATATATACAATGTAGTAGCCTCCGTCAGTCATAGTTGACTATGGATTTTTCAGCGCCTCTAGAAATGTTATCTTTTTCTTTTCTTTTCTTTTGCTGTGTATCCTCTTTCTCTATGAATATGCTTCTTGTTTGAGGTGAACCTTTAGAGTGTGTTTCCAGAGATTGCGGTCTGCAGCTTTGTCTTCCCACTGCTGCAAGGTTTAGTTTATGTTCAGAGTCTTCATGTCGTGTTTACACACATCTACAAATTGAAGTTTTGGGCACCACCTAGTTCTTTTACCATCTACCAGTTGTCCGTAGAGTATATCTTTCATTATGCGGCCATCAAACATAAAGTGTATGTGTCCAAGCCAGCATTATATGAGCAACGTGTAGATATTCAGGAGGCCTGTGCAAGTAATGACCCCCACATTTGTCACTTTATCCTTCCAGGTGATACCAAGAATATGGCGTAGACATCGCATATGGAATGCATTTAGCCTTTGCTCCTGCTTTACATAGGTTGTCCAAGATTCACTGCCATACAGGAGGATACTAATTATGCAGACATTGTACACTGCAGTTTTTTATTTCATTGTCAGTTTGCTGTTTTGCCAGACATGCCTAGAAAGATGGGCAAAGGTGGTAGCAGCTTTACCAATACGAGTGTCAATTTCTGTATCTAAAGATAGTCTGTCGCTGATGATGGACCCCAGGTAGTTATACTGCCGCACAACATCAAATTTATAATTATAATATATAGTACATAGTATATTAATTGACTTACCAATAAACTTAATAGTTGTTCTTAACAATCTATCTATCATCCTTCAGCACGGAAGAGACAACCATAGGACAGAAATTAAAGACTGTGTGTCACTGACGATCAAGCATCAGACCCACATTGTATCTCACTATGTCACTATGACTATACAACGTCTTTTCTCTTAATTCTGCAATCCTCGTCTTGTTTTCCAAGAATAGTTTTCATAAAGTACAACTTTTAACTCATTTCTTTAGAGTAAACTTCTAACATTTTAGTTGAACCTACAATGGTCTTTTAGATAATAAGTCAAGATACAATTCTGAGTAAGTTTCATATAAAAAGGAGATTGAAAATAAAACATGAAAAAGATTAAGTATGTTTATTTAAGAAGTTAGTGTAGTGTAAGCAATACTCACAGCAACACAAACCCATCAAACCGGTAAAAGAAGTTAGTGTAAGCAACACAAACTCGTTGACAAACCGGTAAAAGAAGTTAGTGTAAGCAACACAAACTCGTTGACAAACTGGTAAAAGAAGTTAGTGTAAGCAACACTCACAGCAACACAAACTTGTTGACAAACCGCTAAAAGAAGTTAGTGTAAGCAACACTCACAGCAACACAAACTCGTTGACAAACCGCTAAAAGAAGTTAGTGTAAGCAACACTCACAGCAACACAAACTTGTTGACAAACCGCTAAAAGAAGTTAGTGTAAGCAACACAAACTCGTTGACAAACCGCTAAAAGAAGTTAGTGTAAGCAACACTCACAGCAACACAAACTTGTTGACAAACCGGTAAAAGAAGTTAGTGTAAGCAACACAAACTCGTTGACAAACCGCTAAAAGAAGTTAGTGTAAGCAACACAAACTTGTTGACAAACCGGTAAAAGAAGTTAGTGTAAGCAACACAAACTCGTTGACAAACCGCTAAAAGAAGATAGTGTAAGCAACACAAACTCGTTGACAAACCGCTAAAAGAAGTTAGTGTAAGCAACACAAACTCACAGTGCAACACAAACTCGTTGACAAACCGCTAAAAGAAGTTAGTGTAAGCAACACTCACAGCAACACAAACTCGTTGACAAACCGCTAAAAGAAGTTAGTGTAAGCAACACTCACAGCAACACAAACTCGTTGACAAAAACCGCTAAAAGAAGTTAGTGTAAGCAACACACACACACAAACTCGTTGACAAACCGCTAAAAGAAGTTAGTGTAAGCAACACTCACACACACAAACTCGTTGACAAACCGCTAAAAGAAGTTAGTGTAAGCAACACTCACAGCAACACAAACTCGTTGACAAACCGCTAAAAGAAGTTAGTGTAAGCAATACTCACAGCAACACAAACTCGTTGACAAACCGCTAAAAGAAGTTAGTGTAAGCAACACTCACAGCAACACAAACTCGTTGACAAACCGCTAAAAGAAGTTAGTGTAAGCAACACTCACAGCAACACAAACTTGTTGACAAACCGGTAAAAGAAGTTAGTGTAAGCAACACTCACAGCAACACAAACTTGTTGACAAACCGCTAAAAGAAGTTAGTGTAAGCAACACTCACAGCAACACAAACTCGTTGACAAACCGCTAAAAGAAGTTAGTGTAAGCTACACTCACAGCAACACAAACTCGTTGACAAACCGCTAAAAGAAGTTAGTGTAAGCTACACTCACAGCAACACAAACTTGTTGACAAACCGGTAAAAGAAGTTAGTGTAAGCAACACTCACAGCAACACAAACTTGTTGACAAACCGTTAAAAGAAGTTAGTGTAAGCAACACTCACAGCAACACAAACTTGTTGACAAACCGTTAAAAGAAGTTAGTGTAAGCAACACTCACAGCAACACAAACTTGTTGACAAACCGGTAAAAGAAGTTAGTGTAAACAACACTCACAGCAACACAAACTTGTTGACAAACCGGTAAAAGAAGTTAGTGTAAGCAACACTCACAGCAACACAAACTTGTTGACAAACCGGTAAAAGAAGTTAGTGTAAGCAACACTCACAGCAACACAAACTCGTTGACAAACCGGTAAAAGAAGTTAGTGTAAGCTACACTACTCACAGCAACACAAACTCGTTGACAAACCGGTAAAAGAAGTTAGTGTAAGCAACACTCACAGCAACACAAACTCGTTGACAAACCGCTAAAAGAAGTTAGTGTAAGCTACACTACTCACAGCAACACAAACTCGTTGACAAACCGGTAAAAGAAGTTAGTGTAAGCAACACTCACAGCAACACAAACTTGTTGACAAACCGCTAAAAGAAGACGGTTTGGGCCTTCCCGTCGTAAACTGAAGTTGAGCGGAAGTGACGTAAAATTAATGGCAGTGGTTGCCATATTGGCTTTCCTAAGACAAATTTATAAAAAAAAACCCAGATAATAAAGTAACTAAAACTACATGGCACTCGGCGTCTTGACTGACGGTTGGTAGCAAGCAATTATGCAATAATAAGTCAGTAGTTTGGTAAACAAAAATATTAGTGTCTTATGCTGGATGCTGCTTTGCTGAACAGCTTCACTTGTGACTGAATCTGCCAATATTGGACAGACAAATCCATCCGCAGAAAAAACCAGATGTATTTCTTGTACATGGCCTTGTCTCCTCAATAATATCCGTAATGCCTCAAAATTTGCTGCGTCGATTTTTTAATTTTATTCTCCGTGTGCTATGATATGCAACGAGATTTTCCCTTTCTTTCACTTATAGAGAATTCACTTAAGGAAGAAGCCCTGCAAACATTCTTATATCTCAGCACTGGTATGTCCTTTGGTATCTCTCTTTTCTTAAGTTCGTCATCCAATAGTTGATTGGGAATACGAATATTTACCATTCTTCTTATATGACCCAGCCACCTTAGTCTACGGCTCCTAAGTGTTGCCATGATGAATGGGAGTTTGGCTCGTTGTAAGATATAAGAATTGGTTACTTTGTCCTGCCGTGCGATGTTCATAATCTTTCGAAAACAACGTACATGAAAACTGCTTAATTCTTCCTGCTGCCCTGTAGTCAAGTTTCTGATCTGTACTAAGCACACAATTTTGGTAAACTTAAATCTTAGTCCTCAGTGTTAATTTGGTGTTGGCCCATGCTCTATCTTTAAGTTTACCAAATGTGGAAGATGCCTTTCATATTCGGGAATTTATTTCGCCTTCAAGGGAGACAGTGGTTGTGACCATAAAACCGAGAGAGGCGAATTTTCACACAGATTCAAGGGGTGTGTTATATAAGGATATGGCTGCGGGACTGTCTACACCTTGTTGAAGCAGTGAAATCGACACAGTGGTGTTTGTAGATTTCAATCAATAAGCAAAGAACAATATATTGTCCGAAGCAGTATTGAACCCGTACTCCTTGGCACAGCACCTTGTGAGAAATCAAACATAGAGTACACGCTAGAATGAAAAGACGATTAGAGGCCACAGAGATGGGATTTCTCAGAAGAATGTTGAAAGTTCCCTGGACAGATAAAAAGACCAATGAGGAAGTTCTCAAAGAGGCCAACACAAAAAGGGAGCTCTTAAAAAACATCAGAAAGAGGCAATCAACATTGTTCGGGCACATCATGAGAAGAGGAAAGTTGGAATACTTGGTTACAACAGGCAAAATAAAAGGAAAGAGAGATCGCGGACGAAAAAAAGAGAAAATACTGGGTAGCTTGGTATCATGGCATGGAAAACAGTCAACAACAGAACTGATACGATGCACTGTAGATAGAAGATTGTGGAGGGACATGATCGCCTACGCCAACCGGCATGGTACATGATGAGAGTACACGGCCAACTTAGTTATTTTAAAATGTAGCTATCATTGGTGATGTCTTTTACACATGTGTACTCATGACTGTAGCATAGGGTTACGATCACAGGTGTACTCATGACTGTAGCATAGGGTTACGATCACAGGTGTACTCATGACTGTAGCATAGGGTTACGATCACAGGTGTACTCATGACTGTAGCATAGGGTTACGATCACAGGTGTACTCATGACTGTAGCATAGGGTTACGATCACAGGTGTACTCATGACTGTGGCATATGGTTACGTCATAGATGTACTCATGACTGTAGCATAGGGTTACGATCACAACTCGGGAATAAATTGTTATCTGTATTTTCCTGTTACGACACGTAGCTCCCGGATAGGGTAGGGCTTAATACTTGGGTTGCATACAAACAGTTATAAGAAGAAACGACACGAATAGTAGCTTCCTGTGGTTTAGATAGGAGACAAATAATAATAAATTAATATTATTGTAGAGGGAAACTTTCGAGACGATAGATCAGCGAATCATTTCAGAGGAGGAGATATGTTTACAGCACTCAGAAAGAAATCACAAATAATCAACAAAAGATTGTCTTAATAGAAAAATACAGATTCCCACTTTATTATTACACTCTATTGTGAGTAGTGAACATGTCACTTCTCATTCTTTTGTTGCCAGTGTAGTTGAGCAGTCTTTAAAGTTTAGCTATTTTCTTGCATTCCTTGGAGGCCCCGCGTGTGTTCAGATTTAAGCAAAAACAATTTTTGAATTTCAATTTAGAGTTTGGAATCAATGTTAAGTAGTCAGGGTTACACAGTCAAAATTAGCGACTACAATCATAAGAAGGAGCCAGTTTAGCATTGCAATTATTTGCCTGTTCCTTATACAATCATAACCTTAGACTCAGCTTGTTTGTCAATTTACTTGCAGTTGGTTTTGTGTTCTGCTCCATACAGTTTTATGTTTATTTTACATATTCACTGCAGCTCTACTCGTGGTCCCGTATAGGTATAACATTTTACGTTTCGTGTTGTATTTTCTGGCTTGGATTTATTTGTTTAATTTCTATAGTTTGTTATAATACCTGATGAAGACTTTTGCTTTACGTTGTGGTTTGTCTTGTCTTTCTATTAGTTTATCTACTTCATATCATTTTATGTTTGCTTTACAAGTTCTCTGCAGCTCTACTCGCGGGCCTGCGTAGTATTTAGTGGTTTATATATTTAATATCTGTGTTTTATCTTCTTGTGTGCTAGAGTTGAACAGTTTATTTTATCTTCATCGTTTGATGCAGTCAATAAGTTACATTGAAGGTGGCAGTGTAACAAGTGACAAGCTGTGACACATTGGTAATTCTGACAATTCTGTGAGTTTTATTTTCTGCCGTTTTAAAGTATTTTTCCCCACTTTTTTCTGTTTTTGTTTTCTTTTATAATATTGTTTAATGGTCATATCGAAGAAACAATCATCACCAGCATGCAGCATAAAAATAAACAGGATAAATCTGAAACAAGTGCAACATCTGAAATACTTGGGCACAATAATAATATCAGATCGAAGATGCACTACAGAAATAAAAAGCAGAATAGCTCAGGCCAAAATAGCATTTCAGAAAATGAAATATATCTTATGCAACAAATCTATGTCAATAGAAATGAGAAAGAGAGTTCATCGGTGCTATATAGAACCAATTCTGACCTATGGAAGTGAATCATGGACAGTAGACAAACAAATGAAAAGACGATTAGATGCCACAGAGATGGGATTTCTCAGAAGAATGTTGAAAGTTCCCTGGAGAGCTATAAAGACCAATGAGGAAATTCTAAAAGAGGCCAACGGGGGGTATGTGATGTCCGCTCTTGACATCACCAAAAGGTATTTGAAGCGTTCATAGCCTCTCATTTGCCAGGCTCAGTGGATATCGGATGACAAAACTTTCTCTGTTTTGACAAAATCCTCTCTGGTTTTGATGGACTAAATACAACTCCACTGGACCACTGTGTCCAAGGCCACACCTACACGCGGTCCCTCTGTTATCGCAAAGTTGGTCCTGGGCGCGACCGAGTTCCCAGTGGTATAACTGGGTCGGGAGGAGGTGAGCCCCTATAGATGCAGGGCTAGAGCCAACCAACATGTGGTATACGCCATGGCCCTCATCTAATCACCCTCACTCTCCCTTGAGTGAGTGTCTTGTCTTCTATCTTATTACTATTTCTATAGGAACCCCCTGTGGACAGGGTGAGAGCTTCAGCGAAACGGCCTCGAGACCATCTTCTGACATACTTGAAGACAAATGACTCTAGTACTGACTTGGAGTCCATCACGTTCCCTTTAATAGTCCTGTAGTACATCGCACAGACACAAGTGACCCAGGACGTGACGATCCTCTGTCGATACATTTGGCCTCCATGAGATACGCCTGAATGAACGGAGTAAGTGCCAGTGACAGTAGGTGGCGGCTGTTGTGAATCCTGCTTGAATACAGGGCCTAGAAAGGGAACAAACAGATGGATGATATGTCAGCAGAGACAGAGACACAATACATGCCATGGATGGAATTGAGGCGAGGATTTGCAAAACCTTCACCCTGGGGTAGGAAGATAGCCCACAGGTCCCCCAGTTTTAACAATGCCATGTACATCAAGAATATAAATCAATACGAGCTCGGACGCCGCCTCGGTCAACAAGGTCCGCGCCAGACAGTGAGCGACCAGGCTGGACTGTGCGATAAATTAGCTACTGGAAGAAATACAAACAACTCATACAAGAACCAGAAACCTCAGATCCAACAAAGTTCAATATATAAATATTTTAATGGAAGAAAGTGCATGAAGATTGGTCAGAGAGAAAAAACAAATAAATTAAACATACTACAACTTAATATTTCAGGCCTCAAAAACAAGAAAACAGAGCTAACCAAAATCATGTACAAATACCAGATCCATATTGTCCTACTGCAGGAAACACTACACAAGAACATAGACACATATATAACAGGTTACACCAGCTATCCATGTAAGTGCACCAACAACTGCAGGAGTATAATCACCTACATCAAAAACAATATACAGGGAGATGTAGTGCCACTAAATAATGCAGAACTAACAGATGTTCAGAAAGCCACAATTTGGTTTGCATCCAGCAAATATAATATTTATAATGTTTACAACCCACCAGGCACAAATTTTAACATAACAGAACTTGATCAAGTCAACTACCATAGAACTATCTTGGCTGGAGATTTTAACGGACATTCAACACAATGGGGATATACTAACTCAAATCCCACAGGAAAATACATAGAAGACCTTTGCCAATCAACTAATCTTACAATCATGCAGGACGCAGAATCAACACCAACTCTCCTACATAGAGCTCATCTCTCCCTTAGCAGACCCGATCTGACCATTTGCTCTGCTGATCTCATAAGCTACTGCCACATTGAAGTCATTGATGACATAGGCAGTGATCACAGACCCATAGTCACCATAGTAGACACAAAAACAACAAAAATCCAAACAAAACAGAGAACGAGATGGAATTTCAAGAAAGCTGATTGGAAGCTATATCAAGAAAAATCCGACCAACTCCTGAACAATCTGACAGACAACAGCGTAGAAAAATTAAACGAGATGTTCACACAAATAATACTCAACACTGCAGAACAAACTATACCTAAAGGATGTAGAACACAATATCGACCATTTTGGAACACAGAACTGGAGACAGCAGTATCAGAAAGAAAGAAAGCCAGAACAATACTTGAGCAGAACCCATCTTTGAATAATAAAATAAGCTATAACAAGGCTAGTGCTAAGGTCAAACTAGTTACTAAAAAAGCAAAGAAAGAGAAATGGCAAGAAACATGCAGTAAACTCGATTTGCGACATGAAGGAAATAAAGCATGGAGACTTATGCAACATTTGTCTGGTGATAAAAGAGAACCGAATCCTAAACCAATCAAATTTAATAATCAAATCATCAGCTCTAAAAAAAATATAGTTAAAAAATTTAATAGTTACTTTGCTTCAGTCAACAAAGCGAACAAACTTACAGATAACGATAAAATTCAGCTACATAATTTAAAATTAATTGAAAGAGCCCCAACAACAAATGCTGCAATATTTGAAGAAGATTCTAACATGAGGGAACTAGAAAAGGCATTAAGAAAATTAAAATGTAGAAAATCCCCAGGCCCTGACAAGGTACACAATGAGATGATAAAGCATCTCGGCAAGTCAGGGACAGAAACATTACTGAGACTGATCAACAAGACATGGAAAGAAAGCAAGATTCCCAAGACATGGAGAAATGCCTATATAGTGCCATTGCTCAAAAAGAACAAGCCTCCAGATGACCCCAGAAGCTATCGTCCCCTATCCTTAACATCATGTATAGGTAAAATAGCTGAGAGTATGGTCAATAGCAGACTATACTGGTATCTGGAAACCTCTAATACTCTGTGCTACGAACAAGCTGGTTTCAGGGCAGGCAATAACACAGAAGACCAAATCCTCAGGTTAATACAACAGGTCCAAGATGGATTTCAGAAGAGACAACATACTCTAGCCATCCTAGTGGACCTGCAGCAGGCTTGTGATAGAGTCTGGCGTAAGGGGCTTTTATTGAAGATGAGAGATGACGGAATACATGGGAAACTGTACAAATGGGTTAAATATTTCCTAGTTGACAGAACAATACAAACTAAATTAAATGAATCCATTTCAGACAAAGAGGTGCTGGAAGAAGGATTACCACAGGGATCACCACTCAGTTGTACCCTTTTTTTGATATATATCAATGACCTGACCAAAACCCTGATAAATAAAAAAGCTCTCTATGCAGATGATCTGGTCATGTGGAGTACTAACGAAAATATTAGAACAGCTGAAGCACAACTAAATAAAGACCTGAGGCACCTAGAAGAATACTGTAATACCTGGAAAATAAAAATAAATGTACAGAAAACAGTATATACAGTATTTACTAGAAGTAACAAAATAGCTAAGACAAATATCAAACTCAATCTCCAACACAATAGTCTTCAAAAGAGGAACACCCTACATACTTAGGAATACAACTAGACCGACAACTGAACCTGAAGAAACACGCAGAGAATCTCACTAAGAAAGCAACACAAAGACTTCAACTAATGAAAAGGCTTTCCAGTACCTTATGGGGAGCAGATAAAGAAACTCTTAGAAATCTCTATCTGGGATATGTTCGCTCTGTTTTGGATCATGGTAGCTCGCTCCTAGTGACATGCAGCAAAACAACTAACATGGCACTGGACAAGATACAAAATAATGCATTACGACTCATCAGCGGTGCAATGAGGTCCACTCCAGTTGCAGCCTGCGAAATCCACTGCAATGTTGAACCTTTAGAGTTGAGGAGAAACAAAGCCGCTATGGTTCTCTATGAAAGACAAAAAAGAATGGAGAAGGACCACCCTAACAGAAAATTAGTAGATACATGGACTCCAAAACAAAGAATTAAGCAGATGTCAGTATTACAACATGTTAGAAATATACAAAAGAAATTCAATCTACCTGAAAAACGACTACAAACATCAAGAGTCATCAAAGAAATGCCACCAAGTACGAATTATAAAAAACCTGAAATAAATGTAGAGATATGTAACAGAACAGGTAAAAAAGCAGACCCAGTATCAGTAACACTAGCAGCAAGGAAAACAATAGATACTTATCCAGAAGACTGGATACATATATACACAGATGGTGCAGCCACTAATGCTACTTCAAAAGCTGGATATGGAATATTAATACATTATCCAGATGGAACAGCAGAAGAAATGTGTGGCCCTTGTGGTGAAGTCTGTAACAATTATGAAGCAGAAATAACAGCTATTGAAACAGCAATTTATCATTTAAATACGATTTTCGATACCACACCATCAAAGAAAACAAACACAGTCATATTTACGGATTCCAAATCGGCTCTGCAAGCACTGGAAAACAACAAGAACAAAACAGAACTCACACAGCTTATCATAGACACAGACAAACTCATTGAAACACATAACATAAGATTGGTAATGCAATGGATCCCAGGACACTCAGATATACCAGGAAATGATAAGGCAGATACATTAGCTAAGAGAGGATCTAAACAGACACAGATACATACATCCATCACACTAGACACGACCAAACAAGTCATAAACTCCAACAGTAGGGAGGAGTGGCTGAATGGATGGGCCTTAGGGAAAACAGGGAGAGAGCTTTTTAAATATATGGCAAGACCAAATCCACAAGACAACATCAACAACCTAACAAGAAGAGACCAAACCACCATCTTCAGACTGAGAACAGGACATATTATGCTAAATAACCACATTAATAGAATACAACAAAATCATACCCCTGTATGTCCACTCTGTAATCACCCACAAGAAACTGTAGAACATCACCTGTTTCAATGTCCTGAGCTCACTGACATCAGAACAACACTATTTCCCCAAAGACCCTCCAAATGGAATACTCTGTACGGAACAGCAGCAGAACTTAAAAATACCTGCAGATACTACTACATGGCATTGGGCCGAAGTGCATCAGCTCAAAGGTCACTGGATCCATAACAACAACAAAAGAGGCCAACACAAAAAGGCAGCTCTTAAAAAACATCAGAAAGAAACAATCAACGTTTTTCGGGCACATCATGAGAAGAGGAATGTTGGAATACTTGGTTACAACTGGCAAAATAAAAGGAAAGACAGAGCGCGGACGACAAAGAGAGAACATACTGGATAGCTTGGTGTCATGGCAAACAGTCAACAACAGAACTGATACGATGTACGGTAGATAGAAGATTGTGGAAGGAGATGATCGCCTACGCCAACCGGTATGGTACATGATGATAATATTGTTTGGCATAAAGTATATAAAAGTACTTCCGTTTCCATGATGGTGGAACTAAGTCACGTTCTCTCGATCGCTGTAGACATTGCTTTTGATCAATTTCGGCTTTCCGTTGCAATTTTCTGCATTCAAGTCGAAATGATGTTCTACTAATCATATCTACGGCGATACTCCGTTTTGACAAATCAAGTGTTGTGAATGCGACCTTCCACCGTCTAATTCTAATCATTGATCTGCGTTTTACGTCACACTGAGTGCTCTTCAATGACCGTTGATGGTGTTGTTTGCCGCAAGTTATTTACAATTCCCAACGCATTAATGTGGTGGGCTCCGTCTAGTCAGCCGAAGTTTTTATCTCTTTGGGGAATTTGCACCGTGTTTCGTTCGTTGTAGACTGCATTCACTAGAGTAATCATGAATTCATGGGCGCAGCCAATTTGTGCGTGCTACGTCATCATAATGGCTCGTCGTGTGTCCCAAGACCGACCATGCGCTAATCTTGCGATCTGTTGTTTGGTGTGCAACGGGGATAATCTGACGACGAACTGTGTTTTGTATGTTCGGAGTTGGAGTCAAACACGATGTTCTAACATCGTCAGGCGCTATACATTTAAATACTATGACGATCATCATTTTCAGGAGGACGTGAACTTCCGGGCAATATGGTGGATAGGCGGCAGGAACCATTGTAGGCTGTGTCTTAAAAGTGTTTTCTTTGTTGCAGTTTCCTCATATTCCAAGTCCGGCTTGTTGCAGGAGCTACTGAGTTAAGTGATCTGTGCACACCGTGAGCTGTGTGTTTCATTCGTCTTGATCGTGTTCCGATATTTCAATTGTTTACGATGAATGCTGATATCGTATGACAGGGAACAGTTGGCCGTGTTCACTTTCTGTGCGGTTTCGCCTTATGTCTTTTGGCGTGTGCTGAGACTGCTATGATGGGCACTACAGCTACCTTTCTTTGTTTGGGAGATGAGTTAGTAATTCGGATGATTCCACTGGCACGGGCGGTTGAGCAATTATGGATTTTAATTTGTTTGTAGTGATACCGGGGCCTTCCATAATCAAACTTTTGTTAAGCTCAAATTTCAATATTTAGTCTCTGAGGTCTCCCCATCATCACTCTTAGCAGAGGAGAACGCTTGTTTACAAAAAAATAATTGCAACGCTAACTTGAATTGTTCAAATGTATAACCTTACGTTTATTACATACATGGACTATATATGCATGTTAGCCAACTCATTAGAGACAGAGGAGATAAAAAAGCTTCTATTTGCGGACGATCAGACAAATACATTGAAAAATAGAAGACCTACAAGAACGCTTAAATAGACTCAACAGCACAGGCACAAAATACAACATGTAAACAATATACACTATCTGTGAGTATACACACACACATACGATATATGCGTATACATGGTTGTTAACATTTGAGCATATACACACACACATACAGAAGAGCAAAAGACTGCAAATTATATCTCCTCTCGACGCTGAAAGGTGACTAAGGAAGTAAAAAAGAAGCTCGTCTCTTTATCTATCTATCTTTCGTTAGCCTGAAGTATTGTCTATATCTGCAATGTCGTTTCCTGTATAAATTTTACTGTCTTTTGTAATTCTTGCAGTGGCCCATATAGTTTTGTCTGTAGTGTTGTATCTATGGGCCAATGGATTTTCCTCAGTCTACTATATTCAGTACAGTCTTGAAGTATGTGTTCAGCAGTCTGGGGCGCCTGTCCACATGTAGAAATAGTTGAGGTGCCGATCTTGAATTTTGTATACATGTGACTATAGAGTCGATTGTATCCTGTTCTGAGGCGTATAATGATAACTTGTTCACTTCTATTCATATTATGAAAGGCATCCTGATTTGGGGCTTGTGGTCCTCTGATTGATTTGATTATCTGTTTCTTATGATGGTATGTAACCGGTGTATCTAGTTGTGTGCCTGTTGAACCTTCCTTTGCCAACTGATCTGCTTTTTCATTTCCTGGTATTCCACAGTGAGATGGTATCCAATGGCAGTCCTGTGGTGCTTACAGAGTTCAGTCAATACGGTCTGCAGATGTGGTAATTTTCTGGATTGTAGTGCCTGGAGTACTGATCTGGCATCTGTCAAAAACACTACAGGCTGTGGGCTAAGATTACTGTTCAGCAGTTTTTCTATTGCCAACTTTATTGCTTCTATTTCTGCATCATAATTGTGACAATATTTCCCTGTTACTATTTTATTCATATCCCTAGTGTTATTTGGGTACTCTATATATGCACCTGATCCCCCATTCTTTACTGCATTCTGTGCTGATCCATCTGTGTACACATGAATCCATAGGTCTTGTGGGTATTCTTCATCCAGAAAACTGAGAGTTATTGTTTTTCGCTTTAGACTAATCTGTTCTCTTTGTCAAGTATTCCTTTCACTTCTGTCCGTATTTGTATTGTCAATCCTGATTCCTCTGTCCAGGGAGTCTGTTCTGGTATGGGCAGTAGGGGGTTAACAACTCTTGGCATGTCTGGTGTTTGTCTACTAATACGCTTGGCTTGGTGGGTAAAACTGCTTCTCTTAAGTCGTCCCAATGCAAGATTTCGGAATCTGTCCTTCATTGGATGTCTCGGCATGCATGCAAATATTTCTGCCTGTATCAGCACCTTTGTGTCCCTCCGTTCTCTCAGTGCTGGTATCCTCCACAATTTCTCCATCTCCAATATTGGTGCTGATTTCATTGCTCCTGTGATGATCCTAAGTGCCTGGTTTTGTACTTTATCCAGTTCTTGCAATGTGGTGTTTGATGCTGAGCACCATGCGGATGATCCATATTCTAAATGTGGGCGTATACTCTGTTGGTAAACTTAACTGAGTATTTTCCCACTCGCACCCACGTGGTTCCACACAACTTTCTTAGAATAGCCAACTTCCTCCTTGCTTTTTGGGTTGCCTTATTTATCTGCTGTTTCCAAGATAGTTTGTTATCAAATGTAACTCCGAGATACGTAGCTTGTATGTTTTCTTTCACAGGCTCATTGTTTATGTAGATGGCTCCTGCTTTTTGTTTTGGGGAGAGAGTGAAAAGTGTAGTACTGCATTTGTCTGTATTGATGCTGATACACCATCTATTTGTCCAAGAATTCAGTGCATTCATAGCTCTTTGTAGTATTTGGAGGCCACTGTTGCATACTCCTCTGTGCACCACATTACCAAGTCATCTGCATACATTGCGACTTTGATGCCATGTGGTAGTTCAGTAACTAGGTCATTGATGTAGATCAGAAAACGTGTTGGAGATAGTACCCCTCCCTGTGGAACGCCCTGGCGCAGTAAGACCTTCTTACTCTTAAGACCATCCAGTTGCACTCTGGTTCTCCTGTTATGCAGGTATGCTTTCATCCATGTGTACATCCTGCCATTTACTCCATAATTTATCAGTTTCTTCAAAAGCCCTTCCTTCCATACCTTATCAAATGCTTTCTTTAGGTCTATCCATGCTGCTAGTACCAGTTTCTTTTCTTGAAATGCATCTTCAATTTCCTGGGAAAGACAGGTTGCCTGAACTTCAGTAGAGTAACACTGTCTAAAGCCTGCTTGTTGTGGGACAAGGAGATTATCGTCTCTCTAGATTTGCTATATCTAAACTATGATTACGTCTATTGCCAAAATACACTTTTAAGCGGTATGGCCTAATATTGTAAATTGTATTTGATCTTAGTAATTGTTTGTTGAGGTTTTTTATCAGGTCAGTGGAGATGTGTTGACTCTAGAACATAATTGACAAGTAGAAGAAGCTAAACCTGAACATGAATTCAAACAGACAGATGGACACAACAAGAAAATAAACAGTCAACATACATTAAAACAGAAAGGTATACACATGGTCATGAAAAGTAAACAAACAGTTAACATACATTAAAACAGAAAGGTATACACATGGTCATGAAAAGTAAACAAACAGTTAACATACAATAAAACAGAAAGGTAAATACATGTTCACAAAAAGAAAGCAAACAGTCAATATATATTCAAAAAGAAAGGTAGACACATGGATACAAAAGGGAAACAAATGGTCAAACAAACATAAAGAGAGGTAGACAAATGGATACAAAATTATTAAGGACTTAAGGCAGAAACTATTGGGCAGCCATCACGACCTGGAGAGAACTGTGAGCTTCATCAATGAAACAGGACTTCTGATCTGACCTCATGAACCAAAGACAAGATGGAAGGCCTCTACTGCCAGGACAGGATGGATACAACAGATGAAACCGTTGAACCAACTAAAAAACGCTCCATATGTCCAACGACAGGGCAGATCATGCGAATAAGAGCATCATTCAAAGCTCAATCTATGGCGAAGGACACCTCGGAAAAGAAACTACTGCTGCCTAGCAATAACCATCAGGAGAAGGAAAGGTTTATGGGAGAACACCCAGACAGAAACCAGGGGCAGGTGGGCCCAACAGTTCTGGATGGCATTCACTCTATGAGAAGGAAAGGTTTATGAGAGAACAGCCAGACAGAAACCAGGGGCAGGGTGGGCCCAACAGTTCTGGATGGCATTCACTCTATGAGAAGGAAAGGTTTATGGGAGAACACCCAGACAGAAACCAGGGGCAGGTGGGCCCAACAGCTCTGGATGGCATTCACTCTATGAGAAGGAAAGGTTTATGGGAGAACAGCCAGACAGAAACCAGGGGCAGGTGGGCCCAACAGTTCTGGATGGCATTCACTCTATGAGAAGGAAAGGTTTATGGGAGAACACCCAGACAGAAACCAGGGGCAGGTGGGCCCAACAGCTCTGGATGGCATTCACTCTATGAGAAGGAAAACTCTTACATCAAACCTAGATTCAGCCTGTCAAAGATGGAGTGTGTCAGCCACTGTGCAGAAACAGGACAAAGAGTCAGGTTTGCATTAACACAAGCCTTGAACACTGAAGAAGGAAATCAATTAAAGAGTAGAACAAAGACAAGAATCTTCTTTAATGTTACTTGCTCTACATGCCTTGTGACAGCCAACATGTTTGATATATTAAAGAGTAGAACAAAGACAAGAATCTCCTTTAATGTTACTTGCTCTACATGCCTTGTGACAGCCAACATGTTTGATATATTAAAGAGTAGAACAAAGACAAGAATCTCCTTTAATGTTACTTGCTCTACATGCCTTGTGACAGCCAACATGTTTGATATATAAAAGAGTAGAACAAAGACAAGAATCTCCTTTAATGTTACTTGCTCTACATGCCTTGTGACAGCCAACATGTTTGATATACCAAAAGATATAGAAACTATTCCATATCCTCAGTCATTAAACTGCTACTGGTAACAAAACACACATCAATGCCTCACACAAGAAAAGATTATATTCTCATTGTGTCCATTTGTATGTTTTAGTCCCCTAGCATGTAAATCATGAGTCAGAGACCAACCAAGTGGTGCTCACTGAGTGCTATTAAACTGATTACCAACAACAAATGAAAAACAATGTCCAGCAGTTTGACATAAGCTCACTAGCAGGCCACATCAACATTTCAACCTAAAGCCATTTGTTGATAGTTCATCTGTGTTGATGGAAGTAACATTGTCATCTTTCTGTGATAGTGTGTGGGTTTAGAGATGGCTGGTGTGAACAGTCTTAGCTCACAAGATCTTATCTTATACTTTCCACATATGTTGTTGTAGAGAGTTG
The DNA here is from genome assembly GCA_032433765.1 of Megaustenia siamemsis. NCBI lineage: Eukaryota > Metazoa > Mollusca > Gastropoda > Stylommatophora > Ariophantidae > Megaustenia > Megaustenia siamemsis. The sequence goes on from JAVIAB010000159.1 coordinate 21,247,998, forward strand.
TGAGAAGTTTCAGTTAGCTCACAAGATCTTATCTTATACTTTCCACATATGTTGTTGTAGAGAGTTGTGATAAGCTTCAGTTAGCTCACAAGATCTTATCTTATACTTTCCACATATGTTGTTGTAGAGAGTTGTGAGAAGTTTCAGTTAGCTCACAAGATCTTATCTTATACTTTCCACATATGTTGTTGTAGAGAGTTGTGAGAAGTTTCAGTTAGCTCACAAGATCTTATCTTATACTTTCCACATATGTTGTTGTAGAGAGATGTGAGAAGCTTCAGTTAGCTCACAAGATCTTATCTTATACTTTCCACATATGTTGTTGTAGAGAGATGTGAGAAGCTTCAGTTAGCTCACAAGATCTTATCTTATACTTTCCACATATGTTGTTGTAGAGAGATGTGGGAAGCTTCAGTTAGCTCACAAGATCTCATCTTATACTTTCCACATATGTTGTTGTAGAGAGTTGTGAGAAGCTTCAGTTTTTTATCATGGACCATCATTGATGTACTGGTAGCTGATCAGTCAAGGAAGATTGACCTGCACAAATGATCGATGAGGACTACCCCTTCCATTATTATTGTGGTCACATCTCACAGCAGCTACATCTGTACTTTAAACAACCTTTAAGCTTTTATAGTCATGGCCTTGTGTAGAATTGTTTCTTTCTATGAATGACAAACAATTTATAAACAATAAGTGTAACTGTAGCAGGGAATGAAAAGATAGTTATGTGTTTTAAGGGAATGAGAGAACTAGTTGTGTAGGGCGCTCCAGAAAGAACACAAGTTCAGTGTCACACACGGAGGATATGGTATTAAGAGAGAGTTGGGTCAGTGATAGCAGCCAAGTGTGAAGAGAGAACAAAGCATAGATACAGGGGTCAAGGACAGGAATGGAGTTCATGGCACAGTTAAATGAGGGATATGTGACAAGTTGAGTTAAAAATAAACAAATAGAAAGGGGTCAATGTCGCAAGAAATATAGAATGTTGTGGAAGCTTCGAGGGGTTGACAGAATTAAGGGAGAATGGGGGTTTTGTTAAAAAAAAAAAGTAACAGGGCAAAATCTGATTGGTTGAGGTAATGAGTATTTAAACAGGCACACAGAGAAAGAAAGACAAGATCACCAGTAGTTGAAGTGAGAAGGGCCTGGCCAATGCCAGAAGGGCATTAAGTTTGAGCCTGTATATGAGTGGAATGCTCAAGTACTCAATAATGTGTAGAGACTAAACCAACAGTGTTAGTTCATTCATATTAACACAAGATCAACCGTATTCTAAGGGAGAAAGCCTGGCCAATGCCAGAAGGGTGTTAAGTCTGAGCCTGACCATGAGCAGAAAGCTCAATTACTCAAATAATGCGTAGAGACCCCGAGACCAAATCAACAGTGTAAAATCAGTATTTAGAATTAAGATGTGATCTGTTCTGTGAATGAGGACATGATATTCTATGAAGTGTGTCATTAGAGAGCTTATGAATGAGGACATGATATAATTCTATGAAGTGTGTCATTAGAGAGCTTATGAATGAGGACATGATATAATTCTATGAAGTGTGTCATTAGAGAGCTTATGAATGAGGACATGATATAATTCTATGAAGTGTGTCATTAGAGAGCTTATGAATGAGTTCATGATATAATTCTATGAAGTGTGTCATTAGAGAGCTTATGAATTAGGACATGATATCATTCTATGAAGTGTGTCATTAGATAGCTTATGAATTAGGACACGATATCATTCTATGAAGTGTGTCATTAGAGAGCTTATCAATTAGGACACGATATCATTCTATGAAGTGTGTCATTAGAGAGCTTATGAATTAGGACATGATATTCTATGAAGTGTGTCATTAGAGAGCTTATGAATGAGGACATGATATAATTCTATGAAGTGTGTCATTAGAGAGCTTATGAATGAGGACATGATATATTATGCACATAATAACATGTTATGCTTCTAAGCAAAGTAATATGAAGTATTATTATGAAATTGGATGTAATATGGCGATGTGAATAGAGAGTTACATGTTGCAAGAGAAGTATAGTAGGAGGAGTGTTTCAGAACCTTGTTAGTACTACTTTGAGAGGTAGAGTGGTCATCTACACCTCCCCGGCTCGAAGTGTGTGAGATTTGTATATACAGTGAAGTGTGTAAATAAAGCATGTTGAAGTTGTACAACTAAGGCTTGTAGTTTGTCTTAGCTCAGCAGTAGATGTTAATATAACGCTGGATCCAAACGACCACCTAGCTTCAGTCATGGGTATTAAGAAACACAACGCAAAGTAACCATGAGATATGAACGACCAATGGAAATGAGGCTTCTACCCAACCACATCAAACAAGTCAGTGGATCACATCAATAAGGTGAAGGCCATTGAAAGTTGTGGATGAATAAGTGTAACCTAACTCCTTTCATTCATTCATTTTTATGACATCTCATTCTATATGGCACCACATTTTACAAAAGATAATTAAAATAAATATCAAATTAGGAAAACTTCAATGCAAAACATACTTTGGCTTTTACAACAGGAAAAAATATAAAAATACAGTCACTAACACAGCTGTAAAGATCTGGAACAATAAAGACTGACCTAAAAAAAACTCACCAGATGTGAACAGCATTCAAAAGGTAGAGAGAAATTTATATTAAATTCTAATGAATCAGAAAAGTTTATTTGTAACATAAAGAGAGAGCTATGGAGAATAATAATGAGACTTTATGTGATTCCTAACAAAACATTCACAATCATAAAAGAAATCTGTACACCAATTTCATAGTCAGCATTAACCACAGAAACTGATTGATCAAAAGTAACAATGGAAGTATTACAAGGGTGGATATCATTTATTCTGTATTTGAATTCAAGAGAAGATGAACACAATGATAAAACTAAGAGATGGAGATAGATTTAATAAATTAAAAAGTTGACTTCTTTCATATGTGTTAGCTTGTGTTTCAATAGACTGTGATTCTGAGCAAAATCTGCACCACACACATTACATTTGTAAGGCTTCTCTCCTGTGTGTGTTCTCTTGTGTTTCAAGAGATTGCCATTCTCAGCAAAATCTGCACCACACACATCACATATGTAAGGCTTCTATCCTGTATGTATTCTCTTGTGTCCTTTAATATCTCCACTCTGAGCAAAACCTACACTACAAATATCACATTTGTAAGGCTTCTCTCCTGTGTGTGTTTTCTTGTGCCTTTTAAGATGTCCATTCACAGCAAAACATGCATCACACACATCACATCTGTAAGGCTTGTCTCCTGTGTGTGTTCTCTTGTGCCTATTAAGATATCCACTATCTGCATAACATGCACCACACACATCACATCTGTAAGGCTTCTCTCCTGTGTGTGTTCGCTTGTGCCTTTTAAGATATCGACTATCTGCAAAACATGCACCACACACATCACATCTGTAAGGCTTGTCTCCTGTGTGTGTTCTCTTGTGCCTTTTAAGATATGCACTATCTGCAAAACATGCACCACACACATCACATCTGTAAGGCTTGTCTCCTGTGTGTGTTCTCTTGTGCCTTTTAAGACATCCACTAGCTGCAAAACAATCACCGCACACATCACATCTGTAAGGCTTCTCTCCTGTGTGTGTTTGCTTGTGCCTTTTAAGATGTCCACTCTCAGCAAAACAATCACCACACACACCACATTTGTAAGGCTTAACTCCTGCATGTCTTCTCTTGTGCCTTTTAAGATGTCCACTTTCAGCAAAACATGTACCACACACATCACATTTGTAAGGCTTCTCTCCTGTATGTGTTCTCTTGTGCCTTTTAAGATGTCCACTTTGAGAAAAACTAGCACCACACACATCACATTTGTAAGGCTTCTCTCTTGTGTGTGTTTGCTTGTGACTTTTAAGATGTCCAATCCGAGTAAAACAAGCACCACACACATCACATTTGTAAGGCTTTTCTCCTGTATGTATTCTCTTATGTATAATAAGATTTCCAACGTAAGTAAAACCTGCACCACAATTATCACATTTATAGGGCTTATCTTCTATGCATCTTCTGTTGTGTTTTATTGAACAACCATTGTTATCAAAATCTGTATCACTAACATTACATTTGTGTAGTTTCTCTGCTGTATGTGTTCTATGATGTACTATTTGAGTTACACTCAACAAACTATCACTTCATGCCTCATTAACAGGTGATGGAAAGACCATCTCCCTTTCTGGCATGTGTTTGGGCTTGATGTCAGGTATCCAAACCTGGGGGCTAGAGTCTTGACTGCAGCCCTCACTTTGACCTACCTGAGAACAGAAAGAGATTATAATGTGAAGTAAATCAAGGCTGAATTAAATCTTGAAATGGGACATAATTCTTGATTTAAAATTCTATTTCCTGAGATTTTGTTTGATTCTACTGATTTCTTTCTGTCTTGTGTTCATCCAATTACTACATTATTTGATATTCCACTTCATCATCTGCCCTTAAAAAGATGTTAAATGTGTGTAGATGCGTTGTGTTTTGTTTTAGTTGCACCTTTTGGCCCAACACATCAGTCTTCAGCATGGGCATTTACTGGTACCGGGTAGTTTCAAATTTTTGAATCCCCTATTTGCTTAGTTAGACTGGACTAGTGTGTATATTTCCAGAGGCACCATAAAAAGTAGGGCCTGGACAGTTCTGCTTCATCGACCCTGGTAAAAGTCATCAACTATGAGCTGTAGGCAGCATCCATTTCTGTTGTAGTCAGATGCCTTGACCCTTAGTCCCAAATATTTAGCTTCCCACCAAAATTGGAAAAACAAAGAACATTTACAAAATCAAAAGTCCAGTAATTTTCAGTGTAAGAAACAACACACAAACATGCTGTATTCTATATGTGCAATTGTAGCAGTTTTATAAGAACAAAATAATGTCGCAATTGTACAGATTCCTTTAAAGCCGGTGTTGACTGTGTGCACACTGTGACGTCGTACACACATGTAACACTCCAACTGATTTAGGCCGGCCTGTCTCCGCCTGTGTTGCCTCGACTGGTTCTCCGCTTTACTGCTGGACAGATGTGCTTAAGCCTTGCCCGTACACACCTTGCACAGAAGATGCACAAAGACAGCTCGCTGAATTCTGAGCCATCCCCCTGTTTGACCTTTAGAACACATTACACCGCTAATGGCGGTCTGACTCTCCCTCGACTTTCCTCTGCTGATGTGTTGACAGAAGCTCGTGGAGATCTGAGTCCCTTACTAGACTCTACCAGCCCTTTGGACACCAGTCGTTTGCACTGGCCAGGATTACTTGAACTGCCCATTGATCGTTAGAAGTACTTTGCGCTGTTAAGTCTGTGGTTTAGGACAACCCCGGACCCGTTCTTCGTTAGGATGAGACAATAAAACACACAGCTAGCATTGACAAAGCATGTCTCAACACCATGGAGGTCAACAAGTTAGGACGAGACAATAAAACACACAGCTAGCATTGACAAAGCATGTCTCAACACCATGGAGGTCAACAAGTTAGGACGAGACAATAAAACACACAGCTAGCATTGACAAAGCATGTCTCAACACCATGGAGGTCAACAAGTTAGGACGAGACAATAAAACACACAGCTAGCATTGACAAAGCATGTCTCAACACCATGGAGGTCAACAAGTTAGGACGAGACAATAAAACACACAGCTAGCATTGACAAAGCATGTCTCAACACCATGGAGGTCAACAAGTTAGGACGAGACAATAAAACACACAGCTAGCATTGACAAAGCATGTCTCAACACCATGGAGGTCAACAAGTTAGGACGAGACAATAAAACACACAGCTAGCATTGACAAAGCATGTCTCAACACCATGGAGGTCAACAAGTTAGGACGAGACAATAAAACACACAGCTAGCATTGACAAAGCATGTCTCAACACCATGGAAGTCAACAAGTGAATGTTTATTACAACAATAAATCCCCTGCAATTTACAATGTCCATGGCCACTCTCCAAGTGGCCTCTCGTTCTGACTTGATTCTCACACTGACACTACATTTGATGCATGCTATCATTTGCCTCCTCAACATGAGTGAGACCCTCACAATGCTACAAAAGTCTCTGCATTTGTGCTAATGACAGCACTCACAAACAAATCTAAAGTCTCTGTTCTAATGATGTTGAGAATATTCCCTATACTTCACAAGTCTCTATTCTTAGTGATTCAAAAGTCTCTGTTCTTAGTGATTCAAAAGTCTCTGTTCTTATTATGGTGAGAACATTCACAATAATTCACCAGTCTCTATTCTTAGTAATTCCAAAAGTCTCTGTTCATATGATGGTGAACATACAATTAATTCACCTGTCCATGCACTGTAGAAGCTACCAGCTTCGTAATCAAGTCCCTTCAAGACTATTTCTATTCTACAATGGTGAGAACACTCACAAATAATAATACACATGTCTCTGCACTGCTAGAAGCTACCAGCTTCGCATTAAAGTCTCTTCAAGACTATTTCTATTCTGCTACAGCGAGAACACTCACAAATAATAATACACATGTCTCTGCACTGTTAGAAGCTACCCGCTTCGTGATACAGTCTATTCAAGAATACTTCTATTTTACTACGGTGAGAAGACTCACAATTAATACACATGTTTCTGCACTGTTAGAAGCTACCAGCTTCGACTTAAAGTCTCTTCAAGACTAATTCTATTCTACGACGTCTCCAGAGACTTACTGTTCCCTATCGAACTACTACATCATACACTGACCTGTCCTGGATGACTGTCTGAATTCCTCTCATCCCCCTTGTTCACGGTAATCGGCTGTATAACATAAAGCCGCCCGCATCGAACCAACACTCTCAATCGAATGACTCTCCCAACTCAACTGTCCTTCTCTCACTTAACTTCTCACCCCTTATTTCCAAAACTCGTGAATTCTGAGTAAGTACACCCCACAACCTGCTCGTGCAACATGCCTCTCTCGACCCCTCTCTTAAGGACTCCTCAGCTTTATCTCCCCTTGACCTCTATTAAATTCCTCTCTCTTCACTAGCCTAGTTACCTCCCCTTTTTCACAATGTTCACGTTAGAAAACACACAAAGTTTGTTGTAAACAAATAAATAAACACACTCACATCATTATCCACTTCCTGTTTCAAAAAATCTTGAAGGAATGGAATTTGTCTTTCTCTTTTAACTGCAGTCTGAGAAGATAAAATGTCAATATTTACATTATGGGATACTAAACATTTTCTTGAAATACTGAAGTGTCTGATTATTTAAGACTTACAAATATTATTTACTACATGTTTTTGGCACTGTAGTGATTACAGACATATGCAACAACATATACCGTACAGGATAGATACCAAATGAACCAAAAACATCAACTTCTATTTGATTGTCTAAAAAGAATGGTGCAGTTGAATGCAGTGACTTTAAAACAATAAGTCTAGAGGTAAAGGCATCAAGATGCACCAAGATGTGTAGAGATGCGAAGCTGCTGTAAAGCTGATGATAATAACAATGCTAAAAAAAAGTGGTATGGTGACAGCTTTACGTGATAATGGACGAAAAAAAGGTCAACGTTTTGGCCAAGTAGGCCTTCATCTGGACGAACAACAAACACAAAAAATATATATATAACGATATATTAACAAATCTAACTACATGGCGATAATATGTTAGATACTAAAGAAAAGAAAAATAAAAAAGGGTCACTTCCCTGTCTTCCTGAGCTGCGTAGGTCTCCAAATGGACTAAATTGATACGGCAGGATGACCGACTATAAATCTCTCTGACCAGGAAGTCAGGTGAGAAGACAGAAAGGAAGGGTTCTAAAAATATATGGAGGTGGGTACAGGATATGTGTAAACTATGCACATCTAACTCTGTTTGTGTACCCCGAACCGATGTGTAAAAATAAACATGTGTTTGTAACAATGCATGCGTACAAGCATAAATCAGCACATATATTGCCACAAGGCCCACAAAAGAAAAACCCAAAGGAGCCCAAATGTGCCAACACATGGGTTTTTCAAAGTACTCACTTTATAATCCATCTCCTGTTTTATATTCTCAACAGGTAGCAGGTTCTGGGATTCCATATTTCTGACAATCTGAGAAAGGAAAAGTAAGGTCCCATTTTAACATGTTGAAATACTGGAATAACAAGACAAATGGAAGATACAATGAATAAGTTATATCTAATTTCTACATAACAACACATCTGAACTTTTAAATTATTTCTTATTATTGATTAAACAATTTTGTGTCTAGTCCATGAACTTGTATCTCCTATTAATGTTTAGAAGAAATGTTCAATTTGTTAGTCTGTGGGAATAAAGCAAACCTGCTTAAAATGATATTTTATTTTAATGCAAGCCATGTCAGAAAAGAAACAAAATAATTTACTATATGCATAATGATTTAATTCTTAACATATGGATGTGAATCATGGACAATAGGACAACAGACAAGAAAATCACTGGAGTCAAGGAAAGAGAAAAGATACCAGACAGCTTAAGGGAATGGCTTGGTAGAAGGTCAACAACAGAAATGATAAATAACTGTCGTGATCGAAAGTTGTGGAGAGACATAATCACCTATGCCAGCAGGCCTGGTACTTGATGATAATGATTTAATGTAACATGAATATGTTGATGGTGAAATAAATATTTGTTGTTAGCAGCATACAACATAATAGGTGATATAGTCTGGAGGAATAAAGAAACAATCACAAGATCTGTCATTCTATGGAAGCCAAGATGAAAGCTCAAGCAAGAGACAGATAAAAGACAATCTGGTAGAGAAAGTGAAAGTAAGGATACATGACAATGGCTAAGTCTGGGTCTTATCATGTCAAATATGGACATAGAGTGATTATTGTTGCAGAGATTTTGTTGTGGACTTCTTTTTGTCACATAATGTATCAGCCAATAATTGATTTACTACAAGTCAAGTAGTAGAAACAACTTAATTTTTTTCTATATTTTTCTGTTAATTATGTTTGAGTTAATGAGAATAAGAAAAAAATGTCACATAGAAAACAAGCACAATAAATTATAGAAAGTTAATACTGCCTGTCTTATGTCTGTTTAGTTAAGTACATTTGTAACTAAATTAGTACTTTTAAAACTAACCAATCTACTTACTTCATAATCTGGTTCCTGTTTTATATTCCAAATGGGGATAACATTCTTGGCTTCCATACTTGCGTCTGTCAGAAATTAAGGAGGAATGTTCAATATTTTGTGAGAATTAGCAGGAGATGGTAATTTTACTGTCATATTTTTTGCCTTTCTATTAGTTTTGAGTTACATATCACCGATGGTCATCGGAACTAATTTGTCTATTACTTTGTCAATACTTAATCAAGAAATTTATCGCAGGACAACCCATGTTTGATTCCCGCTGGATGCAGTGTGAATTGCACTTGTGGCTGCCAAACCACGCTGGTTGGATATAATATCCTCCACGGTCAAACCAGCACTTGGCAGAAATGGGTATTAGTGTGGTGCTCTGGGAAGGTGTGAAGTTATGGTGCTTGATGGGAAACTAGACAGGAGTCTCCGAACCACTTCTGGATAGGTGGCTGAACACCAATGGGTAAATCCTGCATGCTGAGACAGCAATAAAAGCCTTGTACCTTTCCATTTTTTTTACCAACATTACATTATGGTTACTTGCATGTCAATAATTTTACAAATTATCTCTCTCCCCAACTATACATCATCATAGTCACAAATTGAAAGAAAAACAAAAAAACCCGCAATAATTTTTTGTTTATACTTACACTCAGTTTTAGTTCAAGTTAGGCAAGTTTAATTCTAAATGTCAAAAATGTGATAAGAGCCAGATTTTTTCTGTTTAGCAGGTTGGTCTGATGTAATATTGACCACATTATCCAAGATAATCTTGGAAAAATATAGTCATGCACCATGGCAAAATGTGGAAGGCAATTACTTTACATGTGATATGGTAAAGTACATATTTCAGGTCATTGAGTGATAACTGTCCTACAGACTTACACAGGAAAATCACAAGAGGCCTTGGCAGCTAGCATTTATTTACTTAAATAATATTAGTACTCATTACTACTACCCACTTTTTGTAGTAGTAAGTAGTCTTATATAATATAATATATACATATATATATATATATATATAGTAGCCTCCGTCAGTCATAGTTTTATATGGATTTTTCAGCGCCACTAGAAATGTTATTTTTTCTTTTCTTTCGCCGTGTATCCTCTTTCTCTATGAATATGCTTCTTGTTTGAGGTGAACCTTTAGAGTGTGTTTCCAGAGATTGCGGTCTGCAGCTTTGTCTTCCCACTGCTGCAGGGTTTATGTTCAGAGTCTTCATGTCATGTTTACACACATCTACAAATTGAAGTTTTGGGCACCACCTAGTTCTTTTACCATCTGCCAGTTGTCCGTAGAGTATATCTTTCGTTTTGCAGCCATCAACCATAAAGTGTATGTGTCCAAGCCAGCATTGTTTGAGCAATGTGTAGATATTCGGGAGGCCTGTGCAAGTAATGACCTCTACATTTGTCACTTTATCCTTCCAGCTGATACCAAGTACACGGCGTAGACATCGCATATGGAGTATATATATATAAGTCAAGATACAATTCTGAGTGAGATTCATACAGGGTGTTTATAAAGTCTCACTACACTTGGTATCTAGGTCAATTTGAAAAAAAAATGTTTATGACGTCATCACAATATGTGCTCCCACTGTCAATGAAATTTGTTGAATAAGTTTATTGCTACTGGAAATGTGGAAGATGCTCCACGATCTGGTAGGCCTGCTGTGAATGATGAAATATGTTTAGATATCCAAGACAGAATCCTTAAAAGTCCAGACAAGTCATTAAGAAAACTGTCGCAACAAGTGAACTTACCATTGAGCACATATTGTGATGACGTCATAAACATTTTTTTCAAATTGACCTAGATACCAAGTGTAGTGAGACTTTATAAACACCCTATATAAAAAGGAGATTGAAAATAAAACATGAAAAAGATTAAGTATGTTTATTTAAGTTAAGAAGTTAGTCAAGCAACACTCACAGCAACACAAACTTGTTGACAAACCGGTAAAAGAAGTTAGTGTAAGCAACACTCACAGCAACACAAACATGTTGACAAACCGATAAAAGAAGTTAGTGTAAGCAACCCTCACAGCAACACAAACTCGTTGACAAACCAGTAAAAGAAGTTAGTGTAAGACCACACTCACAGCAACACAAACTTGTTGGCAAACCAGTAAAAGAAGTTAGTGTAAGCAACACTCACAGCAACACAAACTCGTTGACAAACCGCTAAAAGAAGTTAGTGTAAGCAACACTCACAGCAACACAAACTTGTTGACAAACCGCTAAAAGAAGTTAGTGTAAGCAACACTCACAGCAACACAAACTCGTTGACAAACCGCTAAAAGAAGTTAGTGTAAGCAACACTCACAGCAACACAAACTCGTTGTCAATCCGGTAAAAGAAGTTAGTGTAAGCAACACTCACAACAACGCAAACTTGTTGGCAAACCAGTAAAAGAAGTTAGTGTAAGCAACACTCACAGCAACACAAACTCGTTGTCAATCCGGTAAAAGAAGTTAGTGTAAGCAACACTCACAACAACGCAAACTTGTTGGCAAACCAGTAAAAGAAGTTAGTGTAAGCAACACTCACAGCAACACAAACTCGTTGACAAACCGCTAAAAGAAGTTAGTGTAAGCAACACTCACAGCAACACAAACTTGTTGACAAACCGCTAAAAGAAGTTAGTGTAAGCAACACTCACAGCAACACAAACTCGTTGACAAACCGCTAAAAGAAGTTAGTGTAAGCAACACTCACTTGTTGACAAACCGGTAAAAGAAGTTAGTGTAAGCAACACTCACAGCAACACAAACTCGTTGACAAACCGGTAAAAGAAGTTAGTGTAAGCAACACTCACAGCAACACAAACTCGTTGACAAACCGGTAAAAGAAGTTAGTGTAAGCAACACTCACAGCAACACAAACTTGTTGACAAACCGCTAAAAGAAGTTAGTGTAAGCAACACTCACAGCAACACAAACTCGTTGACAAACCGCTAAAAGAAGTTAGTGTAAGCAACACTCACAGCAACACAAACTTGTTGACAAACCGGTAAAAGAAGTTAGTGTAAGCAACACTCACAGCAACACAAACTTGTTGACAAACCGATAAAAGAAGTTAGTGTAAGCAACACTCACAGCAACACAAACTCGTTGACAAACCGCTAAAAGAAGTTAGTGTAAGCAACACTCACAGCAACACAAACTTGTTGACAAACCAGTAAAAAAGTTAGTGTAAGCAACACTCACAGCAACACAAACTCGTTGACAAACCGCTAAAAGAAGTTAGTGTAAGCAACACTCACAGCAACACAAACTCGTTGACAAACCGCTAAAAGAAGTTAGTGTAAGCAACACTCACAGCAACACAAACTCGTTGACAAACCGCTAAAAGAAGTTAGTGTAAGCAACACTCACAGCAACACAAACTCGTTGACAAACCGGTAAAAGAAGTTAGTGTAAGCAACACTCACAGCAACACAAACTTGTTGACAAACTAGTAAAAGAAGTTAGTGTAAGCAACACTCACAGCAACACAAACTCGTTGACAAACCGGTAAAAGAAGTTAGTGTAAGCAACACTCACAGCAACACAAACTTGTTGGCAAAACAGTAAAAGAAGTTAGTGTAAGCAACACTCACAGCAACACAAACTCGTTGACAAACCGCTAAAAGAAGTTAGTGTAAGCAACACTCACAGCAACACAAACTTGTTGACAAACCGCTAAAAGAAGTTAGTGTAAGCAACACTCACAGCAACACAAACTCGTTGACAAACCGATAAAAGAAGTTAGTGTAAGCAACACTCACAGCAACACAAACTCGTTGACAAACCGCTAAAAGAAGTTAGTGTAAGCAACACTCACAGCAACACAAACTTGTTGGCAAACCAGTAAAAAAGTTAGTGTAAGCAACACTCACAGCAACACAAACTCGTTGACAAACCGGTAAAAGAAGTTAGTGTAAGCAACACTCACAGCAACACAAACTCGTTGACAAACCGCTAAAAGAAGTTAGTGTAAGCAACACTCACTTGTTGACAAACCGCTAAAAGAAGTTAGTGTAAGCAACACTCACAGCAACACAAACTCGTTGACAAACCGCTAAAAGAAGTTAGTGTAAGCAACACTCACAGCAACACAAACTCGTTGACAAACCGGTAAAAGAAGTTAGTGTAAGCAACACTCACAGCAACACAAACTTGTTGACAAACCGCTAAAAGAAGTTAGTGTAAGCAACACTCACAGCAACACAAACTCGTTGACAAACCGCTAAAAGAAGTTAGTGTAAGCAACACTCACAGCAACACAAACTCGTTGACAAACCGCTAAAAGAAGTTAGTGTAAGCAACACTCACAGCAACACAAACTTGTTGACAAACCGGTAAAAGAAGTTAGTGTAAGCAACACTCACAGCAACACAAACTGTTGACAAACCGCTAAAAGAAGTTAGTGTAAGCAACACTCACAGCAACACAAACTCGTTGACAAACCGCTAAAAGAAGTTAGTGTAAGCAACACTCACAGCAACACAAACTTGTTGGCAAACCAGTAAAAGAAGTTAGTGTAAGCAACACTCACAGCAACACAAACTCGTTGACAAACCGCTAAAAGAAGTTAGTGTAAGCAACACTCACAGCAACACAAACTCGTTGACAAACCGCTAAAAGAAGTTAGTGTAAGCAACACTCACAGCAACACAAACTCGTTGACAAACCGGTAAAAGAAGTTAGTGTAAGCAACACTCACAGCAACACAAACTCGTTGACAAACCGGTAAAAGAAGTTAGTGTAAGCAACACTCACAGCAACACAAACTTGTTGACAAACGGTAAAAGAAGTTAGTGTAAGCAACACTCACAGCAACACAAACTCGTTGACAAACCGCTAAAAGAAGTTAGTGTAAGCAACACTCACAGCAACACAAACTCGTTGACAAAACAGTAAAAGAAGTTAGTGTAAGCAACACTCACAGCAACACAAACTCGTTGACAAACCGCTAAAAGAAGTTAGTGTAAGCAACACTCACAGCAACACAAACTTGTTGACAAACCGCTAAAAGAAGTTAGTGTAAGCAACACTCACAGCAACACAAACTCGTTGACAAACCGGTAAAAGAAGTTAGTGTAAGCAACACTCACAGCAACACAAACTCGTTGACAAACCGCTAAAAGAAGTTAGTGTAAGCAACACTCACAGCAACACAAACTTGTTGACAAACCAGTAAAAGAAGTTAGTGTAAGCAACACTCACAGCAACACAAACTCGTCAAACCGGTAAAAGAAGTTAGTGTAAGCAACACTCACAGCAACACAAACTTGTTGGCAAACCAGTAAAAGAAGTTAGTGTAAGCAACACTCACAGCAACACAAACTCGTTGACAAACCGCTAAAAGAAGTTAGTGTAAGCAACACTCACAGCAACACAAACTCGTTGACAAACCGCTAAAAGAAGTTAGTGTAAGCAACACTCACAACAACGCAAACTTGTTGACAAACCAGTAAAAGAAGTTAGTGTAAGCAACACTCACAGCAACACAAACTCGTTGACAAACCGCTAAAAGAAGTTAGTGTAAGCAACACTCACAGCAACACAAACTCGTTGACAAACCGCTAAAAGAAGTTAGTGTAAGCAACACTCACAGCAACACAAACTCGTTGACAAACCGCTAAAAGAAGTTAGTGTAAGCAACACTCACTCGTTGACAAACCGCTAAAAGAAGTTAGTGTAAGCAACACTCACAGCAACACAAACTCGTTGACAAACCGCTAAAAGAAGTTAGTGTAAGCAACACTCACAGCAACACAAACTCGTTGACAAACCGGTAAAAGAAGTTAGTGTAAGCAACACTCACAGCAACACAAACTTGTTGACAAACCGTTAAAAGAAGTTAGTGTAAGCAACACTCACAGCAACACAAACTCGTTGACAAACCGCTAAAAGAAGTTAGTGTAAGCAACACTCACAGCAACACAAACTCGTTGACAAACCGGTAAAAGAAGTTAGTGTAAGCAACACTCACAGCAACACAAACTTGTTGGCAAACCAGTAAAAAAGTTAGTGTAAGCAACACTCACAGCAACACAAACTCGTTGACAAAACGCTAAAAGAAGTTAGTGTAAGCAACACTCACAGCAACACAAACTCGTTGACAAACCGCTAAAAGAAGTTAGTGTAAGCAACACTCACAGCAACACAAACTCGTTGACAAACCGGTAAAAGAAGTTAGTGTAAGCAACACTCACAACAACACAAACTTGTTGGCAAACCAGTAAAAGAAGTTAGTGTAAGCAACACTCACAGCAACACAAACTCGTTGACAAACCGCTAAAAGAAGTTAGTGTAAGCAACACTCACAGCAACACAAACTCGTTGACAAACCGCTAAAAGATGTTAGTGTAAGCAACACTCACTTGTTGACAAACCGGTAAAAGAAGTTAGTGTAAGCAACACTCACAGCAACACAAACTCGTTGACAAACCGGTAAAAGAAGTTAGTGTAAGCAACACTCACAGCAACACAAACTCGTTGACAAACCGCTAAAAGAAGTTAGTGTAAGCAACACTCACAGCAACACAAACTCGTTGACAAACCGCTAAAAGAAGTTAGTGTAAGCAACACTCACAGCAACACAAACTCGTTGACAAACCGCTAAAAGAAGTTAGTGTAAGCAACACTCACAGCAACACAAACATGTTGACAAACCGATAAAAGAAGTTAGTGTAAGCAACCCTCACAGCAACACAAACTCGTTGACAAACCGGTAAAAGAAGTTAGTGTAAGCAACACTCACAGCAACACAAACTCGTTGACAAACCGGTAAAAGAAGTTAGTGTAAGCAACACTCACAGCAACACAAACTTGTTGACAAACCGCTAAAAGAAGTTAGTGTAAGCAACACTCACAGCAACACAAACTCGTTGACAAACCGCTAAAAGAAGTTAGTGTAAGCAACACTCACAGCAACACAAACTCGTTGACAAACCGCTAAAAGAAGTTAGTGTAAGCAACACTCACAGCAAAACAAACTCGTTGACAAACCGCTAAAAGAAGTTAGTGTAAGCAACACTCACAGCAACACAAACTTGTTGACAAACCGGTAAAAGAAGTTAGTGTAAGCAACACTCACAGCAACACAAACTTGTTGGCAAACCAGTAAAAAAGTTAGTGTAAGCAACACTCACAGCAACACAAACTCGTTGACAAACCGCTAAAAGAAGTTAGTGTAAGCAACACTCACAGCAACACAAACTCGTTGACAAACCGCTAAAAGAAGTTAGTGTAAGCAACACTCACTTGTTGACAAACCGGTAAAAGAAGTTAGTGTAAGCAACACTCACAGCAACACAAACTCGTTGACAAACCGCTAAAAGAAGTTAGTGTAAGCAACACTCACAGCAACACAAACTCGTTGACAAAACGGTAAAAGAAGTTAGTGTAAGCAACACTCACAGCAACACAAACTTGTTGACAAACCGCTAAAAGAAGTTAGTGTAAGCAACACTCACAGCAACACAAACTCGTTGACAAACCGCTAAAAGAAGTTAGTGTAAGCAACACTCACAGCAACACAAACTCGTTGACAAACCGCTAAAAGAAGTTAGTGTAAGCAACACTCACAGCAACACAAACTCGTTGACAAACCGCTAAAAGAAGTTAGTGTAAGCAACACTCACAGCAACACAAACTTGTTGACAAACCGGTAAAAGAAGTTAGTGTAAGCAACACTCACAGCAACACAAACATGTTGACAAACCGATAAAAGAAGTTAGTGTAAGCAACCCTCACAGCAACACAAACTCGTTGACAAACCGCTAAAAGAAGTTAGTGTAAGACACACTCACAGCAACACAAACTTGTTGGCAAACCAGTAAAAAAGTTAGTGTAAGCAACACTCACAGCAACACAAACTCGTTGACAAACCGCTAAAAGAAGTTAGTGTAAGCAACACTCACAGCAACACAAACTTGTTGACAAACCGCTAAAAGAAGTTAGTGTAAGCAACACTCACAGCAACACAAACTCGTTGACAAACCGGTAAAAGAAGTTAGTGTAAGCAACACTCACAACAACACAAACTTGTTGGCAAACCAGTAAAAGAAGTTAGTGTAAGCAACACTCACAGCAACACAAACTCGTTGACAAACCGCTAAAAGAAGTTAGTGTAAGCAACACTCACAGCAACACAAACTCGTTGACAAACCGCTAAAAGATGTTAGTGTAAGCAACACTCACTTGTTGACAAACCGGTAAAAGAAGTTAGTGTAAGCAACACTCACAGCAACACAAACTCGTTGACAAACCGGTAAAAGAAGTTAGTGTAAGCAACACTCACAGCAACACAAACTCGTTGACAAACCGCTAAAAGAAGTTAGTGTAAGCAACACTCACAGCAACACAAACTCGTTGACAAACCGCTAAAAGAAGTTAGTGTAAGCAACACTCACAGCAACACAAACTCGTTGACAAACCGCTAAAAGAAGTTAGTGTAAGCAACACTCACAGCAACACAAACATGTTGACAAACCGATAAAAGAAGTTAGTGTAAGCAACCCTCACAGCAACACAAACTCGTTGACAAACCGGTAAAAGAAGTTAGTGTAAGCAACACTCACAGCAACACAAACTCGTTGACAAACCGGTAAAAGAAGTTAGTGTAAGCAACACTCACAGCAACACAAACTTGTTGACAAACCGCTAAAAGAAGTTAGTGTAAGCAACACTCACAGCAACACAAACTCGTTGACAAACCGCTAAAAGAAGTTAGTGTAAGCAACACTCACAGCAACACAAACTCGTTGACAAACCGCTAAAAGAAGTTAGTGTAAGCAACACTCACAGCAAAACAAACTCGTTGACAAACCGCTAAAAGAAGTTAGTGTAAGCAACACTCACAGCAACACAAACTTGTTGACAAACCGGTAAAAGAAGTTAGTGTAAGCAACACTCACAGCAACACAAACTTGTTGGCAAACCAGTAAAAAAGTTAGTGTAAGCAACACTCACAGCAACACAAACTCGTTGACAAACCGCTAAAAGAAGTTAGTGTAAGCAACACTCACAGCAACACAAACTCGTTGACAAACCGCTAAAAGAAGTTAGTGTAAGCAACACTCACTTGTTGACAAACCGGTAAAAGAAGTTAGTGTAAGCAACACTCACAGCAACACAAACTCGTTGACAAACCGCTAAAAGAAGTTAGTGTAAGCAACACTCACAGCAACACAAACTCGTTGACAAACCGGTAAAAGAAGTTAGTGTAAGCAACACTCACAGCAACACAAACTTGTTGACAAACCGCTAAAAGAAGTTAGTGTAAGCAACACTCACAGCAACACAAACTCGTTGACAAACCGCTAAAAGAAGTTAGTGTAAGCAACACTCACAGCAACACAAACTCGTTGACAAACCGCTAAAAGAAGTTAGTGTAAGCAACACTCACAGCAACACAAACTCGTTGACAAACCGCTAAAAGAAGTTAGTGTAAGCAACACTCACAGCAACACAAACTCGTTGACAAACCGGTAAAAGAAGTTAGTGTAAGCAACACTCACAGCAACACAAACATGTTGACAAACCGATAAAAGAAGTTAGTGTAAGCAACCCTCACAGCAACACAAACTTGTTGGCAAACCGCTAAAAGAAGTTAGTGTAAGCAACACTCACAGCAACACAAACTCGTTGACAAACCGCTAAAAGAAGTTAGTGTAAGCAACACTCACAGCAACACAAACTCGTTGACAAACCGCTAAAAGAAGTTAGTGTAAGCAACACTCACAGCAACACAAACTTGTTGGCAAACCAGTAAAAGAAGTTAGTGTAAGCAACACTCACAGCAACACAAACTCGTTGACAAACCGCTAAAAGAAGTTAGTGTAAGCAACACTCACAGCAACACAAACTCGTTGACAAACCGCTAAAAGATGTTAGTGTAAGCAACACTCACTTGTTGACAAACCGGTAAAAGAAGTTAGTGTAAGCAACACTCACAGCAACACAAACTCGTTGACAAACCGGTAAAAGAAGTTAGTGTAAGCAACACTCACAGCAACACAAACTCGTTGACAAACCGCTAAAAGAAGTTAGTGTAAGCAACACTCACAGCAACACAAACTCGTTGACAAACCGCTAAAAGAAGTTAGTGTAAGCAACACTCACAGCAACACAAACTCGTTGACAAACCGCTAAAAGAAGTTAGTGTAAGCAACACTCACAGCAACACAAACATGTTGACAAACCGATAAAAGAAGTTAGTGTAAGCAACCCTCACAGCAACACAAACTCGTTGACAAACCGGTAAAAGAAGTTAGTGTAAGCAACACTCACAGCAACACAAACTCGTTGACAAACCGGTAAAAGAAGTTAGTGTAAGCAACACTCACAGCAACACAAACTTGTTGACAAACCGCTAAAAGAAGTTAGTGTAAGCAACACTCACAGCAACACAAACTCGTTGACAAACCGCTAAAAGAAGTTAGTGTAAGCAACACTCACAGCAACACAAACTCGTTGACAAACCGCTAAAAGAAGTTAGTGTAAGCAACACTCACAGCAAAACAAACTCGTTGACAAACCGCTAAAAGAAGTTAGTGTAAGCAACACTCACAGCAACACAAACTTGTTGACAAACCGGTAAAAGAAGTTAGTGTAAGCAACACTCACAGCAACACAAACTTGTTGGCAAACCAGTAAAAAAGTTAGTGTAAGCAACACTCACAGCAACACAAACTCGTTGACAAACCGCTAAAAGAAGTTAGTGTAAGCAACACTCACAGCAACACAAACTCGTTGACAAACCGCTAAAAGAAGTTAGTGTAAGCAACACTCACTTGTTGACAAACCGGTAAAAGAAGTTAGTGTAAGCAACACTCACAGCAACACAAACTCGTTGACAAACCGCTAAAAGAAGTTAGTGTAAGCAACACTCACAGCAACACAAACTCGTTGACAAACCGGTAAAAGAAGTTAGTGTAAGCAACACTCACAGCAACACAAACTTGTTGACAAACCGCTAAAAGAAGTTAGTGTAAGCAACACTCACAGCAACACAAACTCGTTGACAAACCGCTAAAAGAAGTTAGTGTAAGCAACACTCACAGCAACACAAACTCGTTGACAAACCGCTAAAAGAAGTTAGTGTAAGCAACACTCACAGCAACACAAACTCGTTGACAAACCGCTAAAAGAAGTTAGTGTAAGCAACACTCACAGCAACACAAACTTGTTGACAAACCGGTAAAAGAAGTTAGTGTAAGCAACACTCACAGCAACACAAACATGTTGACAAACCGATAAAAGAAGTTAGTGTAAGCAACCCTCACAGCAACACAAACTTGTTGGCAAACCGCTAAAAGAAGTTAGTGTAAGCAACACTCACAGCAACACAAACTCGTTGACAAACCGCTAAAAGAAGTTAGTGTAAGCAACACTCACAGCAACACAAACTCGTTGACAAACCGCTAAAAGAAGTTAGTGTAAGCAACACTCACAGCAACACAAACTCGTTGACAAACCGCTAAAAGAAGTTAGTGTAAGCAACACTCACAGCAACACAAACTTGTTGACAAACCGCTAAAAGAAGTTAGTGTAAGCAACACTCACAGCAACACAAACTGTTGACAAACCGCTAAAAGAAGTTAGTGTAAGCAACACTCACAGCAACACAAACTCGTTGACAAACCGCTAAAAGAAGTTAGTGTAAGCAACACTCACAGCAACACAAACTCGTTGACAAACCAGTAAAAAAGTTAGTGTAAGCAACACTCACAGCAACACAAACTCGTTGACAAACCGCTAAAAGAAGTTAGTGTAAGCAACACTCACAGCAACACAAACTCGTTGACAAACCGCTAAAAGAAGTTAGTGTAAGCAACACTCACAGCAACACAAACTGTTGACAAACCGATAAAAGAAGTTAGTGTAAGCAACACTCACAGCAACACAAACTCGTTGACAAACCGGTAAAAGAAGTTAGTGTAAGCAACACTCACAGCAACACAAACTCGTTGACAAACCGGTAAAAGAAGTTAGTGTAAGCAACACTCACAGCAACACAAACTTGTTGACAAACCGCTAAAAGAAGTTAGTGTAAGCAACACTCACAGCAACACAAACTCGTTGACAAACCGCTAAAAGAAGTTAGTGTAAGCAACACTCACAGCAACACAAACTCGTTGACAAACCGCTAAAAGAAGTTAGTGTAAGCAACACTCACAGCAACACAAACTCGTTGACAAACCGCTAAAAGAAGTTAGTGTAAGCAACACTCACAGCAACACAAACTTGTTGACAAACCGGTAAAAGAAGTTAGTGTAAGCAACACTCACAGCAACACAAACTTGTTGGCAAACCAGTAAAAAAGTTAGTGTAAGCAACACTCACAGCAACACAAACTCGTTGACAAACCGCTAAAAGAAGTTAGTGTAAGCAACACTCACAGCAACACAAACTCGTTGACAAACCGCTAAAAGAAGTTAGTGTAAGCAACACTCACTTGTTGACAAACCGGTAAAAGAAGTTAGTGTAAGCAACACTCACAGCAACACAAACTCGTTGACAAACCGCTAAAAGAAGTTAGTGTAAGCAACACTCACAGCAACACAAACTCGTTGACAAACCGGTAAAAGAAGTTAGTGTAAGCAACACTCACAGCAACACAAACTTGTTGACAAACCGCTAAAAGAAGTTAGTGTAAGCAACACTCACAGCAACACAAACTCGTTGACAAACCGCTAAAAGAAGTTAGTGTAAGCAACACTCACAGCAACACAAACTCGTTGACAAACCGCTAAAAGAAGTTAGTGTAAGCAACACTCACAGCAACACAAACTCGTTGACAAACCGCTAAAAGAAGTTAGTGTAAGCAACACTCACAGCAACACAAACTTGTTGACAAACCGGTAAAAGAAGTTAGTGTAAGCAACACTCACAGCAACACAAACATGTTGACAAACCGATAAAAGAAGTTAGTGTAAGCAACACTCACAGCAACACAAACTTGTTGACAAACCGCTAAAAGAAGTTAGTGTAAGCAACACTCACAGCAACACAAACTCGTTGACAAACCGCTAAAAGAAGTTAGTGTAAGCAACACTCACAGCAACACAAACTCGTTGACAAACCGCTAAAAGAAGTTAGTGTAAGCAACACTCACAGCAACACAAACTTGTTGGCAAACCAGTAAAAGAAGTTAGTGTAAGCAACACTCACAGCAACACAAACTCGTTGACAAACCGCTAAAAGAAGTTAGTGTAAGCAACACTCACAGCAACACAAACTCGTTGACAAACCGCTAAAAGAAGTTAGTGTAAGCAACACTCACTTGTTGACAAACCGGTAAAAGAAGTTAGTGTAAGCAACACTCACAGCAACACAAACTCGTTGACAAACCGGTAAAAGAAGTTAGTGTAAGCAACACTCACAGCAACACAAACTCGTTGACAAACCGCTAAAAGAAGTTAGTGTAAGCAACACTCACAGCAACACAAACTCGTTGACAAACCGCTAAAAGAAGTTAGTGTAAGCAACACTCACAGCAACACAAACTCGTTGACAAACCGCTAAAAGAAGTTAGTGTAAGCAACACTCACAGCAACACAAACTGTTGACAAACCGATAAAAGAAGTTAGTGTAAGCAACACTCACAGCAACACAAACTCGTTGACAAACCGCTAAAAGAAGTTAGTGTAAGCAACACTCACAGCAACACAAACTTGTTGACAAACCGTAAAAGAAGTTAGTGTAAGCAACACTCACAGCAACACAAACTTGTTGACAAACCGATAAAAGAAGTTAGTGTAAGCAACACTCACAGCAACACAAACTTGTTGGCAAACCGCTAAAAGAAGTTAGTGTAAGCAACACTCACAGCAACACAAACTCGTTGACAAACCGCTAAAAGAAGTTAGTGTAAGCAACACTCACAGCAACACAAACTCGTTGACAAACCGCTAAAAGAAGTTAGTGTAAGCAACACTCACAGCAACACAAACTTGTTGGCAAACCAGTAAAAGAAGTTAGTGTAAGCAACACTCACAGCAACACAAACTCGTTGACAAACCGCTAAAAGAAGTTAGTGTAAGCAACACTCACAGCAACACAAACTCGTTGACAAACCGCTAAAAGAAGTTAGTGTAAGCAACACTCACTTGTTGACAAACCGGTAAAAGAAGTTAGTGTAAGCAACACTCACAGCAACACAAACTCGTTGACAAACCGGTAAAAGAAGTTAGTGTAAGCAACACTCACAGCAACACAAACTCGTTGACAAACCGCTAAAAGAAGTTAGTGTAAGCAACACTCACAGCAACACAAACTCGTTGACAAACCGCTAAAAGAAGTTAGTGTAAGCAACACTCACAGCAACACAAACTCGTTGACAAACCGCTAAAAGAAGTTAGTGTAAGCAACACTCACAGCAACACAAACTGTTGACAAACCGCTAAAAGAAGTTAGTGTAAGCAACACTCACAGCAACACAAACTCGTTGACAAACCGGTAAAAGAAGTTAGTGTAAGCAACACTCACAGCAACACAAACTCGTTGACAAACCGGTAAAAGAAGTTAGTGTAAGCAACACTCACAGCAACACAAACTTGTTGACAAACCGCTAAAAGAAGTTAGTGTAAGCAACACTCACAGCAACACAAACTCGTTGACAAACCGCTAAAAGAAGTTAGTGTAAGCAACACTCACAGCAACACAAACTCGTTGACAAACCGCTAAAAGAAGTTAGTGTAAGCAACACTCACAGCAACACAAACTCGTTGACAAACCGCTAAAAGAAGTTAGTGTAAGCAACACTCACAGCAACACAAACTTGTTGACAAACCGGTAAAAGAAGTTAGTGTAAGCAACACTCACAGCAACACAAACTTGTTGACAAACCAGTAAAAAAGTTAGTGTAAGCAACACTCACAGCAACACAAACTCGTTGACAAACCGCTAAAAGAAGTTAGTGTAAGCAACACTCACAGCAACACAAACTCGTTGACAAACCGCTAAAAGAAGTTAGTGTAAGCAACACTCACTTGTTGACAAACCGGTAAAAGAAGTTAGTGTAAGCAACACTCACAGCAACACAAACTCGTTGACAAACCGCTAAAAGAAGTTAGTGTAAGCAACACTCACAGCAACACAAACTCGTTGACAAACCGGTAAAAGAAGTTAGTGTAAGCAACACTCACAGCAACACAAACTTGTTGACAAACCGTAAAAGAAGTTAGTGTAAGCAACACTCACAGCAACACAAACTCGTTGACAAACCGCTAAAAGAAGTTAGTGTAAGCAACACTCACAGCAACACAAACTCGTTGACAAACCGCTAAAAGAAGTTAGTGTAAGCAACACTCACAGCAACACAAACTCGTTGACAAACCGCTAAAAGAAGTTAGTGTAAGCAACACTCACAGCAACACAAACTTGTTGACAAACCGGTAAAAGAAGTTAGTGTAAGCAACACTCACAGCAACACAAACTTGTTGACAAACCGTAAAAGAAGTTAGTGTAAGCAACACTCACAGCAACACAAACTCGTTGACAAACCGCTAAAAGAAGTTAGTGTAAGCAACACTCACAGCAACACAAACTCGTTGACAAACCGCTAAAAGAAGTTAGTGTAAGCAACACTCACTTGTTGACAAACCGCTAAAAGAAGTTAGTGTAAGCAACACTCACAGCAACACAAACTCGTTGACAAACCGCTAAAAGAAGTTAGTGTAAGCAACACTCACAGCAACACAAACTCGTTGACAAACCGCTAAAAGAAGTTAGTGTAAGCAACACTCACAGCAACACAAACTCGTTGACAAACCGCTAAAAGAAGTTAGTGTAAGCAACACTCACAGCAACACAAACTTGTTGACAAACCGTAAAAGAAGTTAGTGTAAGCAACACTCACAGCAACACAAACTGTTGACAAACCGCTAAAAGAAGTTAGTGTAAGCAACACTCACAGCAACACAAACTCGTTGACAAACCGCTAAAAGAAGTTAGTGTAAGCAACACTCACAGCAACACAAACTCGTTGACAAACCGCTAAAAGAAGTTAGTGTAAGCAACACTCACAGCAACACAAACTCGTTGACAAACCGCTAAAAGAAGTTAGTGTAAGCAACACTCACAGCAACACAAACTCGTTGACAAACCGCTAAAAGAAGTTAGTGTAAGCAACACTCACAGCAACACAAACTTGTTGACAAACCGTAAAAGAAGTTAGTGTAAGCAACACTCACAGCAACACAAACTCGTTGACAAACCGCTAAAAGAAGTTAGTGTAAGCAACACTCACAGCAACACAAACTCGTTGACAAACCGCTAAAAGAAGTTAGTGTAAGCAACACTCACTTGTTGACAAACCGGTAAAAGAAGTTAGTGTAAGCAACACTCACAGCAACACAAACTCGTTGACAAACCGGTAAAAGAAGTTAGTGTAAGCAACACTCACAGCAACACAAACTCGTTGACAAACCGCTAAAAGAAGTTAGTGTAAGCAACACTCACAGCAACACAAACTCGTTGACAAACCGCTAAAAGAAGTTAGTGTAAGCAACACTCACAGCAACACAAACTCGTTGACAAACCGCTAAAAGAAGTTAGTGTAAGCAACACTCACAGCAACACAAACTGTTGACAAACCGCTAAAAGAAGTTAGTGTAAGCAACACTCACAGCAACACAAACTCGTTGACAAACCGCTAAAAGAAGTTAGTGTAAGCAACACTCACAGCAACACAAACTGTTGACAAACCGTAAAAGAAGTTAGTGTAAGCAACACTCAAACTTGTTGACAAACCGCTAAAAGAAGTTAGTGTAAGCAACACTCACAGCAACACAAACTCGTTGACAAACCGCTAAAAGAAGTTAGTGTAAGCAACACTCACAGCAACACAAACTCGTTGACAAACCGCTAAAAGAAGTTAGTGTAAGCAACACTCACAGCAACACAAACTCGTTGACAAACCGCTAAAAGAAGTTAGTGTAAGCAACACTCACAGCAACACAAACTCGTTGACAAACCGCTAAAAGAAGTTAGTGTAAGCAACACTCACAGCAACACAAACTCGTTGACAAACCGCTAAAAGAAGTTAGTGTAAGCAACACTCACAGCAACACAAACTTGTTGACAAACCGTAAAAGAAGTTAGTGTAAGCAACACTCACAGCAACACAAACTCGTTGACAAACCGTAAAAGAAGTTAGTGTAAGCAACACTCACAGCAACACAAACTCGTTGACAAACCGCTAAAAGAAGTTAGTGTAAGCAACACTCACAGCAACACAAACTCGTTGACAAACCGCTAAAAGAAGTTAGTGTAAGCAACACTCACAGCAACACAAACTCGTTGACAAACCGCTAAAAGAAGTTAGTGTAAGCAACACTCACAGCAACACAAACTCGTTGACAAACCGCTAAAAGAAGTTAGTGTAAGCAACACTCACAGCAACACAAACTCGTTGACAAACCGGTAAAAGAAGTTAGTGTAAGCAACACTCACAGCAACACAAACTTGTTGACAAACCAGTAAAAAAGTTAGTGTAAGCAACACTCACAGCAACACAAACTCGTTGACAAACCGCTAAAAGAAGTTAGTGTAAGCAACACTCACAGCAACACAAACTCGTTGACAAACCGCTAAAAGAAGTTAGTGTAAGCAACACTCACACTTGTTGACAAACCGCTAAAAGAAGTTAGTGTAAGCAACACTCACAGCAACACAAACTCGTTGACAAACCGCTAAAAGAAGTTAGTGTAAGCAACACTCACAGCAACACAAACTCGTTGACAAACCGGTAAAAGAAGTTAGTGTAAGCAACACTCACAGCAACACAAACTTGTTGACAAACCGCTAAAAGAAGTTAGTGTAAGCAACACTCACAGCAACACAAACTCGTTGACAAACCGCTAAAAGAAGTTAGTGTAAGCAACACTCACAGCAACACAAACTCGTTGACAAACCGCTAAAAGAAGTTAGTGTAAGCAACACTCACAGCAACACAAACTCGTTGACAAACCGCTAAAAGAAGTTAGTGTAAGCAACACTCACAGCAACACAAACTTGTTGACAAACCGGTAAAAGAAGTTAGTGTAAGCAACACTCACAGCAACACAAACTCGTTGACAAACCGTAAAAGAAGTTAGTGTAAGCAACACTCACAGCAACACAAACTCGTTGACAAACCGCTAAAAGAAGTTAGTGTAAGCAACACTCACAGCAACACAAACTCGTTGACAAACCGCTAAAAGAAGTTAGTGTAAGCAACACTCACAGCAACACAAACTCGTTGACAAACCGCTAAAAGAAGTTAGTGTAAGCAACACTCACAGCAACACAAACTCGTTGACAAACCGCTAAAAGAAGTTAGTGTAAGCAACACTCACAGCAACACAAACTCGTTGACAAACCGCTAAAAGAAGTTAGTGTAAGCAACACTCACAGCAACACAAACTCGTTGACAAACCGCTAAAAGAAGTTAGTGTAAGCAACACTCACAGCAACACAAACTTGTTGACAAACCGGTAAAAGAAGTTAGTGTAAGCAACACTCACAGCAACACAAACTCGTTGACAAACCGCTAAAAGAAGTTAGTGTAAGCAACACTCACAGCAACACAAACTCGTTGACAAACCGCTAAAAGAAGTTAGTGTAAGCAACACTCACAGCAACACAAACTCGTTGACAAACCGCTAAAAGAAGTTAGTGTAAGCAACACTCACAGCAACACAAACTCGTTGACAAACCGCTAAAAGAAGTTAGTGTAAGCAACACTCACAGCAACACAAACTGTTGACAAACCGATAAAAGAAGTTAGTGTAAGCAACACTCACAGCAACACAAACTCGTTGACAAACCGGTAAAAGAAGTTAGTGTAAGCAACACTCACAGCAACACAAACTCGTTGACAAACCGCTAAAAGAAGTTAGTGTAAGCAACACTCACAGCAACACAAACTCGTTGACAAACCGCTAAAAGAAGTTAGTGTAAGCAACACTCACAGCAACACAAACTCGTTGACAAACCGCTAAAAGAAGTTAGTGTAAGCAACACTCACAGCAACACAAACTCGTTGACAAACCGCTAAAAGAAGTTAGTGTAAGCAACACTCACAGCAACACAAACTCGTTGACAAACCGCTAAAAGAAGTTAGTGTAAGCAACACTCACAGCAACACAAACTTGTTGACAAACCGTAAAAGAAGTTAGTGTAAGCAACACTCACAGCAACACAAACTCGTTGACAAACCGTAAAAGAAGTTAGTGTAAGCAACACTCACAGCAACACAAACTCGTTGACAAACCGCTAAAAGAAGTTAGTGTAAGCAACACTCACAGCAACACAAACTCGTTGACAAACCGCTAAAAGAAGTTAGTGTAAGCAACACTCACAGCAACACAAACTCGTTGACAAACCGGTAAAAGAAGTTAGTGTAAGCAACACTCACAGCAACACAAACTCGTTGACAAACCGCTAAAAGAAGTTAGTGTAAGCAACACTCACAGCAACACAAACTCGTTGACAAACCGCTAAAAGAAGTTAGTGTAAGCAACACTCACAGCAACACAAACTTGTTGACAAACCGCTAAAAGAAGTTAGTGTAAGCAACACTCACAGCAACACAAACTCGTTGACAAACCGCTAAAAGAAGTTAGTGTAAGCAACACTCACAGCAACACAAACTCGTTGACAAACCGCTAAAAGAAGTTAGTGTAAGCAACACTCACAGCAACACAAACTCGTTGACAAACCGCTAAAAGAAGTTAGTGTAAGCAACACTCACAGCAACACAAACTTGTTGACAAACCGGTAAAAGAAGTTAGTGTAAGCAACACTCACAGCAACACAAACTCGTTGACAAACCGCTAAAAGAAGTTAGTGTAAGCAACACTCACAGCAACACAAACTTGTTGACAAACCGCTAAAAGAAGTTAGTGTAAGCAACACTCACAGCAACACAAACTCGTTGACAAACCGCTAAAAGAAGTTAGTGTAAGCAACACTCACAGCAACACAAACTCGTTGACAAACCGCTAAAAGAAGTTAGTGTAAGCAACACTCACAGCAACACAAACTCGTTGACAAACCGCTAAAAGAAGTTAGTGTAAGCAACACTCACAGCAACACAAACTCGTTGACAAACCGCTAAAAGAAGTTAGTGTAAGCAACACTCACAGCAACACAAACTTGTTGACAAACCGATAAAAGAAGTTAGTGTAAGCAACACTCACAGCAACACAAACTCGTTGACAAACCGCTAAAAGAAGTTAGTGTAAGCAACACTCACAGCAACACAAACTCGTTGACAAACCGCTAAAAGAAGTTAGTGTAAGCAACACTCACAGCAACACAAACTCGTTGACAAACCGCTAAAAGAAGTTAGTGTAAGCAACACTCACAGCAACACAAACTTGTTGACAAACCGCTAAAAGAAGTTAGTGTAAGCAACACTCACAGCAACACAAACTCGTTGACAAACCGCTAAAAGAAGTTAGTGTAAGCAACACTCACAGCAACACAAACTCGTTGACAAACCGGTAAAAGAAGTTAGTGTAAGCAACACTCACAGCAACACAAACTCGTTGACAAACCGTAAAAGAAGTTAGTGTAAGCAACACACAAACTTGTTGACAAACCGGTAAAAGAAGTTAGTGTAAGCAACACTCACAGCAACACAAACTCGTTGACAAACCGCTAAAAGAAGTTAGTGTAAGCAACACTCACAGCAACACAAACTCGTTGACAAACCGCTAAAAGAAGTTAGTGTAAGCAACACTCACAGCAACACAAACTCGTTGACAAACCGCTAAAAGAAGTTAGTGTAAGCAACACTCACAGCAACACAAACTCGTTGACAAACCGCTAAAAGAAGTTAGTGTAAGCAACACTCACAGCAACACAAACTCGTTGACAAACCGCTAAAAGAAGTTAGTGTAAGCAACACTCACAGCAACACAAACTCGTTGACAAACCGCTAAAAGAAGTTAGTGTAAGCAACACTCACAGCAACACAAACTCGTTGACAAACCGCTAAAAGAAGTTAGTGTAAGCAACACTCACAGCAACACAAACTCGTTGACAAACCGCTAAAAGAAGTTAGTGTAAGCAACACTCACAGCAACACAAACTTGTTGACAAACCGCTAAAAGAAGTTAGTGTAAGCAACACTCACAGCAACACAAACTCGTTGACAAACCGCTAAAAGAAGTTAGTGTAAGCAACACTCACAGCAACACAAACTCGTTGACAAACCGCTAAAAGAAGTTAGTGTAAGCAACACTCACAGCAACACAAACTTGTTGACAAACCGCTAAAAGAAGTTAGTGTAAGCAACACTCACAGCAACACAAACTCGTTGACAAACCGCTAAAAGAAGTTAGTGTAAGCAACACTCACAGCAACACAAACTCGTTGACAAACCGCTAAAAGAAGTTAGTGTAAGCAACACTCACAGCAACACAAACTTGTTGACAAACCGCTAAAAGAAGTTAGTGTAAGCAACACTCACAGCAACACAAACTCGTTGACAAACCGCTAAAAGAAGTTAGTGTAAGCAACACTCACAGCAACACAAACTTGTTGACAAACCGCTAAAAGAAGTTAGTGTAAGCAACACTCACAGCAACACAAACTCGTTGACAAACCGCTAAAAGAAGTTAGTGTAAGCAACACTCACAGCAACACAAACTCGTTGACAAACCGCTAAAAGAAGTTAGTGTAAGCAACACTCACAGCAACACAAACTCGTTGACAAACCGCTAAAAGAAGTTAGTGTAAGCAACACTCACAGCAACACAAACTTGTTGACAAACCGGTAAAAGAAGTTAGTGTAAGCAACACTCACAGCAACACAAACTCGTTGACAAACCGCTAAAAGAAGTTAGTGTAAGCAACACTCACAGCAACACAAACTCGTTGACAAACCGCTAAAAGAAGTTAGTGTAAGCAACACTCACAGCAACACAAACTTGTTGACAAACCGTAAAAGAAGTTAGTGTAAGCAACACTCACAGCAACACAAACTCGTTGACAAACCGCTAAAAGAAGTTAGTGTAAGCAACACTCACAGCAACACAAACTCGTTGACAAACCGCTAAAAGAAGTTAGTGTAAGCAACACTCACAGCAACACAAACTCGTTGACAAACCGCTAAAAGAAGTTAGTGTAAGCAACACTCACAGCAACACAAACTCGTTGACAAACCGCTAAAAGAAGTTAGTGTAAGCAACACTCACAGCAACACAAACTGTTGACAAACCGCTAAAAGAAGTTAGTGTAAGCAACACTCACAGCAACACAAACTCGTTGACAAACCGGTAAAAGAAGTTAGTGTAAGCAACACTCACAGCAACACAAACTCGTTGACAAACCGGTAAAAGAAGTTAGTGTAAGCAACACTCACAGCAACACAAACTCGTTGACAAACCGCTAAAAGAAGTTAGTGTAAGCAACACTCACAGCAACACAAACTCGTTGACAAACCGCTAAAAGAAGTTAGTGTAAGCAACACTCACAGCAACACAAACTCGTTGACAAACCGCTAAAAGAAGTTAGTGTAAGCAACACTCACAGCAACACAAACTCGTTGACAAACCGCTAAAAGAAGTTAGTGTAAGCAACACTCACAGCAACACAAACTTGTTGACAAACCGGTAAAAGAAGTTAGTGTAAGCAACACTCACAGCAACACAAACTTGTTGACAAACCGTAAAAGAAGTTAGTGTAAGCAACACTCACAGCAACACAAACTCGTTGACAAACCGCTAAAAGAAGTTAGTGTAAGCAACACTCACAGCAACACAAACTCGTTGACAAACCGCTAAAAGAAGTTAGTGTAAGCAACACTCACAGCAACACAAACTTGTTGACAAACCGCTAAAAGAAGTTAGTGTAAGCAACACTCACAGCAACACAAACTCGTTGACAAACCGCTAAAAGAAGTTAGTGTAAGCAACACTCACAGCAACACAAACTCGTTGACAAACCGCTAAAAGAAGTTAGTGTAAGCAACACTCACAGCAACACAAACTCGTTGACAAACCGCTAAAAGAAGTTAGTGTAAGCAACACTCACAGCAACACAAACTCGTTGACAAACCGGTAAAAGAAGTTAGTGTAAGCAACACTCACAGCAACACAAACTGTTGACAAACCGCTAAAAGAAGTTAGTGTAAGCAACACTCACAGCAACACAAACTCGTTGACAAACCGCTAAAAGAAGTTAGTGTAAGCAACACTCACAGCAACACAAACTTGTTGACAAACCGTAAAAGAAGTTAGTGTAAGCAACACTCACAGCAACACAAACTCGTTGACAAACCGCTAAAAGAAGTTAGTGTAAGCAACACTCACAGCAACACAAACTTGTTGACAAACCGCTAAAAGAAGTTAGTGTAAGCAACACTCACAGCAACACAAACTCGTTGACAAACCGCTAAAAGAAGTTAGTGTAAGCAACACTCACAGCAACACAAACTCGTTGACAAACCGCTAAAAGAAGTTAGTGTAAGCAACACTCACAGCAACACAAACTCGTTGACAAACCGCTAAAAGAAGTTAGTGTAAGCAACACTCACACAAACTCGTTGACAAACCGGTAAAAGAAGTTAGTGTAAGCAACACTCACAGCAACACAAACTTGTTGACAAACCGTAAAAGAAGTTAGTGTAAGCAACACTCACAGCAACACAAACTCGTTGACAAACCGCTAAAAGAAGTTAGTGTAAGCAACACTCACAGCAACACAAACTCGTTGACAAACCGCTAAAAGAAGTTAGTGTAAGCAACACTCACAGCAACACAAACTCGTTGACAAACCGCTAAAAGAAGTTAGTGTAAGCAACACTCACAGCAACACAAACTCGTTGACAAACCGCTAAAAGAAGTTAGTGTAAGCAACACTCACAGCAACACAAACTCGTTGACAAACCGGTAAAAGAAGTTAGTGTAAGCAACACTCACAGCAACACAAACTCGTTGACAAACCGGTAAAAGAAGTTAGTGTAAGCAACACTCACAGCAACACAAACTCGTTGACAAACCGTAAAAGAAGTTAGTGTAAGCAACACTCACAGCAACACAAACTCGTTGACAAACCGGTAAAAGAAGTTAGTGTAAGCAACACTCACAGCAACACAAACTTGTTGACAAACCGTAAAAGAAGTTAGTGTAAGCAACACTCACAGCAACACAAACTCGTTGACAAACCGCTAAAAGAAGTTAGTGTAAGCAACACTCACAGCAACACAAACTCGTTGACAAACCGCTAAAAGAAGTTAGTGTAAGCAACACTCACAGCAACACAAACTCGTTGACAAACCGCTAAAAGAAGTTAGTGTAAGCAACACTCACAGCAACACAAACTTGTTGACAAACCGTAAAAGAAGTTAGTGTAAGCAACACTCACAGCAACACAAACTCGTTGACAAACCGCTAAAAGAAGTTAGTGTAAGCAACACTCACAGCAACACAAACTCGTTGACAAACCGCTAAAAGAAGTTAGTGTAAGCAACACTCAAACTCGTTGACAAACCGGTAAAAGAAGTTAGTGTAAGCAACACTCACAGCAACACAAACTCGTTGACAAACCGGTAAAAGAAGTTAGTGTAAGCAACACTCACAGCAACACAAACTCGTTGACAAACCGCTAAAAGAAGTTAGTGTAAGCAACACTCACAGCAACACAAACTCGTTGACAAACCGCTAAAAGAAGTTAGTGTAAGCAACACTCACAGCAACACAAACTCGTTGACAAACCGCTAAAAGAAGTTAGTGTAAGC
Organism: Megaustenia siamemsis; assembly: GCA_032433765.1. Lineage (NCBI taxonomy): Eukaryota > Metazoa > Mollusca > Gastropoda > Stylommatophora > Ariophantidae > Megaustenia > Megaustenia siamemsis. The sequence continues at coordinate 21,281,843 of JAVIAB010000159.1, forward strand.
AACACTCACAGCAACACAAACTCGTTGACAAACCGCTAAAAGAAGTTAGTGTAAGCAACACTCACAGCAACACAAACTCGTTGACAAACCGTAAAAGAAGTTAGTGTAAGCAACACTCACAGCAACACAAACTGTTGACAAACCGTAAAAGAAGTTAGTGTAAGCAACACTCACAGCAACACAAACTCGTTGACAAACCGCTAAAAGAAGTTAGTGTAAGCAACACTCACAGCAACACAAACTCGTTGACAAACCGCTAAAAGAAGTTAGTGTAAGCAACACTCACAGCAACACAAACTCGTTGACAAACCGCTAAAAGAAGTTAGTGTAAGCAACACTCACAGCAACACAAACTCGTTGACAAACCGCTAAAAGAAGTTAGTGTAAGCAACACTCACAGCAACACAAACTTGTTGACAAACCGGTAAAAGAAGTTAGTGTAAGCAACACTCACAGCAACACAAACTTGTTGGCAAACCAGTAAAAGAAGTTAGTGTAAGCAACACTCACAGCAACACAAACTCGTTGACAAACCGCTAAAAGAAGTTAGTGTAAGCAACACTCACAGCAACACAAACTCGTTGACAAACCGCTAAAAGAAGTTAGTGTAAGCAACACTCACTTGTTGACAAACCGGTAAAAGAAGTTAGTGTAAGCAACACTCACAGCAACACAAACTCGTTGACAAACCGCTAAAAGAAGTTAGTGTAAGCAACACTCACAGCAACACAAACTCGTTGACAAACCGCTAAAAGAAGTTAGTGTAAGCAACACTCACAGCAACACAAACTCGTTGACAAACCGCTAAAAGAAGTTAGTGTAAGCAACACTCACAGCAACACAAACTCGTTGACAAACCGCTAAAAGAAGTTAGTGTAAGCAACACTCACAGCAACACAAACTCGTTGACAAACCGCTAAAAGAAGTTAGTGTAAGCAACACTCACAGCAACACAAACTCGTTGACAAACCGCTAAAAGAAGTTAGTGTAAGCAACACTCACAGCAACACAAACTTGTTGACAAACCGCTAAAAGAAGTTAGTGTAAGCAACACTCACAGCAACACAAACTGTTGACAAACCGCTAAAAGAAGTTAGTGTAAGCAACACTCACAGCAACACAAACTCGTTGACAAACCGCTAAAAGAAGTTAGTGTAAGCAACACTCACAGCAACACAAACTCGTTGACAAACCGCTAAAAGAAGTTAGTGTAAGCAACACTCACAGCAACACAAACTCGTTGACAAACCGCTAAAAGAAGTTAGTGTAAGCAACACTCACAGCAACACAAACTTGTTGACAAACCGCTAAAAGAAGTTAGTGTAAGCAACACTCACAGCAACACAAACTTGTTGACAAACCGGTAAAAGAAGTTAGTGTAAGCAACACTCACAGCAACACAAACTCGTTGACAAACCGCTAAAAGAAGTTAGTGTAAGCAACACTCACAGCAACACAAACTCGTTGACAAACCGCTAAAAGAAGTTAGTGTAAGAACACTCACAGCAACACAAACTTGTTGACAAACCGGTAAAAGAAGTTAGTGTAAGCAACACTCACAGCAACACAAACTCGTTGACAAACCGCTAAAAGAAGTTAGTGTAAGCAACACTCACAGCAACACAAACTTGTTGACAAACCGCTAAAAGAAGTTAGTGTAAGCAACACTCACAGCAACACAAACTCGTTGACAAACCGCTAAAAGAAGTTAGTGTAAGCAACACTCACAGCAACACAAACTCGTTGACAAACCGCTAAAAGAAGTTAGTGTAAGCAACACTCACAGCAACACAAACTTGTTGACAAACCGTAAAAGAAGTTAGTGTAAGCAACACTCACAGCAACACAAACTCGTTGACAAACCGGTAAAAGAAGTTAGTGTAAGCAACACTCACAGCAACACAAACTTGTTGACAAACCGTAAAAGAAGTTAGTGTAAGCAACACTCACAGCAACACAAACTCGTTGACAAACCGCTAAAAGAAGTTAGTGTAAGCAACACTCACAGCAACACAAACTCGTTGACAAACCGGTAAAAGAAGTTAGTGTAAGCAACACTCACAGCAACACAAACTCGTTGACAAACCGCTAAAAGAAGTTAGTGTAAGCAACACTCACAGCAACACAAACTCGTTGACAAACCGCTAAAAGAAGTTAGTGTAAGCAACACTCACAGCAACACAAACTCGTTGACAAACCGCTAAAAGAAGTTAGTGTAAGCAACACTCACAGCAACACAAACTCGTTGACAAACCGGTAAAAGAAGTTAGTGTAAGCAACACTCACAGCAACACAAACTCGTTGACAAACCGCTAAAAGAAGTTAGTGTAAGCACTCACAGCAACACAAACTTGTTGACAAACCGGTAAAAGAAGTTAGTGTAAGCAACACTCACAGCAACACAAACTTGTTGACAAACCGCTAAAAGAAGTTAGTGTAAGCAACACTCACAGCAACACAAACTCGTTGACAAACCGCTAAAAGAAGTTAGTGTAAGCAACACTCACAGCAACACAAACTCGTTGACAAACCGCTAAAAGAAGTTAGTGTAAGCAACACTCACAGCAACACAAACTCGTTGACAAACCGCTAAAAGAAGTTAGTGTAAGCAACACTCACAGCAACACAAACTCGTTGACAAACCGCTAAAAGAAGTTAGTGTAAGCAACACTCACAGCAACACAAACTGTTGACAAACCGCTAAAAGAAGTTAGTGTAAGCAACACTCACAGCAACACAAACTCGTTGACAAACCGCTAAAAGAAGTTAGTGTAAGCAACACTCACAGCAACACAAACTTGTTGACAAACCGTAAAAGAAGTTAGTGTAAGCAACACTCACAGCAACACAAACTCGTTGACAAACCGCTAAAAGAAGTTAGTGTAAGCAACACTCACAGCAACACAAACTTGTTGACAAACCGCTAAAAGAAGTTAGTGTAAGCAACACTCACAGCAACACAAACTCGTTGACAAACCGCTAAAAGAAGTTAGTGTAAGCAACACTCACAGCAACACAAACTTGTTGACAAACCGCTAAAAGAAGTTAGTGTAAGCAACACTCACAGCAACACAAACTCGTTGACAAACCGCTAAAAGAAGTTAGTGTAAGCAACACTCACAGCAACACAAACTCGTTGACAAACCGCTAAAAGAAGTTAGTGTAAGCAACACTCACTTGTTGACAAACCGGTAAAAGAAGTTAGTGTAAGCAACACTCACAGCAACACAAACTCGTTGACAAACCGCTAAAAGAAGTTAGTGTAAGCAACACTCACAGCAACACAAACTCGTTGACAAACCGCTAAAAGAAGTTAGTGTAAGCAACACTCACAGCAACACAAACTCGTTGACAAACCGCTAAAAGAAGTTAGTGTAAGCAACACTCACAGCAACACAAACTCGTTGACAAACCGCTAAAAGAAGTTAGTGTAAGCAACACTCACAGCAACACAAACTGTTGACAAACCGATAAAAGAAGTTAGTGTAAGCAACACTCACAGCAACACAAACTCGTTGACAAACCGGTAAAAGAAGTTAGTGTAAGCAACACTCACAGCAACACAAACTCGTTGACAAACCGCTAAAAGAAGTTAGTGTAAGCAACACTCACAGCAACACAAACTCGTTGACAAACCGCTAAAAGAAGTTAGTGTAAGCAACACTCACTCGTTGACAAACCGCTAAAAGAAGTTAGTGTAAGCAACACTCACAGCAACACAAACTCGTTGACAAACCGCTAAAAGAAGTTAGTGTAAGCAACACTCACAGCAACACAAACTCGTTGACAAACCGCTAAAAGAAGTTAGTGTAAGCAACACTCACAGCAACACAAACTCGTTGACAAACCGCTAAAAGAAGTTAGTGTAAGCAACACTCACAGCAACACAAACTCGTTGACAAACCGCTAAAAGAAGTTAGTGTAAGCAACACTCACAGCAACACAAACTCGTTGACAAACCGCTAAAAGAAGTTAGTGTAAGCAACACTCACAGCAACACAAACTCGTTGACAAACCGCTAAAAGAAGTTAGTGTAAGCAACACTCACAGCAACACACTTGTTGACAAACCGGTAAAAGAAGTTAGTGTAAGCAACACTCACAGCAACACAAACTCGTTGACAAACCGCTAAAAGAAGTTAGTGTAAGCAACACTCACAGCAACACAAACTCGTTGACAAACCGGTAAAAGAAGTTAGTGTAAGCAACACTCACAGCAACACAAACTCGTTGACAAACCGCTAAAAGAAGTTAGTGTAAGCAACACTCACAGCAACACAAACTCGTTGACAAACCGCTAAAAGAAGTTAGTGTAAGCAACACTCACAGCAACACAAACTCGTTGACAAACCGCTAAAAGAAGTTAGTGTAAGCAACACTCACAGCAACACAAACTCGTTGACAAACCGCTAAAAGAAGTTAGTGTAAGCAACACTCACAGCAACACAAACTTGTTGACAAACCAGTAAAAGAAGTTAGTGTAAGCAACACTCACAGCAACACAAACTGTTGACAAACCGCTAAAAGAAGTTAGTGTAAGCAACACTCACAGCAACACAAACTTGTTGGCAAACCGCTAAAAGAAGTTAGTGTAAGCAACACTCACAGCAACACAAACTCGTTGACAAACCGCTAAAAGAAGTTAGTGTAAGCAACACTCACAGCAACACAAACTCGTTGACAAACCGCTAAAAGAAGTTAGTGTAAGCAACACTCACAGCAACACAAACTTGTTGACAAACCGCTAAAAGAAGTTAGTGTAAGCAACACTCACAGCAACACAAACTCGTTGACAAACCGCTAAAAGAAGTTAGTGTAAGCAACACTCACAGCAACACAAACTCGTTGACAAACCGCTAAAAGAAGTTAGTGTAAGCAACACTCACAGCAACACTTGTTGACAAACCGGTAAAAGAAGTTAGTGTAAGCAACACTCACAGCAACACAAACTCGTTGACAAACCGCTAAAAGAAGTTAGTGTAAGCAACACTCACAGCAACACAAACTCGTTGACAAACCGCTAAAAGAAGTTAGTGTAAGCAACACTCACAGCAACACAAACTCGTTGACAAACCGCTAAAAGAAGTTAGTGTAAGCAACACTCACAGCAACACAAACTCGTTGACAAACCGCTAAAAGAAGTTAGTGTAAGCAACACTCACAGCAACACAAACTGTTGACAAACCGATAAAAGAAGTTAGTGTAAGCAACACTCACAGCAACACAAACTCGTTGACAAACCGTAAAAGAAGTTAGTGTAAGCAACACTCACAGCAACACAAACTCGTTGACAAACCGGTAAAAGAAGTTAGTGTAAGCAACACTCACAGCAACACAAACTTGTTGACAAACCGCTAAAAGAAGTTAGTGTAAGCAACACTCACAGCAACACAAACTCGTTGACAAACCGCTAAAAGAAGTTAGTGTAAGCAACACTCACAGCAACACAAACTCGTTGACAAACCGCTAAAAGAAGTTAGTGTAAGCAACACTCACAGCAACACAAACTCGTTGACAAACCGCTAAAAGAAGTTAGTGTAAGCAACACTCACAGCAACACAAACTTGTTGACAAACCGCTAAAAGAAGTTAGTGTAAGCAACACTCACAGCAACACAAACTTGTTGACAAACCGTAAAAGAAGTTAGTGTAAGCAACACTCACAGCAACACAAACTCGTTGACAAACCGCTAAAAGAAGTTAGTGTAAGCAACACTCACAGCAACACAAACTCGTTGACAAACCGCTAAAAGAAGTTAGTGTAAGCAACACTCACTTGTTGACAAACCGGTAAAAGAAGTTAGTGTAAGCAACACTCACAGCAACACAAACTCGTTGACAAACCGCTAAAAGAAGTTAGTGTAAGCAACACTCACAGCAACACAAACTCGTTGACAAACCGCTAAAAGAAGTTAGTGTAAGCAACACTCACAGCAACACAAACTTGTTGACAAACCGCTAAAAGAAGTTAGTGTAAGCAACACTCACAGCAACACAAACTCGTTGACAAACCGCTAAAAGAAGTTAGTGTAAGCAACACTCACAGCAACACAAACTCGTTGACAAACCGCTAAAAGAAGTTAGTGTAAGCAACACTCACAGCAACACAAACTTGTTGACAAACCGTAAAAGAAGTTAGTGTAAGCAACACTCACAGCAACACAAACATGTTGACAAACCGCTAAAAGAAGTTAGTGTAAGCAACACTCACAGCAACACAAACTCGTTGACAAACCGCTAAAAGAAGTTAGTGTAAGCAACACTCACAGCAACACAAACTCGTTGACAAACCGCTAAAAGAAGTTAGTGTAAGCAACACTCACAGCAACACAAACTCGTTGACAAACCGCTAAAAGAAGTTAGTGTAAGCAACACTCACAGCAACACAAACTTGTTGACAAACCGTAAAAAAGTTAGTGTAAGCAACACTCACAGCAACACAAACTCGTTGACAAACCGCTAAAAGAAGTTAGTGTAAGCAACACTCACAGCAACACAAACTTGTTGACAAACCGCTAAAAGAAGTTAGTGTAAGCAACACTCACAGCAACACAAACTCGTTGACAAACCGCTAAAAGAAGTTAGTGTAAGCAACACTCACAGCAACACAAACTCGTTGACAAACCGGTAAAAGAAGTTAGTGTAAGCAACACTCACAGCAACACAAACTTGTTGACAAACCGTAAAAGAAGTTAGTGTAAGCAACACTCACAGCAACACAAACTCGTTGACAAACCGCTAAAAGAAGTTAGTGTAAGCAACACTCACAGCAACACAAACTTGTTGACAAACCGTAAAAGAAGTTAGTGTAAGCAACACTCACAGCAACACAAACTCGTTGACAAACCGCTAAAAGAAGTTAGTGTAAGCAACACTCACAGCAACACAAACTCGTTGACAAACCGGTAAAAGAAGTTAGTGTAAGCAACACTCACAGCAACACAAACTCGTTGACAAACCGCTAAAAGAAGTTAGTGTAAGCAACACTCACAGCAACACAAACTCGTTGACAAACCGCTAAAAGAAGTTAGTGTAAGCAACACTCACAGCAACACAAACTTGTTGACAAACCGCTAAAAGAAGTTAGTGTAAGCAACACTCACAGCAACACAAACTGTTGACAAACCGCTAAAAGAAGTTAGTGTAAGCAACACTCACAGCAACACAAACTCGTTGACAAACCGCTAAAAGAAGTTAGTGTAAGCAACACTCACAGCAACACAAACTTGTTGACAAACCGCTAAAAGAAGTTAGTGTAAGCAACACTCACAGCAACACAAACTTGTTGACAAACCGCTAAAAGAAGTTAGTGTAAGCAACACTCACAGCAACAAACTCGTTGACAAACCGCTAAAAGAAGTTAGTGTAAGCAACACTCACAGCAACACAAACTTGTTGACAAACCGCTAAAAGAAGTTAGTGTAAGCAACACTCACAGCAACACAAACTCGTTGACAAACCGCTAAAAGAAGTTAGTGTAAGCAACACTCACTTGTTGACAAACCGGTAAAAGAAGTTAGTGTAAGCAACACTCACAGCAACACAAACTCGTTGACAAACCGCTAAAAGAAGTTAGTGTAAGCAACACTCACAGCAACACAAACTGTTGACAAACCGCTAAAAGAAGTTAGTGTAAGCAACACTCACAGCAACACAAACTCGTTGACAAACCGCTAAAAGAAGTTAGTGTAAGCAACACTCACAGCAACACAAACTCGTTGACAAACCGCTAAAAGAAGTTAGTGTAAGCAACACTCACAGCAACACAAACTTGTTGACAAACCGCTAAAAGAAGTTAGTGTAAGCAACACTCACAGCAACACAAACTTGTTGACAAACCGCTAAAAGAAGTTAGTGTAAGCAACACTCACAGCAACACAAACTCGTTGACAAACCGCTAAAAGAAGTTAGTGTAAGCAACACTCACAGCAACACAAACTCGTTGACAAACCGCTAAAAGAAGTTAGTGTAAGCAACACTCACTTGTTGACAAACCGCTAAAAGAAGTTAGTGTAAGCAACACTCACAGCAACACAAACTCGTTGACAAACCGGTAAAAGAAGTTAGTGTAAGCAACACTCACAGCAACACAAACTCGTTGACAAACCGCTAAAAGAAGTTAGTGTAAGCAACACTCACAGCAACACAAACTCGTTGACAAACCGCTAAAAGAAGTTAGTGTAAGCAACACTCACAGCAACACAAACTCGTTGACAAACCGCTAAAAGAAGTTAGTGTAAGCAACACTCACAGCAACACAAACTCGTTGACAAACCGCTAAAAGAAGTTAGTGTAAGCAACACTCACAGCAACACAAACTTGTTGACAAACCGGTAAAAGAAGTTAGTGTAAGCAACACTCACAGCAACACAAACTCGTTGACAAACCGATAAAAGAAGTTAGTGTAAGCAACACTCACAGCAACACAAACTCGTTGACAAACCGCTAAAAGAAGTTAGTGTAAGCAACACTCACAGCAACACAAACTTGTTGACAAACCGTAAAAGAAGTTAGTGTAAGCAACACTCACAGCAACACAAACTCGTTGACAAACCGCTAAAAGAAGTTAGTGTAAGCAACACTCACAGCAACACAAACTTGTTGACAAACCGCTAAAAGAAGTTAGTGTAAGCAACACTCACAGCAACACAAACTCGTTGACAAACCGGTAAAAGAAGTTAGTGTAAGCAACACTCACAGCAACACAAACTCGTTGACAAACCGCTAAAAGAAGTTAGTGTAAGCAACACTCACAGCAACACAAACTTGTTGACAAACCGTAAAAGAAGTTAGTGTAAGCAACACTCACAGCAACACAAACTCGTTGACAAACCGCTAAAAGAAGTTAGTGTAAGCAACACTCACAGCAACACAAACTTGTTGACAAACCGTAAAAGAAGTTAGTGTAAGCAACACTCACAGCAACACAAACTCGTTGACAAACCGCTAAAAGAAGTTAGTGTAAGCAACACTCACAGCAACACAAACTCGTTGACAAACCGCTAAAAGAAGTTAGTGTAAGCAACACTCACAGCAACACAAACTCGTTGACAAACCGCTAAAAGAAGTTAGTGTAAGCAACACTCACAGCAACACAAACTCGTTGACAAACCGCTAAAAGAAGTTAGTGTAAGCAACACTCACAGCAACACAAACTTGTTGACAAACCGGTAAAAGAAGTTAGTGTAAGCAACACTCACAGCAACACAAACTGTTGACAAACCGCTAAAAGAAGTTAGTGTAAGCAACACTCACAGCAACACAAACTCGTTGACAAACCGCTAAAAGAAGTTAGTGTAAGCACACTCACAGCAACACAAACTTGTTGACAAACCGTAAAAGAAGTTAGTGTAAGCAACACTCACAGCAACACAAACTCGTTGACAAACCGCTAAAAGAAGTTAGTGTAAGCAACACTCACAGCAACACAAACTCGTTGACAAACCGCTAAAAGAAGTTAGTGTAAGCAACACTCACACTTGTTGACAAACCGTAAAAGAAGTTAGTGTAAGCAACACTCACAGCAACACAAACTCGTTGACAAACCGCTAAAAGAAGTTAGTGTAAGCAACACTCACAGCAACACAAACTCGTTGACAAACCGCTAAAAGAAGTTAGTGTAAGCAACACTCACAGCAACACAAACTTGTTGACAAACCGCTAAAAGAAGTTAGTGTAAGCAACACTCACAGCAACACAAACTCGTTGACAAACCGCTAAAAGAAGTTAGTGTAAGCAACACTCACAGCAACACAAACTTGTTGACAAACCAGTAAAAAGTTAGTGTAAGCAACACTCACAGCAACACAAACTCGTTGACAAACCGCTAAAAGAAGTTAGTGTAAGCAACACTCACAGCAACACAAACTTGTTGACAAACCGCTAAAAGAAGTTAGTGTAAGCAACACTCACAGCAACACAAACTCGTTGACAAACCGCTAAAAGAAGTTAGTGTAAGCAACACTCACAGCAACACAAACTCGTTGACAAACCGCTAAAAGAAGTTAGTGTAAGCAACACTCACAGCAACACAAACTTGTTGACAAACCAGTAAAAGAAGTTAGTGTAAGCAACACTCACAGCAACACAAACTCGTTGACAAACCGCTAAAAGAAGTTAGTGTAAGCAACACTCACAGCAACACAAACCGTTGACAAACCGTAAAAGAAGTTAGTGTAAGCAACACTCACAGCAACACAAACTCGTTGACAAACCGCTAAAAGAAGTTAGTGTAAGCAACACTCACAGCAACACAAACTCGTTGACAAACCGCTAAAAGAAGTTAGTGTAAGCAACACTCACAGCAACACAAACTCGTTGACAAACCGCTAAAAGAAGTTAGTGTAAGCAACACTCACAGCAACACAAACTGTTGACAAACCGCTAAAAGAAGTTAGTGTAAGCAACACTCACAGCAACACAAACTCGTTGACAAACCGCTAAAAGAAGTTAGTGTAAGCAACACTCACAGCAACACAAACTCGTTGACAAACCGCTAAAAGAAGTTAGTGTAAGCAACACTCACAGCAACACAAACTCGTTGACAAACCGCTAAAAGAAGTTAGTGTAAGCAACACTCACAGCAACACAAACTCGTTGACAAACCGCTAAAAGAAGTTAGTGTAAGCAACACTCACAGCAACACAAACTCGTTGACAAACCGGTAAAAGAAGTTAGTGTAAGCAACACTCACAGCAACACAAACTCGTTGACAAACCGCTAAAAGAAGTTAGTGTAAGCAACACTCACAGCAACACAAACTTGTTGACAAACCGCTAAAAGAAGTTAGTGTAAGCAACACTCACAGCAACACAAACTCGTTGACAAACCGTAAAAGAAGTTAGTGTAAGCAACACTCACAGCAACACAAACTCGTTGACAAACCGCTAAAAGAAGTTAGTGTAAGCAACACTCACAGCAACACAAACTCGTTGACAAACCGCTAAAAGAAGTTAGTGTAAGCAACACTCACAGCAACACAAACTGTTGACAAACCGTAAAAGAAGTTAGTGTAAGCAACACTCACAGCAACACAAACTCGTTGACAAACCGCTAAAAGAAGTTAGTGTAAGCAACACTCACAGCAACACAAACTTGTTGCAAACCGTAAAAGAAGTTAGTGTAAGCAACACTCACAGCAACACAAACTCGTTGTCAAACCGGTAAAAGAAGTTAGTGTAAGCAACACTCACAGCAACACAAACTTGTTGACAAACCGTAAAAGAAGTTAGTGTAAGCAACACTCACAGCAACACAAACTGTTGACAAACCGCTAAAAGAAGTTAGTGTAAGCAACACTCACAGCAACACAAACTCGTTGACAAACCGCTAAAAGAAGTTAGTGTAAGCAACACTCACTTGTTGACAAACCGTAAAAGAAGTTAGTGTAAGCAACACTCACAGCAACACAAACTCGTTGACAAACCGGTAAAAGAAGTTAGTGTAAGCAACACTCACAGCAACACAAACTCGTTGACAAACCGCTAAAAGAAGTTAGTGTAAGCAACACTCACAGCAACACAAACTCGTTGACAAACCGCTAAAAGAAGTTAGTGTAAGCAACACTCACAGCAACACAAACTCGTTGACAAACCGCTAAAAGAAGTTAGTGTAAGCAACACTCACAGCAACACAAACTCGTTGACAAACCGCTAAAAGAAGTTAGTGTAAGCAACACTCACAGCAACACAAACTCGTTGACAAACCGCTAAAAGAAGTTAGTGTAAGCAACACTCACAGCAACACAAACTCGTTGACCCGCTAAAAGAAGTTAGTGTAAGCAACACTCACAGCAACACAAACTCGTTGACAAACCGCTAAAAGAAGTTAGTGTAAGCAACACTCACAGCAACACAAACTCGTTGACAAACCGCTAAAAGAAGTTAGTGTAAGCAACACTCACAGCAACACAAACTCGTTGACAAACCGTAAAAGAAGTTAGTGTAAGCAACACTCACAGCAACACAAACTCGTTGACAAACCGTAAAAGAAGTTAGTGTAAGCAACACTCACAGCAACACAAACTTGTTGCAAACCGTAAAAGAAGTTAGTGTAAGCAACACTCACAGCAACACAAACTCGTTGACAAACCGTAAAAGAAGTTAGTGTAAGCAACACTCACAGCAACACAAACTCGTTGACAAACCGTAAAAGAAGTTAGTGTAAGCAACACTCACAGCAACACAAACTCGTTGACAAACCGTAAAAGAAGTTAGTGTAAGCAACACTCACAGCAACACAAACTCGTTGACAAACCGCTAAAAGAAGTTAGTGTAAGCAACACTCACTTGTTGACAAACCGTAAAAGAAGTTAGTGTAAGCAACACTCACAGCAACACAAACTCGTTGACAAACCGGTAAAAGAAGTTAGTGTAAGCAACACTCACAGCAACACAAACTCGTTGACAAACCGCTAAAAGAAGTTAGTGTAAGCAACACTCACAGCAACACAAACTCGTTGACAAACCGCTAAAAGAAGTTAGTGTAAGCAACACTCACAGCAACACAAACTCGTTGACAAACCGCTAAAAGAAGTTAGTGTAAGCAACACTCACAGCAACACAAACTCGTTGACAAACCGCTAAAAGAAGTTAGTGTAAGCAACACTCACAGCAACACAAACTCGTTGACAAACCGGTAAAAGAAGTTAGTGTAAGCAACACTCACAGCAACACAAACTCGTTGACAAACCGGTAAAAGAAGTTAGTGTAAGCAACACTCACAGCAACACAAACTTGTTGACAAACCGCTAAAAGAAGTTAGTGTAAGCAACACTCACAGCAACACAAACTCGTTGACAAACCGCTAAAAGAAGTTAGTGTAAGCAACACTCACAGCAACACAAACTCGTTGACAAACCGTAAAAGAAGTTAGTGTAAGCAACACTCACAGCAACACAAACTCGTTGACAAACCGCTAAAAGAAGTTAGTGTAAGCAACACTCACAGCAACACAAACTCGTTGACAAACCGCTAAAAGAAGTTAGTGTAAGCAACACTCACAGCAACACAAACTTGTTGACAAACCGTAAAAGAAGTTAGTGTAAGCAACACTCACAGCAACACAAACTCGTTGACAAACCGCTAAAAGAAGTTAGTGTAAGCAACACTCACAGCAACACAAACTCGTTGACAAACCGCTAAAAGAAGTTAGTGTAAGCAACACTCACAGCAACACAAACTTGTTGACAAACCGCTAAAAGAAGTTAGTGTAAGCAACACTCACAGCAACACAAACTCGTTGACAAACCGCTAAAAGAAGTTAGTGTAAGCAACACTCACAGCAACACAAACTCGTTGACAAACCGCTAAAAGAAGTTAGTGTAAGCAACACTCACAGCAACACAAACTCGTTGACAAACCGCTAAAAGAAGTTAGTGTAAGCAACACTCACAGCAACACAAACTCGTTGACAAACCGCTAAAAGAAGTTAGTGTAAGCAACACTCACAGCAACACAAACTGTTGACAAACCGTAAAAGAAGTTAGTGTAAGCAACACTCACAGCAACACAAACTCGTTGACAAACCGCTAAAAGAAGTTAGTGTAAGCAACACTCACAGCAACACAAACTTGTTGACAAACCGCTAAAAGAAGTTAGTGTAAGCAACACTCACAGCAACACAAACTCGTTGACAAACCGCTAAAAGAAGTTAGTGTAAGCAACACTCACAGCAACACAAACTCGTTGACAAACCGCTAAAAGAAGTTAGTGTAAGCAACACTCACAGCAACACAAACTCGTTGACAAACCGCTAAAAGAAGTTAGTGTAAGCAACACTCACAGCAACACAAACTCGTTGACAAACCGCTAAAAGAAGTTAGTGTAAGCAACACTCACAGCAACACAAACTCGTTGACAAACCGCTAAAAGAAGTTAGTGTAAGCAACACTCACAGCAACACAAACTCGTTGACAAACCGCTAAAAGAAGTTAGTGTAAGCAACACTCACAGCAACACAAACTGTTGACAAACCGATAAAAGAAGTTAGTGTAAGCAACACTCACAGCAACACAAACTCGTTGACAAACCGCTAAAAGAAGTTAGTGTAAGCAACACTCACAGCAACACAAACTTGTTGACAAACCGCTAAAAGAAGTTAGTGTAAGCAACACTCACAGCAACACAAACTCGTTGACAAACCGTAAAAGAAGTTAGTGTAAGCAACACTCACAGCAACACAAACTCGTTGACAAACCGCTAAAAGAAGTTAGTGTAAGCAACACTCACAGCAACACAAACTCGTTGACAAACCGCTAAAAGAAGTTAGTGTAAGCAACACTCACAGCAACACAAACTTGTTGACAAACCGTAAAAGAAGTTAGTGTAAGCAACACTCACAGCAACACAAACTGTTGACAAACCGATAAAAGAAGTTAGTGTAAGCAACACTCACAGCAACACAAACTCGTTGACAAACCGCTAAAAGAAGTTAGTGTAAGCACACTCACAGCAACACAAACTTGTTGACAAACCGTAAAAGAAGTTAGTGTAAGCAACACTCACAGCAACACAAACTCGTTGACAAACCGCTAAAAGAAGTTAGTGTAAGCAACACTCACAGCAACACAAACTCGTTGACAAACCGCTAAAAGAAGTTAGTGTAAGCAACACTCACAGCAACACAAACTCGTTGACAAACCGTAAAAGAAGTTAGTGTAAGCAACACTCACAGCAACACAAACTCGTTGACAAACCGCTAAAAGAAGTTAGTGTAAGCAACACTCACAGCAACACAAACTTGTTGACAAACCGCTAAAAGAAGTTAGTGTAAGCAACACTCACAGCAACACAAACTCGTTGACAAACCGTAAAAGAAGTTAGTGTAAGCAACACTCACAGCAACACAAACTTGTTGTCAAACCGTAAAAGAAGTTAGTGTAAGCAACACTCACAGCAACACAAACTCGTTGACAAACCGCTAAAAGAAGTTAGTGTAAGCAACACTCACAGCAACACAAACTCGTTGACAAACCGTAAAAGAAGTTAGTGTAAGCAACACTCACAGCAACACAAACTTGTTGACAAACCGCTAAAAGAAGTTAGTGTAAGCAACACTCACAGCAACACAAACTCGTTGACAAACCGCTAAAAGAAGTTAGTGTAAGCAACACTCACAGCAACACAAACTCGTTGACAAACCGCTAAAAGAAGTTAGTGTAAGCAACACTCACAGCAACACAAACTCGTTGACAAACCGCTAAAAGAAGTTAGTGTAAGCAACACTCACAGCAACACAAACTCGTTGACAAACCGCTAAAAGAAGTTAGTGTAAGCAACACTCACAGCAACACAAACTGTTGACAAACCGATAAAAGAAGTTAGTGTAAGCAACACTCACAGCAACACAAACTCGTTGACAAACCGCTAAAAGAAGTTAGTGTAAGCAACTCACAGCAACACAAACTTGTTGACAAACCGTAAAAGAAGTTAGTGTAAGCAACACTCACAGCAACACAAACTTGTTGACAAACCGTAAAAGAAGTTAGTGTAAGCAACACTCACAGCAACACAAACTTGTTGACAAACCGCTAAAAGAAGTTAGTGTAAGCAACACTCACAGCAACACAAACTTGTTGACAAACCGCTAAAAGAAGTTAGTGTAAGCAACACTCACAGCAACACAAACTTGTTGACAAACCGCTAAAAGAAGTTAGTGTAAGCAACACTCACAGCAACACAAACTTGTTGACAAACCGCTTTAGTGTAAGCAACACTCACAGCAACACAAACTCGTTGACAAACCGCTAAAAGACGGTTTGGGCCTTCACGTCGTAAACTGAAGCTGAGCGGAAGTGACGTAAAAATTAATGGCAGTGGTTGCCATTTTGGCTTTCCTAAGACAAATTTATATTAAAAAAAAAAAGCAGATAATAACTAAATCTACATGGCACTCAGCGTCTTGACAGGCGGTTGGTAGCAAAAGAATATACATTGATAACAAGTCAGTAGTTTGGTAAACAAAAATATTAGTGTCTTATGCTGGATGCTACTTTGCTGAACAGCTTCAGTTGGGACTGAATCTGCCAATATTGGACATACAAATTTCATCATCATCATCGTGTGCCCTCTCCGCAACGAAGGTTGGCTACCATGGATCGCCATTCTACTCTGTTTCTTGCTTTGATGGTGCAGGCTGTCATAGATTGACTTGTCCATCTTTTGATGTTGCTCGTCCATGTTAGTCTTGGTCTGCCTCTGCCTCTTGTACCTTGTATTTTTCCTTCCAATATTACTTTTAGTAGGCTGTTGTGTCTTTTAACGTGCCCCAAAAATTTAATTTGTCTTGTCTTTATTGTGTTCAGCAGTTCTCTTTTTATTTTCAGTTGTTTTAAAACTTCATGTATTCTTCTATAAATCCACATTTCAAAGGCTTCAATTTTCTGTTCTGTTTTCTTGACTAATGTCCATGTTTCTGCACCATACAGAAATATTGAGAAGATGTAACATTTTGCCATTCTTAGTTTCAGCCCTGCTGATATTTGTTTTGTTGTTAGTATATTTTTCATGGCATTAAAATTACTTTTTGCCATACCTATTCTTTTCAAGAACAAGATGTATTTCTGGTGCCTGGTCTTGTCTTCTGAATAGTCTCCGTAATGCCTCAAAATTTGCTGCGTCGATTTTCAAATGTTGTTTTTCGTGTGCTATGATATGCAACAAGATTTTCCGTTTCTTTCACTTATAGAGAATTCACTTAAGGAAGCCCTGCAAACATTCTTATATCTCAGCACTAGTATGTCCATTTGTCTTTCACTTTTCTTAAGTTCGTCATCCAATAGTTGTATGGGAATACGAATATTTACCATTCTTCTTATATGACCCAGCCACCTTAGTCTACGGCTCCTAAGTGTTGCCATGATGGATGGGAGTTTGGCTCGTTGTAAGATATAAGAATTGGTTACTTTGTCCTGCCGTGCGATGTTCATAATCTTTCGAAAACAACGTACATGAAAACTGCTTAACTCTTTCTCCTTCCCTGCATAGGTAGTCAAGTTTCTGATCTGTACTAAGCACACAATTTTGGTAAACTTAAATCGTAGTCCTCGGTGTTAATTTGGTGTTGGCCCATGCTCTATCTTTAAGTTTACCAAATGTGGAAGATGCCTTTCATAATTGGGAATTTATTTCTCCTTCAAGGCTGTGACCATAGAACCGAGAGAGGCGAATTTTCACACAGATTCAAGGATGTGTTATATAAGGATATGGCTGCGGGACTGTCTACACCTTGTTGAAGCAGTGAAATCGACCCTGTGGTGTTTGCAGACTTCAATCAATAAGCAAAGAACAATATATTGTCAGTAGCAGTGTTGAACCCGTACTCCTTGACACAGCACGTTGTGAGAGATCAAACGCTAGAGTACTACGGCCAACTTAGCTATCTAAACATGTAGCTATCATTGGTGATGTCTTTCACGAAGGTGTACTCATGACTGTAGCAAAGGGTTACGATCATATGTGTACTCATGACTGTAGCATAGGGTTACGATCATGTGTACTCATGACTGTAGCATAGGGTTACGATCATATGTGTACTCATGACTGTAGCATAGAGTTACGATCATATGTGTACTCATGACTGTAGCATAGGGTTACGATCACAACTCGAGAATAAATTGTTACCTGTATTTTCCTGTTACGACACGTAGCTCCCGGATAGGGTAGGACTTAATACTTGGGTTGCATACAAACAGTTATAGGAAGAAACAGCACGAAAAGTAACTTCCCGTGGTTTAGACAGGAGACAAATAATAATAAATGAATATTATTATAGAGGGAAACTTTCGAGACGATAGATCAGCGAATCATTTCAGAGGAGGAGATATGTTTACAGCACTCAGAAAAAAATAACAAATAATCAACAAAAGATTGTCTTAAAAGGAAAATACAGATTCACACTTTATTATTACACTCTATTTTGAGTAGTGAACATGTTACTTCTCATTATGTTGTTGCCAGTGCAGTTGAGAAGCCTTTAAAGTTTAGCAATTTTCTTGCATTCCTTGGAGGCCCCGTGTGTCTTCAGATTTAAGCAAAACTAATTTTTGGATTTCAGTTTAGAGTTTGGAATCAACGTTAAGTAGTCAGAGTTACACAGTCAAAATTAGCGTCTACAATCATAACCTTAAACTCAGCTTGTGTTGGAGTTGGGTTGTGTTGTGTTCTGCCCCATACAGAAAAAATAGGGAACAGAACCCGGTCGTGGTTAATGCTGAGGTCAACGGTCTCATCTGCGATAACACCAATGAGAAAGATGCAGTCATCTATACAGATGGATCTGTAATGCGACATCAAAGAAGTGCATGGGCATTTACAGCACGCTCGGAAGCCAGAATAGTTAAGGAAGAAGACTTATCAACCAACATAGAATTGGAGTCGTCAGTCGCTGGACACTGAGGGAATTGCTGAGGAGAGGATCTGAGCACCTATGGACATGTTCGGAGTGCAATGATGATGACCCGCAAATAACTCAATAATAACAAATTCTTTATCATTCTTAGATCTTTGCTGTCTACGTTTATGCTTTCTAAAATTTTGATTATTTCTTGGTGCTTTACTTTGTCAAATGATTTGGTATAATCTATGAAACATAGGTATAGACCTGTTTTCACCTCTATGGCTCTTTCTACTAAAGATCTTATGATATATATGGCACTGCTCGTTCCTTTACCTCCAATAAAAACACACTGTTCATCGCTAATTTCAGGACTGATTTTGTTTCACACTCTTCGCATGATGATTCTTAGTAATATCGTAGTCATATGACTCATAAGGCTTATTGTGCGATGATCATCGCATTAAATCGCACCAGATTTCTTTGGTAAGGCTATGAATTTTGATTTGAGCATGTCGTCTGGTATATATCCGCAGTTGTAGATATCATTCTATAGTTTTGTTATTATTGCTATTCCAAAATCACCCATGGCTTCAATATCTTCTTTAGTTATATTATCTGGTCCAGGAGATTTTCCTGCTTTCATATTGCGCAATGCGTCTTTCACTTCTTCTCTGAGTATTTCTGGTCCTTCTCCATTATCCATGTTCAATCAACAGTTCTCCTTCCTTTAATCTTAAACATCCAGTTTTTGATTCCGTTTTTTTCCTGTTAATTCCTCAATTTGTTTGTATATAACTTTAGCATCTCCTTTTTGTTGCATTTCAATCTATTTACATCTCTCTTTCAGCCATCCTTCTTTTGCTTCATTACATTTTATTACAATTTCTTTATTTAATCTCTTATACTCCACTTTATGTTGTTTATTTCTTCTTGTTGTATCCATTAGCTGCAAAATGTCATCTGTCATCCATTTCTTTCTTGAATTTGTCCTCACTGGTGGTATGAACACTTTGATGTTTCTTGCATTGATTATTTTAGCATTTCCCACTGTTCATCAATGCTTTGTATCTTCTCTATTGCATTGTACCCGTTCTGAATTGTGATGTTATATTTGTCTTGCTGCTTCTTTCTTGTCTGATTTGAGTAAATCTAAATTTAGCTTGATGTTAACTGAGGCTCGTTTTGTTGTTTTTAATTTTACTCTAAGCTTTCCCACAACTGGTACATGGTCACTATTGCAATCTGCCCTGGTCTAGTTTTCACACACACACCAGGCTGTTTCTAAATCTATTGCTTATCATTACATAATCAATTTGATTACGAGCGTTGTCACCTGGGCTTTTCCATGTCCACAGACGTCTTGGATGTTGCTTAAACCAGGTGTTTCCTTATCATCATGTTGTGTGTTCTTGCACAGTCAATAAGTTTCTCAACTCTTGTATTCCTCTCGCCTAAGCCACAATGACCAACTACTTCCTCAACTCTTTCCTTTCCTACTTTTGCATTAAAATCCCCTAGAACTATGGTGTTTTCATGTGGTTTGCATTCATGAAGTGCCTCAATTAACTCGTAAAATTTATAAATTGTTTACATCATCAATAATAAAGGGTTAACAAGAATAAATGTACTTAATATAAAACAAATATAGACAAAGGTGACTTTACGTATTTTGGATTTCTGCAACGACTCTACCCATTGCATGCGTACAGAGCCCACCTCCACTTTTTATTCTTGCTCATCGAATCACTCAGTATACATGCGTGGGTGTAGTCTTGTGACTCTAACCATTTGAATGCCTTGGTCACTGCCATCACCTCCATTGTCATGCTACTCGTGGTCACCACTGTCTTCCTTAACTATTCTGGCTTCCGAGCGTGCTGTAAATGCCCATGCACTTCTTTGATGTCGCATTACAGATCCATCTGTATAGATGACTGCATCTTTCTCATTGGTGTTATCGCAGATGAGACCGTTGACCTCAGCATTAACCACGACCGGGTTCTGTTTCCGAATTTTCCTGTTGAGTGTGACAATACACGAGAAAGTCCCCTTGAATGACGTAGGCACCGGTATCCACTCCTCACCAACGCTGATATTGGTAAGCCCAGAGACCTGTTTGATGACATCTTCTGCTCGGGCCACCCATGATTTCCTCTTTTTAGACTGGCACCTTTCCCTGTGTTGAGCACGTATTGCAATGGATGCTCTTTATCTGTACTAATCTTCAGGTATGCTCGTGCTCTCCAGATCTTGATTCTATCATCCATGGTTGGAAAGTCAAGAAGATACCTCATTGCTACACAGGGAGTGTCCCTTGTACATCCCAAGATAATGCGCATGGCTTCATTTTGTATTTTCTCCAGCCTATCAGTTTGAGTCGTACTGACAGTAAGATTTGTCAGGGCACACTCTATTGGTGTGAGGACTAATCCCTGGAACAGAAGAGTAAGTATTTAGAATTAAGATGTGATCTGTTCTGTGAATGAGGACATGATATAATTCTATGAAGTGTGTCATTAGAGACCTTATGAATGAGGACATGATATAATTCTATGAAGTGTGTCATTAGAGAGCTTATGAATGAGGACATGATATAATTCTATGAAGTGTGTCATTAGAGAGCTTATGAATGAGGACATGATATAATTCTATGAAGTGTGTCATTAGAGAGCTTATGAATGAGGACATGATATAATTCTATGAAGTGTGTCATTAGAGAGCTTATGAATTAGGACATGATATAATTCTATGAAGTGTGTCATTAGAGAGCTTATGAATGAGGACATGATATAATTCTATGAAGTGTGTCATTAGAGAGCTTATGAATGAGGACATGATATAATTCTATGAGGTGTGTCATTAGAGAGCTTATGAATGAGGACATGATATAATTCTATGAAGTGTGTCATTAGAGAGCTTATGAATTAGGACATGATATAATTCTATGAAGTGTGTCATTAGAGAGCTTATGAATGAGGACATGATATATTATGCACATAATAACATGTATTGCTTCTAAGCAAAGTAATATGAAGTATTATTATGAAATTGGATGTAATATGCCGATGTGAATAGAGAGTTACATGTTGCAAGAGAAGTATAGTAGGAGGAGTGTTTCAGAACCTTGTTAGTACTACTTTGAGAGGTAGAGTGGTCATCTACACCTCCCCGGCTCGAAGTGTGTGAGATTTGTATATATAGTGAAGTGTGTAAATAAAGCATGTTGAAGTTGTACAACTAAGGCTTGTTGTTTGTCTTAGCTCAGCAGTAGATGTTAATATAAGGCTGGATCCAAACGACCATCTAGCTTCAGTCATGGGTATTAAGAAACACAACGCAAAGTAACCATGAGATATGAACGACCAATGGAAATGAGGCTTCTACCCAACCACATCAAACAAGTCAGTGGATCACATCAATAAGGTGAAGGCTATTGAAAGTTATAGGGAGCCGCGATAGCTCAGTGGTTAGTGAACTGGACTACAAAAGACAAGGGGTAGGGTTCGATCCCAACCGACGACTTCCGGGTTCACCCAGCCTTAAATGGTTACCTGATTTTTTTCTGGGAAATTAAAGCTGCACGGGCGTATTACCAACCACATTACCCATAAATCACGTGCCGAAGGTCTGTAAAATTTATGGTCACTAACACCATATTCCCTATACGCCGCCATTTGGCGTGACGGGGGTACTTTACTTTTTTTTTTTCAATTATTGAAAGTTATGGATAAATAAGTGTAACCTAACTCCTTTTATTCATCCATTTTTATGACATCTCATTCTATATGGCACCACTTTTTACAAAAGATCATTTAATAAAAATATAAAGTTAGGAAAACGTCAATGCAAAACATACTTTGGCTTTTACAACAGGAACAATACTACAATTTCTATTCAGTGGGAAGCATGTCACAGGCAAGATATATGAATGCAAAATAAAAATACAGTCACTACTAACACAGATGTAAAGATCTGGAACATTAAAGACTAACTTAAAAACTCACCAGATGTGAACAGCATTCAAAAGGTAGAGAGAAATTTATATTAAATTCTAATGAATCAGTAAATATTTTTTGTAACATAAAGAGAGAGCTAAGGAGAATAATAATGAGACTTTATGTGATTCCTAACAAAACAGTCACAATCATAAAAGAAATCTGTACCCCAATTTCATAGCCAGCATTAACCACAGAAACTGATTGATCAAAAGTAACAATGGGAAGTATTACAAGGGTGGATATCATTTATTCTGTATTTGAATTCAAGAGAAGATGAACACAATGATAAAACTAAGGGATGGAGACAGATTTCAAAGTTTATAAGTTGACTTTTTCCATATGTGTTAGCTTGTGTTTCAATAGACTGTGATTCTGAGCAAAATCTGCACCACACACATCACATTTGTAAGGCTTCTCTCCTGTATGTGTTCTCTTGTGTTTTAATAGAGTGCCACTCTCTGCAAAATCTGCACCACACACATCACATTTGTAAGGCTTCTCTCCTGTATGTGTTCTCTTGTGTTTTAATAGAGTGCCACTCTTTGCAAAATCTGCACCACACACATCACATTTGTAAGGCTTCTCTCCCATATGTGTTCTCTTGTGTCCTTTAAGATCTCCACTCTTAGCAAAACCTACACTACAAATATTACATTTATACGGTTTCTCTTCTGTATGTGTTCTCTTGTGACTTTTAAGATTTCCACTCTCGGCAAAACATGCACTACACACATCACATTTGTAAGGCTTCTCTCCTGTGTGTGTTCTCTTGTGCCTTTTAAGATGTCCACTCTCTGCAAAATCTGCACCACACACATCACATTTGTAAGGCTTCTCTCCTGTATGTGTTCTCTTGTGTTTAATAGAGTGCCACTCTCTGCAAAATCTGCACCACACACATCACATTTGTAAGGCTTCTCTCCTGTATGTGTTCTCTTGTGTTTTAATAGAGTGCCACTCTTTGCAAAATCTGCACCACACACATCACATTTGTAAGGCTTCTCTCCCGTATGTGTTCTCTTGTGTCCTTTAAGATTTCCACTCTTAGCAAAACCTACACTACAAATATTACATTTATACGGTTTCTCTTCTGTATGTGTTCTCTTGTGACTTTTAAGATGTCCACTCTGAGTAAAACAAGCACTACACACATCACATTTGTAAGGCTTCTCTCCTGTGTGTGTTCTCTTGTGAGTTTTAAGATGTCCACTCCGAGAAAAACTAGCACACACACATCACATTTGTAAGGCTTCTCTCCTGTGTGTGTTCTCTTGTGACTTTTAAGATATCCACTCTCAGCAAAACAAGAACCACAAACATCACATTTGTAAGGCTTCTCTCCTGTATGTATTCTCTTATGTATAATAAGACTTCCAACTTGAGTAAAACCTGCACCACAAGTATCACACTTATAAGGCTTCTCTTCTATGCATCTTCTGTTGTGTTTTATTGAACAACCATTGTTATCAAAATCTGTATCACTAACATTACATTTGTGTAGTTTTTCTGCTGTATGTGTTCTATGATGTGCTATCTGAGTTACACTCAACAAACTATCACTTAATGCCTCATTAACAGGTGATGGAAAGACCATCTCCCTTTCTGGCATGTGTTTGGGCTTGATGTCAGGTATCCAAACCTGGGGGCTAGAGTCTTGACTGCAGCCCTCACTTTGACCTACCTGAGAACAGAAAGAGATTATAATGTGAAGTAAATCAAGGCTGAATTAAATGTTGAAATGGGACATAATTCTTGATTTAAAATTCTATTTCCTGAGATTTTGTTTGATTCTACTGATTTCTTTCTGTCTGGTGTTAACCCGATTACCACATTATTTGATATTCCACTTCATCATCTGTCCTTAAAAAGATGTTAAATGTGTGTAGATGTGTTGTGTTTTGTTTTAGTTGCACCTTTTGGCCCAACACATCAGTCTTCAGCATGGGCATTTACTAGTACCGGGTAGTTTCAAATTTTTGAATCCCCTATTTGCTTGGTTAGACTGGACTAGTGTGTCTATTTCTAGAGGCACCATAAAAAGTAGGGCCTGGACAGTTCTGCTTCATCGACCCTGGTAAAAGCCATCAACTATGAGCTGTAGGCAGCATCCATCTTTGTTGTAGTCAGATGCCTTGACCCTTAGTCCCAAATATTTAGCTTCCCACCAAAATTGGAAAAACAAAGAACATTTTCAAAATCAAAAGTCCAGTAATTTTCAGTGTAAGAAACAACACACAAACATGCTGTATTCTATATGTGCAATTGTAGCAGTTTTATAAGAACAAAATAATGTCGCAATTGTACAGATTCCTTTAAAGCCGGTGTTGACTGTGTGCACACTGTGACGTCGTACACACATGTAACACTCCAACTGATTTAGGCCAGCCTGTCTCCGCCTGTGTTGCCTCGACTGGTTCTCCGCTTTACTGCTGGACAGACGTGCTTAAGCCTTGCCCGTACACACCTTGCACAGAAGATGCACATAGACAGCTCGCTGAATTCTGAGCCATCCCCCTGTTTGACCTTTAGAACACGTTACACCGCTAATGGCGGTCTGACTCTCCCTCGACTTTCCTCTGCTGATGTGTTGACAGAAGAAGCTCGTGGAGATCTGAGTCCCTTACTAGACTCTACCAGCCCTTTGGACACCAGTCGTTTGCACTGGCCAGGATTACTTGAACTGCCCGTTGATCGTTAGAAGTACTTCGCGCTGTTAAGTCTGTGGTTTAGGACAACCCCGGACCCGTTCTTCGTTAGGACGAGACAATAAAACACACAGCTAGCATTGACAAAGCATGTCTCAACACCATGGAGGTCAACAAGTTAGGACGAGACAATAAAACACACAGCTAGCATTGACAAAGCATGTCTCAACACCATGGAAGTCAACAAGTTAGGACGAGACAATAAAACACACAGCTAGCATTGACAAAGCATGTCTCAACACCATGGAAGTCAACAAATGAATGTTTTTTACAACAATAATTCCCCTGCAATTTACAATGTCCATAGCCACTCTCCAAGTGGCCTCTCGTTCTGGCTTGATTCTCACACTGACACTACATTCGATGCATGCTATCATTGGCCTCCTCATCATGAGTGACACCCTCACAATGCTACAAAAGTCTCTGCATTTGTGCTAATGACAGCACTCACAAACAAATCTAAAGTCTCTGGTCTAATGATGTTGAGAATATTCCCTATACTTCACAAGTCTCTATTCTTAGTGATTCAAAAGTCTCTGTTCTTAGTGATTCAAAAGTCTCTGTTCTTATTATGGTGAGAACATTCACAATAATTCACCAGTCTCTATTCTTAGTAATTCCAAAAGTCTCTGTTCATATGATGGTGAACATACTCACAATTAATTCACCTGTCCATGCACTGTAGAAGCTACCAGCTTCGTAATCAAGTCCCTTCAAGACTATTTCTATTCTACTACGGAGAGAACACTCACAAATAATAATACATATGTCTCTGCACTGCTAGAAGCTACCAGCTTCGCATTAAAGTCTCTTCAAGACTATTTCTATTCTACTACAGAGAGAACACTCACAAATAATAATACATATGTCTCTGCACTGCTAGAAGCTACCAGCTTCGACTTAAAGTCTCTTCAAGACTATTTCTATTCTGCTACGGAGAGAACACTCACAAATAATAATACATATGTCTCTGCACTGTAGAAGCTACCAGCTTCGACTTAAAGTCTCTTCAAGACTATTTCTATTCTGCTACGGTGAGAACACTCACAAATAATAATACACATGTCTCTGCACTGCTAGAAGCTACCAGCTTCGCATTAAAGTCTCTTCAAGACTATTTCTATTCTGCTACAGCGAGAACACTCACAAATAATAAATACACATGTCTCTGCACTGTTAGAAGCTACCAGCTTCGTGATACAGTCTCTTCAAGAATACTTCTATTTTACTACGGTGAGAAGACTCACAAATAGTAAATACACATGTCTCTGCACTGTTAGAAGCTACCAGCTTCGTGATACAGTCTCTTCAAGAATACTTCTATTTACTACGGAGAGAACACTCACAAATAGTAAATACACATGTCTCTGCACTGTTAGAAGCTACCAGCTTCGACTTAAAGTCTCTTCAAGACTAATTCTATTCTACAACGTCTCCAGAGACTTACTGTTCCTATCGAGCTACTACATCATACACTGACCTGTCCTGGACGACTGTCTGAATTCCTCTCATCCCCCCTTGTTCACGGTAATCGGCTGTATAACATAAAGCCACCCGCATGAACCAACGCTCTCAATCGAATGACTCTCCCAACTCAACTGTCCTTCTCTCACTTAACTTCTCACCCCTTATTCCAAAACTCGTGAATTCTGAGTAAGTTCACCCCACAACCTGCCCGTGCAACACGCCTCTCTCGACCCCTCTCTTAAGGACTCCTCAGCTTTATCTCCCTTGACCTCTATTAAATTCCTCTCTCTTCACTAGCCTAGTTACCTCCCTTTTTCACAATGTTCACGTTAGAAAACACACAAAGTTTGTTGTAAACAAATAAATAAACACACTCACATCATTATCCAGTTCCTGTTTCAAAAATCTTGAAGGAATGGAATTTGTCTTTCTCTTTTAACTGCAGTCTGAGAAGATAAAATGTCAATATTTACATTATGGGATACTAAACATTTTCTTGAAATACTGAAGTGTCTGAATATTTAAGACTTACAAATATTATTTACTACATGTTTTTGGCACTGTAGTGATTACAGACATATGCAACAACATATACCATACAGGATAGATACCAAATGAACCAAAAACATCAACTTCTATTTGATTGTCTAAAAAGAATGGTGCAGTTGAATGCAGTGACTTTTGAACAATAAGTCTAGAGGTAAAGGCATGAAGATGCACCAAGATGCGTAGAGATGCGAAGCTGCTGTAAAGCTGATTATAATAGCAATGCTAAAAATAGGGAAGAAAAAAGTGGTATGGCGACAGCTTTACGTGGTAATGGACGAAAAAAAGTCAACGTTCTGGCCAAGTAGGCCTTCATCTGGACGAACAACAAACACAAAAATATATATATAACGATATATTAACAAATCTAACTACATGGCGATAATATGTTAGATACTAAAGAGAAGAAAAATAAAAAATGGTCACTTCACTGTGTTCCTGAGCTGGGTCAGTCTCCAAATGGACTAAATTGATACGGCAGGATGACCGACTATAAATCTCTCTGACCAGGAAGTCAGGTGAGAAGACAGAAAGGAAGGGTTCTAAAAATATGGGGATGTGGGTACAGGATATGTGTAAACTATGCACATCTAACTCTGTTGTGTACCCCGAACCGATGTGTAAAAATAAACATGTGTTTGTAACAATGCATGCGTACAAGCATAAATCAGCACATATATTGCCACAAGGCCCACAAAAGAAAAACCCAAAGGAGCCCAAATGTGCCAACACATGGGTTTTTCAAAGTACTCACTTTATAATCCATCTCCTGTTTTATATTCTCAACAGGTAGCAGATTCTGGGATTCCATATTTCTGACAATCTGAGAAAGGAAAAGTAAGGTCCCATTTTAACATGTTGAAATATTGCAATAAAAGACAAATGGAAGATACAATGAATAAGTTATATCTAATTTCTACATAACAACACATCTGAACTTTTAAATTATTTCTTATTATTGATTAAACAATTTTGTGTCTAGTCCATGAACTTGTATCTCCTCTTAATGTTAGAAGAAATGTTCAATTTGTTAGTCTGTGGGAATAAAGCAAACCTGCTTAAAATGATATTTCATTTTAATGCAAGCCATGTCAGAAAAGAAACAAAATAATTTACTATATGCATATTGATTTAATTCTTAACATATTGATGTGAATCATGGACAATAGGACAACAGACAAGAAAATCACTGGAGTCAAAGATAAAAGATACCAGACAGCTTAAGGGAATGGCTTGGTAGAAGGTCAACAACAGAAATGATAAATAACTGTCGTGATCGAAAGTTGTGGAGAGACATGATCACCTATGTCAGCAGGCCTGGTACTTGCTGATAATGATTTAATGTAATATGAATATGTTGATGGTGAAGTAGATATTTTTTTTAGCAGCATACAACATAATAGGTGATATAGTCTGGAGAATAAAGAAACAATCACAAGATCTGTCATTCTATGGAAGCCAAGATGAAAGCTCAAGCAAGAGACAGATAAAAGACAATCTGGTAGAGAATAGTGAAAGTAAGGATACATGACAATGGCTAAGTCTGGGTCTTATCATGTCAAATATGGACATAGAGTGATTATTGTTGCAGAGATTTTGTTGTGGACTTCTTTTGTCACATAATGTATCAGCCAATAATTAATTTACTACAAGTCAAGTAGTAGAAACAACGTAATATTTTTCTATATTTTTCTGTTAATTATGTTTGAGTTAATGAGAATAAGAAAAAAATGTCACATAGAAAACAAGCACAATCAATTATAGAAAGTTAATACTGCCTGTCTTATGTCTGTTTAGTTAAGTACATTTGCAACTAAATTAGTACTTTTAAAACTAACCAATCTACTTACTTCATAATCTGGTTCCTGTTTTATATTCCAAATAGGGATAAAATTCTTGGTTTCCATACTTGCGTCTGTCTGAAATTAAGGAGGAATGTTCAATATTTTGTGAGAATTAGCAGGAGATGGTAATTTTACTGTAATATTTTTTGCCTTTCTATTAGTTTTGAATTACATATAACTGATGGTCATCGAAACTAATTTGTCTATTACTTTGTCAATACTTAATCAAGAAATTTATCGCAGGACAACCCGTGTTTGATTCCCGCTGGATGCAGTGTGAATTGCACTTGTGGCTGCCAAACCACGGTGGTTGGATATAATATCCCCCACGATCGAACCAGCACTTGGCAGAAATGGGTACTAGTGTGGCGCTCTAGGAATGTGAGAAGTTATGGTGCTTGATGGGAATCTAGACAAGAGTCTCCGAACCACTTCTGGATAGGTGGCTGAACACCAATGAGTAAAACCTGCATGCTGAGACAACAATACAAGTCTTGTACCTCTCCATTTTTTTACCAGCATTACATTATGGTTACTTGCATGTCAATAATTTTACAAATTATCTCTCTCCCCAACTATACATCATCATAGTCACAAATTTAAAGAAAAACAAAAAAACCCTCAATAATTTGTTGTTTATACTTACACTCAGTTTTAGTTGAAGTTAGGCAAGTTTAATTCTAAATGTCAAAAATGTGATATGAGCCAGTTTTTTTCTGTTTAGCAGGTTGGTCTGATGTAATAATGACCTCATCATCCAAGATAATCTTGGAAAAATATAGTCATGCACCATGGCAAAATGGGGAAGACAATTACTTTACATGTGACATGGTAAAGTACATATTTCAGGTCATTGAGTGATAACTGGCCTGCAGACTTACACAGGAAAATCACAAGAGGCTTTGGCAGCTAGCATTTATTTACTTAAATAATATTAGTACTCATTACTACTACCCACTTTTTGTAGTAGTAAGTAGTCTTATATATTATAATATATATATAGTAGCCTCCATCAGTCATAGTTGACTATGGATTTTTCAGCACCACTAGAAATGTTATTTTTTTCTTTTCTTTTCTTTTGCCGTGTATCTTCTTTCTCTATGAATATGCTTCTTGTTTGAGGTGAACCTTTAGAGTGTGTTTCCAGAGATTGCGGTCTGCAGCTTTGTCTTCCCACTGCTGCAGGGTTTAGTTTATGTTCAGAGTCTTCATGTCGTGTTTATACACATCTACAAATTGAAGTTTTGGGCACCACCTAGTTCTTTTACCATCTGCCAGTTGTCCATAGAGTATATCTTTCGTTATGCGGCCATCAAACATAAAGTGTATGTGTCCAAGCCAGCATTGTTTGAGCAACTTGTAGATATTCGGGAGGCCTGTGCAAGTAATGACCTCTACATTTGTCACTTTATCCTTCCAGGTGATACCAAGAATATGGCGCAGACATCGCATATGGAATGCATTTATCCTTCTCTCCTGCTTTACATAGTTGTCTAAAATTCACTGCCATACAGGAGGATACTAATTATGCAGGCATTGTACACTTGGTTTTTGTTTTAATTGTCAGTTTGCTGTTTTGCCAGACACGCCTAGAAAGACGGGCAAAGGTGGTAGCAGCTTTACCAATACGAGTGTCAATTTCTGTATCTAAAGATAGTCTGTCGCTGATAATGGACCTCAGGTAGTTATACTGCCGCACAACATCAAATTTATAATTATAATATATAGTACATAGTATATTAATTGACTTACCAATAAACTTAATAGTATTTTAAACAATCTATCTATCGTCCTTCAGCACGGAAGAGACAACCATAGGACAGAAATTAAAGACTGTGTGTCTGACAATCAAGCATCAGACCCACATTGTATCTCACTATAACTATGCAACGTCTTTTCTCTTAATTCTCTTATTCTGCACTCGTCTTGTTTTCCAAGAATCATCATCATCGAGTGCCTTCTCCGCAACGAAGGTTGGCTACCATGGATCGCCATTCTACGCTGTTTCTTGCTTTGATGGTGCAGGCTGTCATAGATTTACTCGTCCATCTTTTGGTGTTACTCATCCATGTTAGTCTTGGTCTGCCTCTTTTACCTTGTATATTCCCTTCCAATATTACTTCTAGTAGGCTGTTGTGTCTTTTAACATGCCCCAAAAATTTCATTTGTCTTGTCTTAATTGTATTTAGTAGTTCTCTTTTATTTTCAGTTGTTTTAAAACTTCATGGTCTGTTTTCTTTTCTTTCCATCCATTTCTACCTATTCTTCTATGAATCCACATTTCAAAGACTTCAATTTTCTGTTCTGTTTTCTTGTCTAATGTCCATCTTTCTGCACCATACAAGAATATAATATATTATAAATTTATATATATAAATATAATATATAAAATATTTTCCAAGAATAGTTTTCATAAAGTACAACTTTTTACTAATTTATAATTTCTTTTGTTAGACTTCTAACATTAGTTGAACCTACGATGGTCTTTTAGATAAGTCAAGATACAATTCTGAGTGAGATTCATATAAAAAGGAGATTGAAATAAAACATGAAAAAGATTAAGTATGTTTATTTAAGTTAAGAAGTTAGTGTAAGCAACACTCACAGCAACACAAACTTGTTGACAAACCAGTAAAAGAAGTTAGTGTAAGCAACACTCACAGCAACACAAACTCGTTGACAAAACGGTAAAAGAAGTTAGTATAAGCAACACAAACGCGTTGACAAACCGGTAAAAGAAGTTAGTGTAAGCAACACTCACAGCAACACAAACTCGTTGACAAACCGGTAAAAGAAGTTAGTATAAGCAACACTCACAGCAACACAAACTTGTTGACAAACCGGTAAAAGAAGTTAGTGTAAGCAACACTCTCAGCAACACAAACTTGTTGACAAACCGTAAAAGAAGTTAGTGTAAGCTACACTCACAGCAACACAAACTTGTTGACAAACCGGTAAAAGAAGTTAGTGTAAGCAACACTTACAGCAACACAAACTTGTTGACAAACCGATAAAGAAGTTAGTGTAAGCAACACTTACAGCAACACAAACTTGTTGACAAACCACTAAAAGAAGTTAGTGTAAGCAACACAAACTCGTTGACAAACCGGTAAAAGAAGTTAGTATAAGCAACACTCACAGCAACACAAACTTGTTGACAAACCGGTAAAAGAAGTTAGCGTAAGCAACACTCACAGCAACACAAACTTGTTGACAAACCGGTAAAAGAAGTTAGCGTAAGCAACACTCACAGCAACACAAATTCGTTGACAAACCGGTAAAAGAAGTTAGTGTAAGCAACACTCACAGCAACACAAACTCGTTGACAAACCGGTAAAAGAAGTTGGTGTAAGCAACACTCACAGCAACACAAACTCGTTGACAAACCGGTAAAAGAAGTTGGTGTAAGCAACACTCACAGCAACACAAACTCGTTGACAAACCGGTAAAAGAAGTTGGTGTAAGCAACACTCACAGCAACACAAACTCGTTGACAAACCGGTAAAAGAAGTTGGTGTAAGCAACACTCACAGCAAACAAACTCGTTGACAAACCGGTAAAAGAAGTTGGTGTAAGCAACACTCACAGCAACACAAATCGTTGACAAACCGGTAAAAGAAGTTAGTGTAAGCAACACTCACAGCAACACAAACTCGTTGACAAACCGCTAAAAGAAGTTAGTGTAAGCAACACTCACAGCAACACAAACTCGTTGACAAACCGCTAAAAGAAGTTAGTGTAAGCAACACTTACAGCAACACAAACTTGTTGACAAACCGGTAAAAGAAGTTAGTGTAAGCAACACTCACAGCAACACAAATCGTTGATCGTTGACAAACCGGTAAAAGAAGTCAGTGTAAGCAACACTCACTCACAGCAACACAAACTCGTTGATCGTTGACAAACCGGTAAAAGAAGTTAGTGTAAGCAACACTACTCACAGCAACACAAACTCGTTGACAAACCGGTAAAAGAAGTTAGTGTAAGCAACACTCACAGCAACACAAACTCGTTGACAAACCGGTAAAAGAAGTTAGTGTAAGCAACACTACTCACAGCAACACAAACTTGTTGACAAACCGGTAAAGAAGTTAGTGTAAGCAACACTACTCACAGCAACACAAACTCGTTGACAAACCGGTAAAAGAAGTTGGTGTAAGCAACACTACTCACAGCAACACAAGCTCGTTGACAAACCGCTATAAGAAGACGGTTTGGGCCTTCACGTCGTAAACTGAAGCTGAGCGGAAGTGACGTAAAAATTAATGGCAGTGGTTGCCATTTTGGCTTTCCGAAGACGAATTTATTAAAAAAATAATAATAATAATATAGTAACTAAACCTACATGGCATTTGGCGTCTTGACTGACGGTTGGTAGCAAGCAATTATGCAATAATAACAAGTCAGTAGTTTGGTAAACAAAAATATTAGTGTCGTATGCTGCTTTGCTGAACAGCTTCACTTGTGACTGAATCTGCCAATATTGGACAGACAGATCTATCCACAGAAAGAACAAAATGTATTTCTGGTGCCTGGTCTTGTCTTCTGAATAGTCTCCGTAATGCCTCAAAATTTGCTGCGTCGATTTTCAAATGTTGTTTTTCGTGTGCTATGATATGCAACAAGATTTTCCGTTTCTTTCACTTATAGAGAATTCACTTAAGGAAGCCCTGCAAACATTCTTATATCTCAGCACTAGTATGTCCATTTGTCTTTCTCTTTTCTTAAGTTCGTCATCCAATAGTTGTTTGGGAATACGAATATTTACCATTCTTCTTATATGACCCAGCCACCTTAGTCTACGGCTCCTAAGTGCTGCCATGATGGATGGGAGTTTGGCTCGTTGTAAGATATAAGAATTGGTTACTTTGTCCTGCCGTGTGATGTTCATAATCTTTCGAAAACAACGTACATGAAAACTGCTTAACTCTTTCTCCTGCCCTGAATAGGTAGTCAAGTTTCTGATCTGTACTAATCAGACAATTTTGGTAAACTTAAATCGTAGTCCTCGGTGTTAATTTGGTGTTGGCCCATGCTCTATCTTTAAGTTTACCAAATGTGGAAGATGCCTTTCATAATTGGGAATTTATTTCTCCTTCAAGGCTGTGACCATAGAACCGAGAGAGGCGAATTTTCACACAAATTCAAGGGGTGTGTTATATAAGGATATGGCTGCGGGACTGTCTACACCTTGTTGAAGCAGTGAAATCGACCCTGTGGTGTTTGTAGATTTCAATCAATAAGCAAAGAACAATATATTGTCCGTAGCAGTATTGAACCCGTACTCCTTGGCACATCACCTTGTGAGAGATCAAACGCTAGAGTACACGGCCAACTTAGCTATCTAAAAATGTAGCTATCATTGGTGATGTCTTTCACGCAGGGTGTACTCATGACTGTAGCATAGAGTTACGATCATATGTGTACTCATGACTGTAGCATAGGGTTACGATCACATGTGTACTCATGACTGTAGCATAGAGTTACGATCACAGGTGTACTCATGACTGTAGCATAGGGTTACGATCATATGTGTACTCATGACTGTAGCATAGGGTTACGATCATATGTGTACTCATGACTGTAGCATAGGGTTACGATCATATGTGTACTCATGACTGTAGCATAGAGTTACGATCATATGTGAACTCATGACTGTAGCATAGGGTTACGATCATATGTGTACTCATGACTGTATCATAGGGTTACGATCATAGGTGTACTCATGACTGTATCATAGGGTTACGATCACAGGTGTACTCATGACTGTAGCATAGGGTTACGATCACAGGTGTACTCATGACTGTAGCTTTAGGGTACGATCATAGATGTACTCATGGCTGTAGCTTTAGGGTTACGATCACAACTCGAGAATAAATTGTTACCTGTATTTTCCTGTTACGACACGTAGCTCCCGGATAGGGTAGGGCTTAATACTTGGGTTGCATACAAACAGTTATAGGAAGAAACAACACGAATAGTAACTTCCCGTGGTTTAGACAGGAGACAAATAATAATAAATGAATATTATTATAGAGGGAAACTTTCGAGACGATAGATCAGCGAATCATTTCAGAGGAGGAGATATGTTTACAGCACTCAGAAAAAAATAACAAATAATCAACAAAAGATTGTCTTAAAAGAAAAATACAGATTCGCACTTTATTATTACACTCTATTTTGAGTAGTGAACATGTTACTTCTCATTATGTTGTTGCCAGTGCAGTTGAGAAGCCTTTAAAGTTTAGCTATTTTCTTGCATTCCTTGAAGGCCCCGTGTGTCTTCAGATTTAAGCAAAACTAATTTTTGGATTTCAGTTTAGAGTTTGGAATCAATGTTAAGTAGTCAGAGTTACACAGTCAAAATTAGCGTCTACAATCATAACCTTAAACTCAGCTTGTGTTGGAGTTGGGTTGTGTTGTGTTCTGCCCCATACAGAAAAATAGGGAACAGAACCCGGTCGTGGTTAATGCTGAGGTCAACGGTCTCATCTGCGATAACACCAATGAGAAAGATGCAGTCATCTATACAGATGGATCTGTAATTCGACACCAAAGAAGTGCATGGGCATTTACAGCACGCTCGGAAGCCAGAATAGTTAAGGAAGACAGTGGTGCATACGTCATGACCACGAGTATTATGACAATGGAGGTGATGGCAGTGACCAAGGCATTCAAATGGTTAGAGTCACAAGACTACACCCACGCATGTATACTGAGTGATTCGATGAGCATGAATAAAAAGTGGAGGTGGGCTCTGTACGCATGCAATGGGTAGAGTCGTTGCAGAAATCCAAAATACGTAAAGTCACCTTTGTCTATATCCCTGGACATGCGGGTGTACGGGGAAATGAACGAGCGGATAGGTTGGCTAGTTGCGCTGTCGTTGAGGAAGGGCAACCAATGAATCGGGATGACATCATCAATGCCCTCCGAGATGTGGGAAGAGCACTGGACTTCGACAAACACAGATCCACGTCACTTCTTCGGATGATGGAAATGGGAGTTAAGATGGCACAGCCAGAAATGAGAAACTTAGTGGCCATGTAAGAAGACTTATCAACCAACATAGAATTGGAGTCGTCAGTCGCTGGACACTGTGAGACTTGCTGAGGAGGGGATCTGAACACCTATGGACATGTTCGGAGTGCAATGATGATGACCAGCAAATAATTCAATAACTCAGGACAGTTTTATGTTTATTTTGCATGTTCACTGTAGCCCTACGCGTGGTCCCGTATAGGGATAACATTTTTCGTTTCATGATGTATTTTCTGGCTTTGTTTTTCTTTGTTTAATTTCTATAGTTTGTTGTTATACCTGATGATGGCTTTTGCCGAAACGTTGTGGTTTGTCTTGTTTTTTCTATTAGTTTAGCTACTTTATATCATTTTATGCTTATTTTACAAGTTCTATGCAGCTCTGCTCGTGGAACCTCATAGCATTTAGTGTTTTATATATTTAATAACTGTGCTTTATCTTCTTGTGTGCTAGAGTCGAACAGTTTATTATATCGTCATCGACTGATACAGTCAATAAGTTACATTGAAGGTGGCAGTGTAACAAGTGACAAGCTGTGAAACATTGGAAATTGTGTGGGCTTTTTTTCTGGCGTCGAAAAGTATTTTTCACACTTTTTTCTGTTTATGTTTACTTTTATAATTGTGTTTGGCATAAAGTATATAAAAAATCTGGCAACGTGTGTGTGGTACAGACAAGCCAGAGGTTATCAAACTCTTGTTCAGCTCAAATTTCAATATTTGTTCTCTGAGGTCTCCCCATCCTCTCTCTTAGCAGAGGAGGACGCTTGTTTACAAAAAAAAAAAAATATATATATATATAATTGCAACACTCACTTGAATTGTTCAAATGTATGACCTATATTTGTTTTATATTAAGTACATTTATTCTTGTTAACCCTTTATAATTGATGATGTAAACAATTTATAAATTTTACGAGTTAAATGAGGCACTTCATGAATGCAAACCACATGAAAACACCATAGTTCTAGGGGATTTTAACGCAAAAGTCGGAAAGGAAAGAGTTGAGGAAGTAGTTGGTCATTGTGGCTTAGGCGAGAGGAATACAAGAGTTGAGAAACTTATTGACTGTGCAAGAACACACAACATGATGATAAGGAAACACCTGGTTTAAGCAACATCCAAGACGTCTGTGGACATGGAAAAGCCCAGGTGACAACGCTCGTAATCAAATTGATTATGTAATGATAAGCAATAGATTTAGAAACAGCCTGGTGTGTGTGTGAAAACTAGACCAGGGGCAGATTGCAATAGTGACCATGTACCAGTTGTGGGAAAGCTTAGAGTAAAATTAAAAACAACAAAACGAGCCTCAGTTAACATCAAGCTAAATTTAGATTTACTCAAATCAGACAAGAAAGAAGCAGCAAGACAAATATAACATCACAATTCAGAACCGGTACAATGCAATAGAGAAGATACAAAGCATTGATGAACAGTGGGAAATGCTAAAATAATCAATGCAAGAAACATCAAAAGAGTTCATACCACCAGTGAGGACAAATTCAAGAAAGAAATGGATGACAGATGACATTTTGCAGCTAATGGATACAACAAGAAGAAATAAACAACATAAAGTGGAGTATAAGAGATTAAATAAAGAAATTGTAATAAAATGTAATGAAGCAAAAGAAGGATGGCTGAAAGAGAGATGTAAATAGATTGAAATGCAACAAAAAGGAGATGCTAAAGTTATATACAAACAAATTGAGGAATTAACAGGAAAAAAACGGAATCAAAAACTGGATGTTTAAGATTAAAGGAAGGAGAACTGTTGATTGAACAAGGATAATGGAGAAGGACCAGAAATACTCAGAGAAGAAGTGAAAGACGCATTGCGCAATATGAAAGCAGGAAAATCTCCTGGACCAGATAATATAACTAAAGAAGATATTGAAGCCATGGGTGATTTTGGAATAGCAATAATAACAAAACTATAGAATGATATCTACAACTGCGGATATATACCAGACGACATGCTCAAATCAAAATTCATAGCCTTACCAAAGAAATCTGGTGCGATTTAATGCGATGATCATCGCACAATAAGCCTTATGAGTCATATGACTACGATATTACTAAGAATCATCATGCGAAGAGTGTGAAACAAAATCAGTCCTGAAATTAGCGATGAACAGTGTGTTTTTATTGGAGGTAAAGGAACGAGCAGTGCCATATATATATCATAAGATCTTTAGTAGAAAGAGCCATAGAGGTGAAAACAGGTCTATACCTATGTTTCATAGATTATACCAAATCATTTGACAAAGTAAAGCACCAAGAAATAATCAAAATTTTAGAAAGCATAAACGTAGACAGCAAAGATCTAAGAATGATAAAGAATTTGTTATTATTGAGTTATTTGCGGGTCATCATCATTGCACTCCGAACATGTCCATAGGTGCTCAGATCCTCTCCTCAGCAATTCCCTCAGTGTCCAGCGACTGACGACTCCAATTCTATGTTGGTTGATAAGTCTTCTTCCTTAACTATTCTGGCTTCCGAGCGTGCTGTAAATGCCCATGCACTTCTTTGGTGTCGTCTTGCAGATCCGTCTGTATAGATGACTGTATCTTTCTCATCGGTGTTATCGCAGATGAGACCGTTGACCTCAGCATTAACCACGACCGGGTTCTGTTCCCTATTTTTCCTGTCAAGTGTGACAATACACGAGAAAGTCCCCTTGAATGACGTAGGCACCGTTATCCACTCCTCACCAACGTTGATATTGGTAAGCCCAGAGACCTGTTTGATGACATCTTCTGCTCGGGCCACCCATGATTTCCTCTTTTTAGACCGGCACCTTTCCTTGTGTTGAACACGTATTGCAATGGATGCTCTTTATCTGTACTAATCTTCAGGTATGCTCGTGCTCTCCAGATCTTGATTCTATCATCCATGGTTGGAAAGTCAAGAAGATACCTCATTGCTAGACAGGGAGTGTCCCTTGTACATCCCAAGATAATGCGCATGGCTTCATTTTGTATTTTCTCCAGCCTATCAGTTTGAGTCGTACTGACAGTAAGAATTGTCAGGGCACACTCTATTGGTGCGAGGACTAATCCCTGGAACAGAAGAGTAAGTATTTAGAATTAAGATGTGATCTGTTCTGTGAATGAGGACATGATATAATTCTATGAAGTGTGTCATTAGAGAGCTTATGAATGAGGACATGATATAATTCTATGAAGTGTGTCATTAGAGAGCTTATGAATGAGGACATGATATATTATGCACATAATAACATGTATTGCTTCTAAGCAAAGTAATATGAAGTATTATTATGAAATTGGATGTAATATGCCGATGTGAATAGAGAGTTACATGTTGCAAGAGAAGTATAGTAGGAGGAGTGTTTCAGAACCTTGTTAGTACTACTTTGAGAGGTAGAGTGGTCATCTACACCTCCCCGGCTCGAAGTGTGTGAGATTTGTATATACAGTGAAGTGTGTAAATAAAGCATGTTGAAGTTGTACAACTAAGGCTTGTAGTTTGTCTTAGCTCAGCAGTAGATGTTAATATAAGGCTGGATCCAAACGACCATCTAGCTTCAGTCATGGGTATTAAGAAACACAACGCAAAGTAACCATGAGATATGAACGACCAATGGAAATGAGGCTTCTTCCCCAACCACATCAAACAAGCCAGTGGATCACATCAATAAGGTGAAGGCTATTGAAAGTTATAGGGAACCGCAATAGCTCAGTGGTTAGTGAACTGGACTACAAAAGACAAGGGGTAGGGTTCGATCCCAACCGACGACTTCCGGGTTCACCCAGCCTTAAATGGTTACCGGATTTTTTTCTGGGAAATTAAAGCTGCACGGGCGTATTACCAACCACATTACCCATAAAATCACGTGCCGAAGGTCTGTAAAATTTATGGTCACTAACACCATATTCCCTATACGCCGCCATTTGGCATGACGGGGGTACTTTACTTTTTTTTTTCAATTATTGAAAGTTATGGATAAATAAGTGTAACCTAACTCCTTTTATTCATCCATTTTTATGACATCTCATTCTATATGGCACCACTTTTTACAAAAGATCATTTAATAAAAATATAAAGTTAGGAAAACGTCAATGTAAAACATACTTTGGCTTTTACAACAGGAACAATACTACAATTTCTATTCAGTGGGAAGCATGTCACAGGCAAGATATATGAATGCAAAATAAAAATACAGTCACTAACACAGATGTAAAGATCTGGAACATTAAAGACTAACTAAAAAACTCAACAGATATGAACAACATTCAAAAGGTAGAGAGAAATTTATATTAAATTCTAATGAATCAGTAAATGTTTTTTGTAACATAAAGAGAGAGCTAAGGAGAATAATAATGAGACTTTATGTGATTCCTAACAAAACAGTCACAATCATAAAAGAAATCTGTACACCAATTTCATAGCCAGCATTAACCACAGAAACTGATTGATCAAAAGTAACAATGGAAGTATTACAAGGGTGGATATCATTTATTCTGTCTTTGAATTCAAGAGAAGATGAACACAATGATAAAACTAAGAGATGGAGACAGATTTCATAGATTATAAGTTGACTTTTTCCATATGTGTTAGCTTGTGTTTCAATAGACTGTGATTCTGAGCAAAATCTGCACCACACAAATCACATTTGTAAGGCTTCTCTCCTGTATGTGTTCTCTTGTGTTTTAATAGAGTGCCACTCTCTGCAAAATCTGCACCACACACATCACATTTGTAAGGCTTCTCTCCCGTATGTGTTCTCTTGTGTCCTTTAAGATCTCCACTCTGAGCAAAACCTACACTACAAATATTACATTTATACGGTTTCTCTTCTGTATGTGTTCTCTTGTGACTTTTAAGATTTCCACTCTCGGCAAAACATGCACTACACACATCACATTTGTAAGGCTTCTCTCCTGTGTGTGTTCTCTTGTGCCTTTTAAGATGTCCACTCTCTGCAAAATCTGCACCACACACATCACATTTGTAAGGCTTCTCTCCTGTATGTGTTCTCTTGTGTTTTAATAGAGTGCCACTCTTTGCAAAATCTGCACCACACACATCACATTTGTAAGGCTTCTCTCCCGTATGTGTTCTCTTGTGTCCTTTAAGATCTCCACTCTTAGCAAAACCTACACTACAAATATTACATTTATACGGTTTCTCTTCTGTATGTGTTCTCTTGTGACTTTTAAGATTTCCACTCTCGGCAAAACATGCACTACACACATCACATTTGTAAGGCTTCTCTCCTGTGTGTGTTCTCTTGTGCCTTTTAAGATGTCCACTCACAGCAAAATCTGCACCACACACATCACATTTGTATGGCTTCTCTCCTGTATGTGTTCTCTTGTGTTTTAATAGAGTGCCACTCACAGCAAAATCTGCACCACGCACATCACATTTGTAAGGCTTCTCTCCTGTATGTGTTCTCTTGTGTTTTAATAGAGTGCCACTCACAGCAAAATCTGCACCACACACATCACATTTGTAAGGCTTCTCTCCTGTATGTGTTCTCTTGTGTTTTAATAGAGTGCCACTCTCTGCAAAATCTGCACTACACATATCACATTTGTAAGGCTTCTCTCCTGTATGTGTTCTCTTGTGTTTTAATAGAGTGCCACTCTCTGCAAAATCTGCACCACACACATCACATTTGTAAGGCCTCTCTCCTGTATGTGTTTGCTTGTGACTTTTAAGATGTCCACTCTGAGTAAAACAAGCACCACACACATCACATTTGTAAGGCTTCTCTCCTGTATGTGTTCTCTTGTGAGTTTTAAGAAATCCACTCTCAGCAAAACAAGAACCACAAACATCACA
This sequence comes from Megaustenia siamemsis, assembly GCA_032433765.1. NCBI lineage: Eukaryota > Metazoa > Mollusca > Gastropoda > Stylommatophora > Ariophantidae > Megaustenia > Megaustenia siamemsis. The sequence continues at coordinate 21,323,592 of JAVIAB010000159.1, forward strand.
TTTGTAAGGCTTCTCTCCTGTATGTGTTCTCTTGTGAGTTTTAAGATATCCACTCCGAGAAAAACTAGCACCACACACATCACATTTGTAAGGCTTCTCTCCTGTATGTGTTCTCTTGTGAGTTTTAAGATGTCCACCATGAGAAAAACTAGCACCACACACATCACATTTGTAAGGCTTCTCTCCTGTATGTGTTCTCTTGTGAGTTTTAAGATATCCACTCCGAGAAAAACTAGCACCACACACATCACATTTGTAAGGCTTCTCTCCTGTATGTGTTCTCTTGTGAATTTTAAGATGTCCACCATGAGAAAAACTAGCACCACACACATCACATTTGTAAGGCTCCTGTTACATCCTGTAAGGCTCCATTTGTTTTCTCCTGTATGTGTTCTCTTGTGAGTTTTAAGATATCCACTCCGAGGAAAACTAGCACCACAAACATCACATTTGTAAGGCTTCTCTCCTGTATGTATTCTCTCATGTATAATAAGATTTCCAACTTGAGTAAAACCTGCACCACAAGTATCACACTTATAGGGCTTCTCTTGTATGCATCTTCTGTTGTGTTTTATTGAACAACCATTGTTATCAAAATCTGTATCACTAACATTACATTTGTCTAGCTTCTCTGCTGTATGTGTTCTATGATGTGCTATCTGAGTTACACTCAACAAACTATCACTTAATGCCTCATTAACAGGTGATGGAAAGACCATCTCCCTTTCTGGCATGTGTTTGGGCTTGATGTCAGGTATCCAAACCTGGGGGCTAGAGTCTTGACTGCAGCCCTCACTTTGACCTACCTGAGAACAGAAAGAGATTATAATGTGAAGTAAATCAAGGCTGAATTAAATGTTGAAATGGGACATAATTCTTGATTTAAAATTCTATTTTCTGAGATTTTGTTTGATTCTACTGATTTCTTTCTGTCTTGTGTTCACCCGATTACTACATTATTTGATATTCCACTTCATCATCTGTCCTTAAAAAGATGTTAAATGTGTGTAGATGTGTTGTGTTTTGTTTTAGTTGCACCTTTTGGCCCAACACATCAGTCTTCAGCATTGGCATTTACTGGTACCGGGTAGTTTCAAATTTTTGAATCCCCTATTTGCTTGGTTAGACTGGACTAGTGTGTCTATTTCTAGAGGCACCATAAAAAAGTAGGGCCTGGACAGTTCTGCTTCATCGACCCTGGTAAAAGCCATCAACTATTAGCTGTAGGCAGCATTCATCTTTGTTGTAGTCAGATGCCTTGACCCTTAGTCCCAAATATTTACCTTACACCTTGCACAGAAGATGCACAAAGACAGCTCGCTGAATTCTGAGCCATCCCCCTGTTTGACCTTTAGAACACGTTACACCGCTAATGGCGGTCTGACTCTCCCTCGACTTTCCTCTGCTGATGTGTTGACAGAAGAAGCTCGTGGAGATCTGAGTCCCTTACTAGACTCTACCAGCCCTTTGGACACCAGTCGTTTGCACTGGCCAGGATTACTTGAACTGCCCGTTGATCGTTAGAAGTACTTCGCGCTGTTCAGTCTGTGGTTTAGGACAACCCCGGACCCGTTCTTCGTCAGGACGAGACAATAAAACACACAGCTAGCATTGACAAAGCATGTCTCAACACCATGGAGGTCAACAAGTGAATGTTTATTACAACAATAAATCCCCTGCAATTTACAATGTCCATAGCCACTCTCCAAGTGGCCTCTCGTTCTGACTTGATTCTCACACTGACACTACATTTGATGCATGCTATTATTGGCCTCCTCAACATGAGTGAGACCCTCACAACACTACAAAAGTCTCTGCATTTGTGCTAATGACAGCACTCACAAACAAATTTAAAGTCTCTGTTCTAATGATGTTGAGAATATTCCCTATACTTCACAAGTCTCTATTCTTAGTGATTCAAAAGTCTCTGTTCTTAGTGATTCAAAAGTCTCTGTTCTTATTATGGTGAGAACATTCACAATAATTCACCAGTCTCTATTCTTAGTAATTCCAAAAGTCTCTGTTCATATGATGGTGAACATACTCACAATTAATTCACCTGTCCATGCACTGTAGAAGCTACCAGCTTCGTAATCAAGTCCCTTCAAGAGTATTTCTATTCTACTACGGAGAGAACACTCACAAATAATAATACATATGTCTCTGCACTGCTTAAAGTCCCTTCAAGACTATTTCTATTCTACTACGGAGAGAACACTCACAAATAATAATACATATGTCTCTGCACTGCTAGAAGCTACCAGCTTCGACTTAAAGTCTCTTCAAGACTATTTCTATTCTGCTACGGTGAGAACACTCACAAATAATAATACACATGTCTCTGCACTGTTAGAAGCTACCAGCTTCGACTTAAAGTCTCTTCAAGACTATTTCTATTCTACTACGGAGAGAACACTCACAAATAATAATACACATGTCTCTGCACTGCTAGAAGCTACCAGCTTCGCATTAAAGTCTCTTCAAGACTATTTCTATTCTGCTACAGCGAGAACACTCACAAATAGTAAATACACATGTCTCTGCACTGTTAGAAGCTACCAGCTTCGTGATACAGTCTATTCAAGAATACTTCTATTTTACTACGGTGAGAAGACTCACAATTAATACACATGTTTCTGCACTGTTAGAAGCTACCAGCTTCGACTTAAAGTCTCTTCAAGACTAATTCTATTCTACGACGTCTCCAGAGACTTACTGTTCCCTATCGAGCTACTACATCATACACTGACCTGTTCTGGACGACTGTCTGAATTCCTCTCATCCCCCCTTGTTCACGGTAATCGGCTGTATAACATAAAGCCGCCCGCATCGAACCAACGCTCTCAATCGAATGACTCTCCCAACTCAACTGTCCTTCTCTCACTTAACTTCTCACCCCTTATTTCCAAAACTCGTGAATTCTGAATAAGTTCACCCCACAACCTGCCAGTGCATCATGCCTCTCTTGATCCCTCTCTTAAGGACTCCTCAGCTTTATCTCCCCTTGACCTCTATTAAATTCCTCTCTCTTCACTAGCCTAGTTACCTCCCCTTTTTTCACAATGTTCACGTTAGAAAACACACAAAGTTTGTTGTAAAGAAATAAATAAACACACTCACATCATTATCCAGTTCCTGTTTCAATAAATCTTGAAGGAATGGAATTTGTCTTTCTCTTTTAACTGCAGTCTGAGAAGATAAAATGTCAATATTTACATTATGGGATACTAAACATTTTCTTGAAATACTGAAGTGTCTGAATATTTAAGACTCACAAATATTATTTACTACATGTTTTTGGCACTGTAGTGATTACAGACATATGCAACAACATATACCATACAGGATAGATACCAAATGAACCAAAAACATCAACTTCTATTTGATTGTCTAAAAAGAATGGTGCAGTTGAATGCAGTGACATTAGAACAATAAGTCTAGAAGTAAAGGCATCAAGATGCATAGAGATGCGAAGCTGCTGTAAAGCTGATTATAATAGCAATGCTAAAATAAGGGAAGAAAAAAGTGGTATGGTGACAGCTTTACGTGGTAATGGACGAAAAAAGTTAACGTTTTGGCCAAGTAGGCCTTCATCTGGACGAACAACAAACACAAAAAATATATATATAACGATATATTAACAAATCTAACTACATGGCGATAATATGTTAGATAATAAAGAGAAGAAAAAAAAAAAAGGGTCACTTCCCTGTCTTCCTGAGCTGTGTAGGTCTCCAAATGGACTAAATTGATACGGCAGGATGACCGACTATAAACCTCTCTGACCAGGAAGTCAGGTGAGAAGACGGAAAGGAAGGGTTCTAAAAATATGGGGAGGTGGGTACAGGATATGTGTAAACTATGCACATCTAACTCTGTTTGTGTACCCCGAACCGATGTGTAAAAATAAACATGTGTTTGTAACAATGCATGCGTACAAGCATAAATCAGCACATATATTGCCACAAGGTCCACAAAAGAAAAACCCAAATGAGCCCAAATGTGCCAACACATGGGTTTTTCAAAGTACTCACTTTATAATCCATCTCCTGTTTTATATTCTCAACAGGTAGCAGATTCTGAGATTCCATATTTCTGACAATCTGAGAAAGGAAAAGTAAGGTCCCATTTTAACATGTTGAAATATTGCAATAACAAGACAAATGGAAGATACAATGAATAAGATATATCTAATTTCTACATAACAACACATCTGAACTTTTAAATTATTTCTTATTATTGATTAAACAATTTTGTGTCTAGTCCATGAACTTGTATCTCCTCTTAATGTTTAGAAGAAATGTTCAATTTGTTAGTCTGTGGGAATAAAGCAAACCTGCTTAAAATGATATTTCATTTTAATGCAAGCCATGTCAGAAAAGAAACAAAATAATTTACTATATGCATAATGATTTAATTCTTAACATATGGATGTGAATCATGGACAATAGGACAACAGACAAGAAAATCACTGGAGTCAAGGAAAGAGAAAAGATACCAGACAGCTTAAGGGAATGGCTTGGTAGAAGGTCAACAACAGAAATGATAAATAACTGTTGTGATCGAAAGTTGTGGAGAGACATGATCACCTATGTCAGCAGGCCTGGTACTTGATGATAATGATTTAATGTAACATGAATATGTTGATGGTGAAATAAATATTTGTTGTTAGCAGCATACAACATAATAGGTGATATAGTCTGGAGGAATAAAGAAACAATCACAAGATCTGTCATTCTATGGAAGCCAAGATGAAAGCTCAAGCAAGAGACAGATAAAAGACAACCTGGTAGAGAATAGTGAAAGTAAGGATACATGACAATGGCTAAGTCTGGGTCTTATCATGTCAAATATGGACATAGAGTGATTATTGTTGCAGAGATTTTGTTGTGGACTTCTTTTTGTCACATAATGTATCAGCCAATAATTGATTTACTACTAGTCAAGTAGTAGAAACAACGTAATATTTTTCTATATTTTTCTGTTAATTATGTTTGAGTTAATGAGAATAAGAAAAAAATGTCACATAGAAAACAAGCACAATCAATTATAGAAAGTTAATACTGCCTGTCTTATGCCGGTTTAGTTAAGTACATTTGTAACTAAATTAGTACTTTTAAAACTAACCAATCTACTTACTTCATAATCTGGTTCATGTTTTATATTCCAAATGGGGATAACATTCTTGGTTTCCATACTTGTGTCTGTCAGAAATTAAGGAGGAATGTTCAATATTTTGTGAGAATTAGCAGGAGATCGTCATTTTACTGTCATATTTTTTGCCTTTCTATTAGTTTTGAGTTACATATTACTGATGGTCATCGAAACTAATTTGTCTATTACTTTGTCAATACTTAATCAAGAAATTTATCGCAGGACAACCCGTGTTTGATTCCCGCTGGATGTAGTGTGAATTGTACTTGTGGCTGCCAAACCACGGTGGTTGGATATAATATCCCCCACGATCGAACCAGCACTTGGCAGAAATGGGTGCTAGTGTGGCACTCTGGGAAGGTGTGAAGTTATGGTGCTTGACGGGAAACTAGACAGGAGTCTCCGAACCACTTCTGATAGGTGGCTGAACAGCAATAGGTAAAACCTGCATGCTGAGACAACAATACAAGTCTTGTACCTCTCCATTTTTTTACCAACATTATATTATGGTTACTTGCATGTCAATAATTTTACAAATTATCTCTCTCCCCAACTATACATCATCATAGTCACAAATTTAAAGAAAAACAAAAAAACCCTCAATAATTTTTTGTTTATACTTACACTCAGTTTTAGTTGAAGTTAGGCAAGTTTAATTCTAAAAGTTAAAAATGTGATATGTGCCAGATTTTTTCTGTTTAGCAGGTTGGTCTGATGTAATAATGACCTCATCATCCAAGATAATCTTGGAAAAATATAGTCATGCACCATGGCAAAATGGGGAAGACAATTACTTTACATGTGACATGGTAAAGTACATATTTCAGGTCATTGAGTGATAACTGGCCTGCAGACTTACATAGAAAAATCACAAGAGGCTTTGGCAGCTAGCATTTATTTACTTAAATAATATTAGTACTCATTACTACTACCCACTTTTTGTAGTAGTAAGTAGTCTTATATATTATAATATATATATAGTAGCCTCCATCAATCATAGTTGACTATGGATTTTTCAGCACCACTAGAAATGTTTGCACTCGTCTTGTTTTCCAAGAATCATCATCATCGAGTGCCTTCTCCGCAATGAAGGTTGGCTACCATGGATCGCCATTCTACGCTGTTTCTTGCTTTGATGGTGCAGGCTGTCATAGATTTACTCGTCCATCTTTTGGTGTTACTCATCCATGTTAGTCTTGGTCTGCCTCTTTTACCGTGTATATTCCCTTCCAATATTACTTCTAGTAGGCTGTTGTGTCTTTTAACATGCCCCAAAAATTTCATTTGTCTTGTCTTAATTGTATTTAGTAGTTCTCTTTTATTTTCAGTTGTTTTAAAACTTCATGGTCTGTTTTCTTTTCTTTCCATCCATTTCTACCTATTCTTCTATGAATCCACATTTCAAAGACTTCAATTTTCTGTTCTGTTTTCTTGTCTAATGTCCATCTTTCTGCACCATACAAGAATATAATATATTATAAATATATATATATATATATATAAATATAATATATAAAATATTTTCCAAGAATAGTTTTCATAAAGTACAACTTTTTACTAATTTATAATTTCTTTTGTTAGACTTCTAACATTAGTTGAACCTACGATGGTCTTTTAGATAAGTCAAGATACAATTCTGAGTGAGATTCATATAAAAAGGAGATTGAAAATAAAACATGAAAAAGATTAAGTATGTTTATTTAAGTTAAGAAGTTAGTGTAAGCAACACTCACAGCAACACAAACTCGTTGACAAACCGGTAAAAGAAGTTAGTGTAAGCAACACTCACAGCAACACAAACTCGTTGACAAAACGGTAAAAGAAGTTAGTATAAGCAACACAAACTTGTTGACAAACCGGTAAAAGAAGTTAGTGTAAGCAACACTACTCACAGCAACACAAATTCGTTGACAAACCGGTAAAAGAAGTTGGTGTAAGCAACACTCACAGCAACACAAAGACAAACTTGTTGACAAACCGGTAAAAGAAGTTAGTGTAAGCAACACTCACAGCAACACAAATTCGTTGACAAACCGGTAAAAGAAGTTGGTGTAAGCAACACTTACAGCAACACAAAGACAAACTTGTTGACAAACCGGTAAAAGAAGTTAGTGTAAGCAACACTACTCACAGCAACACAAACTCGTTGACAAACCGGTAAAAGAAGTTATTATAAGCAACACTCACAGCAACACAAACTTGTTGACAAACCGGTAAAAGAAGTTAGTGTAAGCAACACTACTCACAGCAACACAAACTCGTTGACAAACCGGTAAAAGAAGTTATTATAAGCAACACTCACAGCAACACAAACTTGTTGACAAACCGGTAAAAGAAGTTAGTGTAAGCAACACTCACAGCAACACAAACTCGTTGACAAACCGGTCAAAGAAGACGGTTTGGGCCTTCACGTCGTAAATTGAAGCTGAGCGGAAGTGACGTAAAAATTAATGGCAGTGGTTGCCATTTTGGCTTTCCGAAGACTAATTTATTAAAAAAATAATAATAATAATATAGTAACTAAATCTACATGGCATTTGGCGTCTTGACTGACGGTTGGTAGCAAGCAATTATGCAATAATAACAAGTCAGTAGTTTGGTAAACAAAAATATTAGTGTCGTATGCTGCTTTGCTGAACAGCTTCACTTGTGACTGAATCTGCCAATATTGGACAGACAGATCTATCCACAGAAAGAACAAAATGTATTTCTGGTGCCTGGTCTTGTCTTCTGAATAGTCTCCGTAATGCCTCAAAATTTGCTGCGTCGATTTTCAAATGTTGTTTTTCGTGTGCTATGATATGCAACAAGATTTTCCGTTTCTTTCACTTATAGAGAATTCACTTAAGGAAGCCCTGCAAACATTCTTATATCTCAGCACTGGTATGTCCATTTGTCTTTCTCTTTTCTTAAGTTCGTCATCCAATAGTTGTTTGGGAATACGAATATTTACCATTCTTCTTATATGACCCAGCCACCTTAGTCTACGGCTCCTAAGTGCTGCCATGATGGATGGGAGTTTGACTCGTTGTAAGATATAAGAATTGGTTACTTTGTCCTGCCGTGCGATGTTCATAATCTTTCGAAAACAACGTACATGAAAACTGCTTAACTCTTTCTCCTGCCCTGAATAGGTAGTCAAGTTTCTGATCTGTACTAATCAGACAATTTTGGTAACTTAAATCTTAGTCCTCGGTGTTAATTTGGTGTTGGCCCATGCTCTATCTTTAAGTTTACCAAATGTGGAAGATGCCTTTCATATTCGGGAATTTATTTCTCCTTCAAGGCTGTGACCATAGAACCGAGAGAGGCGAATTTTCACACAAATTCAAGGGGTGTGTTATATAAGGATATGGCTGCGGGACTGTCTACACCTTGTTGAAGCAGTGAAATCGACCCTGTGGTGTTTGTAGATTTCAATCAATAAGCAAAGAACAATATATTGTCCGTAGCAGTATTGAACCCGTACTCCTTGGCACATCACCTTGTGAGAGATCAAACGCTAGAGTACACGGCCAACTTAGCTATCTAAAAATGTAGCTATCATTGGTGATGTCTTTCACGCAGGTGTACTCATGACTGTAGCATAGGGTTGCGATCATATGTGTACTCATGACTGTAGCATAGAGTTACGATCATATGTGTACTCATGACTGTAGCATAGGGTTACGATCACATGTGTACTCATGACTGTAGCATAGGGTTACGATCATATGTGTACTCATGACTGTAGCATAGGGTTACGATCATATGTGTACTCATGACTGTAGCATAGGGTTACGATCATATGTGTACTCATGACTGTAGCATAGAGTTACGATCATATGTGAACTCATGACTGTAGCATAGGGTTACGATCATATGTGTACTCATGACTGTAGCATAGGGTTACGATCACAGGTGTACTCATGACTGTAGCTTTAGGGTTACGATCATAGATGTACTCATGGCTGTAGCTTTAGGGTTACGATCACAACTCGAGAATAAATTGTTACCTGTATTTTCCTGTTACGACACGTAGCTCCCGGATAGGGTAGGGCTTAATACTTGGGTTGCATACAAACAGTTATAGGAAGAAACAACACGAATAGTAACTTCCCGTGGTTTAGACAGGAGACAAATAATAATAAATAAATATTATTATAGAGGGAAACTTTCGAGACGATAGATCAGCGAATCATTTTAGAGGAGGAGATATGTTTACAGCACTCAGAAAAAAATCACAAATAATCAACAAAAGATTGTCTTAAAAGGAAAATACAGATTCACACTTTATTATTACACTCTATTTTGAGTAGTGAACATGTTACTTCTCATTATGTTGTTGCCAGTGCAGTTGAGAAGCCTTTAAAGTTTAGCTATTTTCTTGCATTCCTTGAAGGCCCCGTGTGTCTTCAGATTTAAGCAAAACTAATTTTTGGATTTCAGTTTAGAGTTTGGAATCAATGTTAAGTAGTCAGAGTTACACAGTCAAAATTAGCGTCTACAATCATAACCTTAAACTCAGCTTGTGTTGGAGTTGGGTTGTGTTGTGTTCTGCCCCATACAGAAAAATAGGGAACAGAACCCGGTCGTGGTTAATGCTGAGGTCAACGGTCTCATCTGCGATAACACCAAATGAGAAAGATGCAGTCATCTATACAGATGGATCTGTAATTCGACACCAAAGAAGTGCATGGGCATTTACAGCACGCTCGGAAGCCAGAATAGTTAAGGAAGACAGTGGTGCATACGTCATGACCACGAGTAGCATGACAATGGAGGTGATGGCAGTGACCAAGGCATTCAAATGGTTAGAGTCACAAGACTACACCCACGCATGTATACTGAGTGATTCGATGAGCATGAATAAAAAGTGGAGGTGGGCTCTGTACGCATGCAATGGGTAGAGTCGTTGCAGAAATCCAAAATACGTAAAGTCACCTTTGTCTATATCCCTGGACATGCGGGTGTACGGGGAAATGAACGAGCGGATAGGTTGGCTAGTTGCGCTGTCGTTGAGGAAGGGCAACCAATGAATCGGGATGACATCATCAATGCCCTCGGAGATGTGGGAAGAGCACTGGACTTCGACAAACACAGATCCACGTCACTTCTTCGGATGATGGAAATGGGAGTTAAGATGGCACAGCCAGAAATGAGAAACTTAGTGGCCATGTAAGAAGACTTATCAACCAACATAGAATTGGAGTCGTCAGTCGCTGGACACTGTGGGACTTGCTGAGGAGGGGATCTGAGCACCTATGGACATGTTCGGAGTGCAATGATGATGACCAGCAAATAACTCAGGACAGTTTTATGTTTATTTTGCATGTTCACTGTAGCCCTACGCGTGGTCCCGTATAGGGATAACATTTTTCGTTTCATGATGTATTTTCTGGCTTTGTTTTTCTTTGTTTAATTTCTATAGTTTGTTGTTATACCTGATGATGGCTTTTGCCGAAACGTTGTGGTTTGTCTTGTTTTTTCTATTAGTTTAGCTACTTTATATCATTTTATGCTTATTTTACAAGTTCTATGCAGCTCTGCTCGTGGAACCTCATAGCATTTAGTGTTTTATATATTTAATAACTGTGCTTTATCTTCTTGTGTGCTAGAGTCGAACAGTTTATTATATCGTCATCGACTGATACAGTCAATAAGTTACATTGAAGGTGGCAGTGTAACAAGTGACAAGCTGTGAAACATTGGAAATTGTGTGGGCTTTTTTTCTGGCGTCGAAAAGTATTTTTCACACTTTTTTCTGTTTATGTTTACTTTTATAATTGTGTTTGGCATAAAGTATATAAAAAATCTGGCAACGTGTGTGTGGTACAGACAAGCCAGAGGTAATCAAACTCTTGTTCAGCTCAAATTTCAATATTTGTTCTCTGAGGTCTCCCCATCCTCTCTCTTAGCAGAGGAGGACGCTTGTTTACAAAAAAAAAAAAAATATATATATATAATTGCAACACTCACTTGAATTGTTCAAATGTATGACCTATATTTGTTTTATATTAAGTACATTTATTCTTGTTAACCCTTTATAATTGATGATGTAAACAATTTATAAATTTTATGAGCTAATTGAGGCACTTCATGAATGCAAACCACATGAAAACACCATAGTTCTAGGGGATTTTAACGCAAAAGTAGGAAAGGAAAGAGTTGAGGAAGTAGTTGGTCATTGTGGCTTAGGCGAGAGGAATACAAGAGTTGAGAAACTTATTGACTGTGCAAGAACACACAACATGATGATAAGGAAACACCTGGTTTAAGCAACATCCAAGACGTCTGTGGACATGGAAAAGCCCAGGTGACAACGCTCGTAATCAAATTGATTATGTAATGATAAGCAATAGATTTAGAAACAGCCTGGTGTGTGTGTGAAAACTAGACCAGGGGCAGATTGCAATAGTGACCATGTACCAGTTGTGGGAAAGCTTAGAGTAAAATTAAAAACAACAAAACGAGCCTCAGTTAACATCAAGCTAAATTTAGATTTACTCAAATCAGACAAGAAAGAAGCAGCAAGACAAATATAACATCACAATTCAGAACCGGTACAATGCAATAGAGAAGATACAAAGCATTGATGAACGGTGGGAAATGCTAAAAGAATCAATGCAAGAAACATCAAAAGAGTTCATACCACCAGTGAGGACAAATTCAAGAAAGAAATGGATGACAGATGACATTTTGCAGCTAATGGATACAACAAGAAGAAATAAACAACATAAAGAGGAGTATAAGAGATTAAATAAAGAAATTGTAATAAAATGTAATGAAGCAAAAGAAGGATGGCTGAAAGAGAGATGTAAAGAGATTGAAATGCAACAAAAAGGAGATGCTAAAGTTATATACAAACAAATTGAGGAATTAACAGGAAAAAAACGGAATCAAAAACTGGATGTTTAAGATCAAAGGAAGGAGAACTGTTGATTGAACAAGGATAATGGAGAAGGACCAGAAATACTCAGAGAAGAAGTGAAAGACGCATTGCGCAATATGAAAGCAGGAAAATCTCCTGGACCAGATAATATAACTAAAAAAGAGATTGCAGCCATGGGTGATTTTGGAATAGCAATAATAACAAAACTATAGAATGATATCTACAACTGCGGATATATACCAGACGACATGCTCAAATCAAAATTCATAGCCTTACCAAAGAAATCTGGTGCAATTTAATGCGATGATCATCGCACAATAAGCCTTATGAGTCATATGACTACGATATTACTAAGAATCATCATGCGAAGAGTGTGAAACAAAATCAGTCCTGAAATTAGCGATGAACAGTGTGTTTTTATTGGAGGTAAAGGAACGAGCAGTGCCGTATATATCATAAGATCTTTAGTAGAAAGAGAGCCATAGAGGTGAAAACAGGTCTATACCTATGTTTCATAGATTATACCAAATCATTTGACAAAGTAAAGCACCAAGAAATAATCAAAATTTTAGAAAGCATAAACGTAGACATCAAAGATCTAAGAATGATAAAGAATTTGTTATTATTGAGTTATTTGCGGGTCATCATCATTGCACTCCGAATATGTCCATAGGTGCTCAGATCCTCTCCTCAGCAATTCCCTCAGTGTCCAGCGACTCCAGTTCTATGTTGGTTGATAAGTCTTCTTACACTGCCACTAAGTTTCTCATTTCTGGCTGTGCCCATCTTAACTCCCATTTCCATCATCCGAAGAAGTGACGTGGATCTGTGTTTGTCGAAGTCATGTGCTCTTTCCCACATCTCGGAGGGCATTGATGATGTCCGCCCGATCCATTGGTTGCCCTTCCTCAACGACAGCGCAACTAGCCAACCTGTCCGCTCGTTCATTTCCCCGTACTCCCGCATGTCCAGGGACATAGATAAAGGTGACCCTACGTATTTTGGATTTATGCAAAGGCTCTACCCATTGCATGCGTACAGAGCCCGCCTCCACTTTTTTTATCATGCTCATCGAATCACTCAGTATACATGCGTGGGTGTAGTCTTGTGACTCTAACCATTTGAATGCCTTGGTCACTGCCATCACCTCCATTGTCATGCTACTCGTGGTCATGACGTATGCACCACTGTCTTCGTAGACTATTCTGCCTGCTGAGCGTGCTGTAAATGCCCATGCACTTCTTTGGTGTCGTCTTGCAGATCCGTCTGTATAGATGACTGTATCTTTCTCATCGGTGTTATCGCAGATGAGACCGTTGACCTCAGCATTAACCACGACCGGGTTCTGTTCCCTATTTTTCCTGTCAAGTGTGACAATACACGAGAAAGTCCCCTTGAATGACGTAGGCACCGGTATCCACTCCTCACCAACGTTGATATTGGTAAGCCCAGAGACCTGTTTGATGACATCTTCTGCTCGGGCCACCCATGATTTCCTCTTTTTAGACCGGCACCTTTCCTTGTGTTGAACACGTATTGCAATGGATGCTCTTTATCTGTACTAATCTTCAGGTATGCTCGTGCTCTCCAGATCTTGATTCTATCATCCATGGTTGGAAAGTCAAGAAGATACCTCATTGCTACACAGGGAGTGTCCCTTGTACATCCCAAGATAATGCGCATGGCTTCATTTTGTATTTTCTCCAGCCTATCAGTTTGAGTCGTACTGACAGTAAGAATTGTCAGGGCACACTCTATTGGTGCGAGGACTAATCCCTGGAACAGAAGAGTAAGTATTTAGAATTAAGATGTGATCTGTTCTGTGAATGAGGACATGATATAATTCTATGAAGTGTGTCATTAGAGAGCTTATGAATGAGGACATGATATAATTCTATGAAGTGTGTCATTAGAGAGCTTATGAATGAGGACATGATATATTATGCACATAATAACATGTATTGCTTCTAAGCAAAGTAATATGAAGTATTATTATGAAATTGGATGTAATATGGCGATGTGAATAGAGAGTTACATGTTGCAAGAGAAGTATAGTAGGAGGAGTGTTTCAGAACCTTGTTAGTACTACTTTGAGAGGTAGAGTGGTCATCTACACCTCCCCGGCTCAAAGTGTGTGAGATTTGTATATATAGTGAAGTGTGTAAATAAAGCATGTTGAAGTTGTACAACTAAGGCTTGTAGTTTGTCTTAGCTCAGCAGTAGATGTTAATATAAGGCTGGATCCAAACGACCACCTAGCTTCAGTCATGGGTATTAAGAAACACAACGCAAAGTAACCATGAGATATGAACGACCAATGGAAATGAGGCTTCTACCCAACCACATCAAACAAGCCAGTGGATCACATCAATAAGGTGAAGGCTATTGAAAGTTATAGGGAGCCACAATAGCTCAGTGGTTAGTGAACTGGACTACAAAAGACAAGGGGTAGGGTTCGATCCCAACCGATGACTTCCGGGTTCACCCAGCCTTAAATGGTTACCTGATTTTTTTCTGGGAAATTAAAGCTGCACGGGCGTATTACCAACCACATTACCCATAAAATCACGTGCCGAAGGTCTGTAAAATTTATGGTCACTAACACCATATTCCCTATACACCGCCATTTGGCGTGACGGGGGTACTTTACTTTTTTTTTTGCAATTATTGAAAGTTATGGATAAATAAGTGTAACCTAACTCCTTTTATTCATCCATTTTTATGACATCTCATTCTATATGGCACCACTTTTTACAAAAGATCATTTAATAAAAATATAAAGTTAGGAGAACGTCAATGCAAAACATACTTTGGCTTTTACAACAGGAACAATACTACAATTTCTATTCAGTGGGAAGCATGTCACAGGCAAGATATATGAATACAAAATAAAAATACAGTCACTACTAACACAGATGTAAAGATCTGGAACATTAAAGACTAACTTAAAAAACTCACCAGATGTGAACAGCATTCAAAAGGTAGAGAGAAATTTATATTAAATTCTAATGAATCAGTAAATATTTTTTGTAACATAAAGAGAGAGATAAGGAGAATAATAATGAGACTTTATGTGATTCCTAACAAAACATTCACAATCATAAAAGAAATCTGTACCCCAATTTCATAGCCAGCATTAACCACAGAAACTGATTGATCAAAAGTAACAATGGAAGTATTACAAGGGTGGATATCATTTATTCTGTATTTGAATTTAAGAGAAGATGAACACAATGATAAAACTAAGTGATGGAGACAGATTTCAAAGATTATAAGTTGACTTTTTCCATATGTGTTAGCTTGTGTTTCAATAGACTGTGATTCTGAGCAAAATCTGCACCACACACATCACATTTGTAAGGCTTCTCTCCTGTATGTGTTCTCTTGTGTTTTAATAGAGTGCCACTCTCTGCAAAATCTGCACCACACACATCACATTTGTAAGGCTTCTCTCCTGTATGTGTTCTCTTGTGTTTTAATAGAGTGCCACTCTTTGCAAAATCTGCACCACACACATCACATTTGTAAGGCTTCTCTCCCGTATGTGTTCTCTTGTGTCCTTTAAGATCTCCACTCTGAGCAAAACCTACACTACAAATATTACATTTATACGGTTTCTCTTCTGTATGTGTTCTCTTGTGACTTTTAAGATTTCCACTCTCGGCAAAACATGCACTACACACATCACATTTGTAAGGCTTCTCTCCTGTGTGTGTTCTCTTGTGCCTTTTAAGATGTCCACTCTCTGCAAAATCTGCACCACACACATCACATTTGTAAGGCTTCTCTCCTGTATGTGTTCTCTTGTGTTTTAATAGAGTGCCACTCTTTGCAAAATCTGCACCACACACATCACATTTGTAAGGCTTCTCTCCCGTATGTGTTCTCTTGTGTCCTTTAAGATCTCCACTCTTAGCAAAACCTACACTACAAATATTACATTTATACGGTTTCTCTTCTGTATGTGTTCTCTTGTGACTTTTAAGATTTCCACTCTCGGCAAAACATGCACTACACACATCACATTTGTAAGGCTTCTCTCCTGTGTGTGTTCTCTTGTGCCTTTTAAGATGTCCACTCACAGCAAAATCTGCACCACACACATCACATTTGTATGGCTTCTCTCCTGTATGTGTTCTCTTGTGTTTTAATAGAGTGCCACTCTCTGCAAAATCTGCACCACACACATCACATTTGTAAGGCTTCTCTCCTGTATGTGTTCTCTTGTGTTTTAATAGAGTGCCACTCTCTGCAAAATCTGCACTACACACATCACATTTGTAAGGCCTCTCTCCTGTATGTGTTTGCTTGTGACTTTTAAGATGTCCACTCTGAGTAAAACAAGCACCACACACATCACATTTGTAAGGCTTCTCTCCTGTATGTGTTCTCTTGTGACTTTTAAGATATCCACTCTCAGCAAAACAAGAACCACAAACATCACATTTGTAAGGCTTCTCTCCTGTATGTGTTCTCTTGTGAGTTTTAAGATATCCACTCCGAGAAAAACTAGCACCACACACATCACATTTGTAAGGCTTCTCTCCTGTATGTGTTCTCTTGTGAGTTTTAAGATGTCCACTCCGAGAAAAACTAGCACCACAAACATCACATTTGTAAGGCTTCTCTCCTGTATGTCTTCTCTCATGTATAATAAGATTTCCAACTTGAGTAAAACCTGCACCACAAGTATCACACTTATAAGGCTTCTCTTCTATGCATCTTCTGTTGTGTTTTATTGAACAACCATTGTTATCAAAATCTGTATCACTAACATTACATTTGTCTAGCTTCTCTGCTGTATGTGTTCTATGATGTGCTATTTGAGTTACACTCAACAAACTATCACTTAATGCCTCATTAACAGGTGATGGAAAGACCATCTCCCTTTCTGGCATGTGTTTGGGCTTGATGTCAGGTATCCAAATCTGGGGGCTAGAGTCTTGACTGCAGCCCTCACTTTGACCTACCTGAGAACAGAAAGAGATTATAATGTGAAGTAAATCAAGGCTGAATTAAATGTTGAAATGGGACATAATTCTTGATTTAAAATTCTATTTTCTGAGATTTTGTTTGATTCTACTGATTTCTTTCTGTCTGGTGTTCACCCGATTACCACATTATTTGATATTCCACTTCATCATCTGTCCTTAAAAAGATGTTAAATGTGTGTAGATGTGTTGTGTTTTGTTTTAGTTGCACCTTTTGGCCCAACACATCAGTCTTCAGCATGGGCATTTACTAGTACCGGGTAGTTTCAAATTTTTGAATCCCCTATTTGCTTGGTTAGACTGGACTAGTGTGTCTATTTCTAGAGGCACCATAAAAAGTAGGGCCTGGACAGTTCTGCTTCATCGACCCTGGTAAAAGCCATCAACTATGAGCTGTAGGCAGCATCCATCTTTGTTGTAGTCAGATGCCTTGACCCTTAGTCCCAAATATTTAGCTTCCCACCAAAATTGGAAAAACAAAGAACATTTTCAAAATCAAAAGTCCAGTAATTTTCAGTTTAAGAAACAACACACAAACATGCTGTATTCTATATGTGCAATTGTAGCAGTTTTATAAGAACAAAATAATGTCGCAATTGTACAGATTCCTTTAAAGCCGGTGTTGACTGTGTGCACACTGCGACATCGTACACACATGTAACACTCCAACTGATTTAGGCCGGCCTGTCTCCGCCTGTGTTGCCTCGACTGGTTCTCCGCTTTACTGCTGGACAGACGTGCTTAAGCCTTGCCCGTACACACCTTGCACAGAAGATGCACATAGACAGCTCGCTGAATTCTGAGCCATCCCCTGTTTGACCTTTAGAACACGTTACACCGCTAATGGCGGTCTGACTCTCCCTCGACTTTCCTCTGCTAATGTGTTGACAGAAGAAGCTTGTGGAGATCTGAGTCCCTTACTAGACTCTACCAGCCCTTTGGACACCAGTCGTTTGCACTGGCCAGGATTACTTGAACTGCCAATTGATCGTTAGAAGTACTTCGCGCTGTTAAGTCTGTGGTTTAGGACAACCCCGGACCCGTTCTTCGTTAGGACGAGACAATAAAACACACAGCTAGCATTGACAAAGCATGTCTCAACACCATGGAAGTCAACAAGTCAGGACGAGACAATAAAACACACAGCTAGCATTGACAAAGCATGTCTCAACACCATGGAAGTCAACAAGTCAGGACGAGACAATAAAACACACAGCTAGCATTGACAAAGCATGTCTCAACACCATGGAGGTCAACAAGTTAGGACGAGACAATAAAACACACAGCTAGCATTGACAAAGCATGTCTCAACACCATGGAAGTCAACAAGTCAGGACGAGACAATAAAACACACAGCTAGCATTGACAAAGCATGTCTCAACACCATGGAAGTCAACAAGTCAGGACGAGACAATAAAACACACAGCTAGCATTGACAAAGCATGTCTCAACACCATGGAGGTCAACAAGTTAGGACGAGACAATAAAACACACAGCTAGCATTGACAAAGCATGTCTCAACACCATGGAGGTCAACAAGTTAGGACGAGACAATAAAACACACAGCTAGCATTGACAAAGCATGTCTCAACACCATGGAGGTCAACAAGTCTTTCTATTAGTGTTGAGTTACATATCACCGATGGTCATTGAAACTAATTTGTCTATTACTTTGTCAATACTTAATCAAGAAATTTATCGCATCACAACCCATGTTTGATTCCCGCTGGATGCAGTGTGAATTGCACTTGTGGCTGCCAAACCACGGTGGTTGGATATAATGTCTTCCACAGTCGAACCAGCACTTGGCAGAAATGGGTGCTTGTGTGGCGCTCTGGGAAGGTGTGAAGTTATGGTGCTTGATGGGAAACTAGACAGGAGTCTCCGAACCACTTCTGGATAGGTGGCTGAACACCAATGGGTAAATCCTGCATGCTGAGACAACAATACAAGTCTTGTACCTTTCCATTTTTTTACCAACATTATAGTATGGTTACTTGCATGTCAATAATTTTACAAATTATCTCTCTCCCCAACTATACATCATCATAGTCACAAATTTAAAGAAAAGCAAAAAAACCCTCAATAATTTGTTGTTTATACTTACACTCAGTTTTAGTTGAAGTTAGGCAAGTTTAATTCTAAAAGTTAAAAATGTGATGTGTGCCAGATTTTTTCTGTTTAGCAGGTTGGTCTGATGTAATATTGACCACATCATCCAAGATAATCTTGGAAAAATATAGTCATGCACCATGACAAAATGGGGAAGGCAATTCTTTACATGTGACATGGTAAAGTACATATTTCAGGTCATTGAGTGATAACTGGCCTGCAGACTTACACAGGAAAATCACAAGAGGCTTTGGCAGCTAGCATTTATTTACTTAAATAATATTAGTACTCATTACTACTACCCACTTTTTGTAGTAGTAAGTAGTCTTATATATTATAATATATATATAGTAGCCTCCATCAGTCATAGTTGACTATGGATTTTTCAGCACCACTAGAAATGTTATTTTTTTCTTTTCTTTTCTTTCGCCGTGTATCCTCTTTCTCTATGAATATGCTTCTTGTTTGAGGTGAACCTTTAGAGTGTGTTTCCAGAGATTGCGGTCTGCAGCTTTGTCTTCCCACTGCTGCAGGGTTTAGTTTATGTTCAGAGTCTTCATGTTGTGTTTACACACATCTACAAATTGAAGTTTTGGGCACCACCTAGTTCTTTTACCATCTGCCAGTTGTCCGTAGAGTATATCTTTCGTTATGCGGCCATCAAACATAAAGTGTATAAGTCCAAGCCAGCATTGTTTGAGCAACTTGTAGATATTCAGGAGGCCTGTGCAAGTAATAGACCTCTACATTTGTCACTTTATCCTTCCAGGTGATACCAAGAACACGGCGTAGACATCGCATATGGAATGCATTTAGCCTTTGCTCCTGCTTTACATAGGTTGTCCAAAATTCGCTGCCATACAGGAGGATACTAATTATGCAGGCATTGTACATGCGGCTTTTGTTTTAATTGTCAGTTTGCTGTTTTACCAGACACGCCTAAAGAGATGGGCAAAGGTGGTAGCAGCTTTACCAATACAAGTGTCAATTTCTGTATCTAAAGATAGTCTGTCGCTGATGATGGACCCCAGGTAGTTATACTGCCACACAACATCAATTTTATAGTTATAATATATAGTACATAGTATATTCATTGACTTATCAATAAACTTAATAGTTGTTCTTAACAATCTATCTATCGTCCTTCAGCACGGAAGAGACAACCATAGGACAGAAATTAAAGACTGTGTGTCTGACAATCAAGCATCAGACCCACATTGTATCTCACTATGACTATACAACGTCTTTTCTCTTCATTCTGCGCTCCTCTTGTTTTCCAAGAACAGTTTTCATAAAGTCCAACTTTTTACTAATTTCTTTAGAGTAAACTTCTAACATTAGTTGAACCTACGATGGTCTTTTAGATAAGTCAAGATACAATTCTCAGTGAGATTCATATAAAAAGGAGATTGAAAATAAAACATGAAAAAGATTAAGTATGTTTATTTAAGTTAAGAAGTTAGTGTAAGCAACACTCACAGCAACACAAACTCGTTGACAAACCGGTAAAAGAAGTTAATGTAATCAACACTCACAGCAACACAAACTCGTTGACAAACCGGTAAAAGAAGTTAGTGTAATCAACACTCACAGCAACACATACTCGTTGACAAACCGGTAAAAGAAGTTAGTGTAAGCAACACTCTCAGTAACACAAACTCGTTGACAAACCGGTAAAAGAAGTTAGTGTAAGCAACACTCACAGCAACACAAACTCATTGACAAGCCGGTAAAAGAAGTTATAGCTCGTTTCAAATCATGTGCCCAACTTCAAAACGCTATTACTCTCTAACCGTCTGTTAAATACTTTTGAAATTTTCCAAATGTTATTAGAATGCAAAAGACCCTTGAAATGTATATTTAACAAATATCTTGCAGCTGCAGTTTTCTTAAAGCGGCGATATTTCTTTGATTTTTGTCAAAATTGTAAATTGTGAAGCCCTAAAGAATAGAAATTACCGTAGTTGCTGGTCTATGATTAATTTTCACTAGGTAAAGTAAAGGCGTGGCCGTAATGAGGAAATAACTGGATAAAACAAAACACCAGGAGAATTATTGTCTGCTCAGTTCGAGGACGGACGATAATATCAAGGTATACCTGTATGTCCAATTTTCATAGTTGTGTGGTCCTGAAAAGGACTGTTTGTTGAACTAATTTAAGGTAATATAGGGGCCAACATTGTGGGGGCTATATACTTTCATTCTGAATCAGACGAGTCTAAAAGATTAATAACTGTTTGGGGTTGAACATTCCACAAACCATCATTTTTCAAATATTCCTCTTCCTGTTTTAAGACGTGGTCTTCACATTTAGCCCAATAATCTTTGTCTATATTTAATAAAGCGAGATTAGCAAGAGTCTTTACATCGCATATTTTGAATGTTGTATTTTCATCTGCCACTTGTCCTTTTAATTTTGCCCAGATTAGTTCTATTGGATTTAAATGAGCATGGTAAGGTGGCAGCCTCAAACTTATATGACCGTGCTCTTGGATAATCTTATCTATTTGAAAAATCGTTGTCCTCTGTTTTTGCTTTACTAGAGATAGTAATTCAGGTTTTAAGTACATGTTATTAAATTGTATGTGCTCCTTTGTGAGCCATATCTTAATAGCATCTTTTGTACTAGATGACGTCGGGACTTTATCTTCAAGTGCAACAATGTTGTGGTATGCTGCATTGTCCATTATTAGGCAAGATGGTCGATCTAGTGATGGGAGAACAGAATTTTCATTCCAATGTCTAAATATGTGACCATTCATCTCAGAGTGATAATCCCGATTGTCTATGGATTTTGAAAGAAAAATGAGCTCTGCATTCTGTATTAGTCCATGTTGTCGACTACCTGCATGAGCAATTATCAAGCGCTGTCCTTTGCTGCTAGGTATTAATCTCTTAATCTTTCCATCTGATGACTGCCATTCCCTTTGGTTAGTGTGGTGAGCATTGATCCATGTTTCATCCAAGTATACAATATCATAACCTTGCTTGCGCACCTCTTTTACTTCACGTAAGTACTTGCTTCTCATGACTACTATATGTGGCTTCTCACAGATGATGTTTCGTCCATTGGAATACTTTCTGAATGTAAAGCCTGCAGCTCTCACATTCCTCCATAATGTAGACTTTGATATTTCAATACTGTTGTTCTTTTTCAACGATACTTTAAATTTTCTTATTGTAACAGTTTCATTCATACCCAACATTTTGCGAATTTCACTTCTAATAAGTTCACTGTCGAAATTATCCAACATTTTTGCTCTTCCTTGTGATTTTGTATATTTTGAACATTGACGGTCACGTGCTTGAATCCAGCGATTAAATGACCGTTTAGACAAATCCAAAATGTGTCTTGTCCTATTCTCAGGGTTTTCTAAAGAATGAAATAATAATCTTCCTCGTTTAGCCTCTTTGTAAAAATAGTCATACATTTTTATTGCGATGTTTTATAAACTGCAGAATTTCATTTTAAGACTCATGATAAATGTTATTGTTCCACGACAGCACCTATGAATGAACGGAAATGGAACACACAATGACAATGCCTCGTGTTTTCTACAAAAGTGTCTAATTGTGTCAGACAGCTCACGTGGAAAGCGTGCAAAAACGTCAATTGTAACGTGTATGGATTTTTAATCGCTATTTTTAAATTAAAATACTGTAAACACAAAGTTTTGACTACATCAATGTGTCGTTATAAATTTATATAAAAATATATCAAATAAGCAACAATAATAACCAAATGGTTTTTTTTTAATGATTTAATGAAATTAATTCCCAGTTGGGTTCTAATTTATAACTTTACATTTAACATTACATGCAAATTTTGAAAAAATTACAAAAAGAGATTAAAAAGATATCGATTTTAAAAGTTGGGCACATGATTTGAAACGAGCTATAGTGTAAGCAACACAAACTCGTTGACAAACCGGTAAAAGAAGTTAGTGTAAGCAACACTCATAGCAACACAAACTTGTTGACAAACCGCTAAAAGAAGACGGTTTGGGCCTACTTCCCGTTTGTAAACTGAAGCTGAGCGGAAGTGACGTAAAAATTAATGGCAGTGGTTGCCATTTTGGCTTTCCTAAGACAAATTTATTAAAAAATTAAAATAAAAATAGTAACTAAGCCTACATGGCACTCGGCGTCTTGACTGACGGTTGGTAGCAAGCAATTATGTTAAGTCAGTAGTTTGATATCAAATATTAGTGTTTTATTCTGGATGCTGCTTTGCTGAACAGCTTCACTTGTGACTGAATCTGCCAATATTGGACTGACAAATCCATCCACAGAAAGAACAAGATGTATTTCTGGTGGGCCTTGTCTCCTTTATCCTTGTCTTCTGAATAGTATCAGTAATGCCTCAAAATTTGTTGTGTCGATTTTTAAATTTTGTTCTCCGTGTGCTACGATATGCAACGACATTTTCCGTTTCTTTCACTTATAGAGAATTCACTTAAGGAAGCCCTGCAAACATTCTTATATCTCAGCACTAGTATGTCCATTTGTCTCTCTCTTTTCTTAAATTTGTCATCCAATAATTGTTTGGGAATACGAATATTTACCATTCTTCTTATATGACCCAGCCACCTTAGTCTACGGCTCCTAAGTGCTGCCATGATGGATGGGAGTTTGACTCGTTGTAAAATATAAGAATGTGTTACTTTGTCCTGCCGTGTGATGTTCATAATCTTTCGAAAACAATGTACATGAAAACTGCTTCCCTCTTTCTCCTACCCTGCATAGGTAGTCAAGTTTCTGATCTGTACTAAGCACACAATTTTGGTAAACTTAAATCGTAGTCCTCAGTGTTAATTTGGTGTTGGCCCATGCTCTATCTTTAAGTTTACCAAATGTGGAAGATGCCTTTCATATTCGGGAATTTATTTCTCCTTCAAGGGAGACAGTGGCTGTGACCATAGAACCGAGAGAGGCGAATTTTCACGCAGATTCAAGGGGTATGTTATATAAGGATATGGCTGCGGGACTGTCTACACCTTGTTGAAGCAGTGAAATCGGCACAGTGGTGTTTGTAGATTTCAATCAATAAGCAAAGAACAATATATTGTCCGAAGCAGTATTGAACCCGTACTCCTTGGCACAGCACCTTGTGAGAGATCAAACGCTAGAGTACACGGCCAACTTAGCTATCTAAAAATGTAGCTATCATTGGCGATATCTTTCACGCAGGTGTACTCATGACTGTAGCATAGGGTTACGATCACAGATGTACTCATGACTGTAGCATAGGGTTACGATCACAGGTGTACTCATGACTATAGCATAGGGTTACGATCACAGGTGTACTCATGACTGTAGCATAGGGTTACGATCACAGGTGTACTCATGACTGTAGCATAGGGTTACGATCACAGATGTACTCATGACTGTAGCATAGGGTTACGATCACAGGTGTACTCATGACTGTAGCATAGGGTTACGATCACAGGTGTACTCATGACTGTAGCATAGGGTTACGATCACAGGTGTACTCATGACTGTAGCATAGGGTTACGATCACAGATGTACTCGTGACTGTAGCCAGTGTAGCATAGGGTTACGATCACATGTGTACTCATGACTGTAGCATAGGGTTACGATCACAGGTGTACTCATGACTGTAGCATAGGGTTACGATCACAGGTGTACTCATGACTGTAGCATAGGGTTACGATCACAACTCGGGAATAAATTGTTATCTGTATTTTCTTGTTACGATACGTAGCTCCCGGATAGGGTAGGGCTTAATACTTGGGTTGCATACAAACAGTTATAGGAAGAAACAACACGAATAGTAGCTTCCTGTGGTTTAGACAGGAGACAAATAATAATAAATGAATATTTTTATAGAGGGAAACTTTCGAGACGATAGATCAGCGAATCATTTCAGAGGAGGAGATATGTTTACAGCACTCAGAAAAAAATCGCAAATAATCAACAAAAGATTGTCTTAATAGGAAAATACAGATTCACACTTTATTATTACACGCTATTTTGAATAGTGAACATGTTACTTCTCATTCTGTTGTTGTCAATGCGGTTGAGAAGCCTTTAAAGTTTAGCTATTTTCTTGCATTCCTTTAAGGCCCCGTGTGTCTTCAGATTTAAGCAAAGAAAATTTTTGAATTTCAGTTTAGAGTTTGGAATCAATGTTAAGTAGTCAGAGTTACATAGTCAAAATGAGCGTCTACAATCATAACCTTAGACTCAGCTTGTGTTGGAGTTGGGTTATGTTGTGTTCTGCCCCATACACAAAAGTAGGGAAGAGAACCCGGTCGTGGTTAATGCTGAGGTCAACGGTCTCATCTCCGATAACACCGATGAAAAAGATACAGTCATCTATACATACGGATCTGTAATACGACACCAAAGAAGTGCATGGGCATTTACAGCACGCTCGGAAGCCAGAATAGTCAATGAAGACAGTGGTGCATACATCATGACCACGAGTAGCATGACATTGGAGGTGATGGCAGTGACCAAGGCATTCAAATGGTTTTCACCCATGCATGTATACTGAGTGATTCGATGAGCATGATTAAAAATCGGAGGCAGGCTCTGTACGCATGCAATGGGTAGAGTCGTTGCAGAAATCCAAAATACGTAAGGTCACCTTTGTCTATGTCCCTGGACATGCGGGAGTACGGGGAAATGAAAGAGCGGACAGGTTGGCTAGCTGCGCTGTCGTTGAGGACGGGCAACCAATGGATCGGGGGGACATCATCAATGCCGTCCGAGATATGGGAAGAGCACAGGACTTCGACAAACACAGATCAACGTCACTTCTTTGGATGATGGAAATGGGAGTTAAGTTGGGCACAGCCAGAAATGAGAAACTTAGTGGCCGTGTAAGAAGACTTATCAACCAACATTGAACTGGAGTCGTCAGTCGCTGGACACTGAGGGAATTGCTGAGAAGGGGATCTGAACACCTATGGACATGTTCGGAGTGCAATGATGATGACCCGCAAATAACTCGATAACTCAGGACAGTTTTATGTTTATTTTGCATGTTCACTGTAGCCCTACTCGTGGTCTCGTATAGGTATACCATTTTACGTTTCATGTTGTATTTTCTGGCTTTGTTTTTATTTGTTTAATTTCTATAGTTTGTTGTACCTGATGATGGTTTTTGCCTAAACGTTCTGGTTTGTCTTGTTTTTCTATTAGTTTAGCTACTTCATACCATTTTATGTTTATTTTACAAGTTCTATGCAGCTCTGCTCGTGGAACCTCATAGCATTTAGTGTTTTATATATTTAATCATCATCATCATCGTGTGCCGTCTCCGCAACGAAGGTTGGCCACCATGGATCGCCATTCTACTCTGTTTTTTGCTTTGATGGTGCAGGCTGACATATATTGACTTGACCATCTTTTGATGTTACTCGTCCATGTTAGTCTTGGTCTGCCTCTGCCTCTTTTACCTTGTATTTTTCCTTCCAATATTACTTTTAGTAGCCTGTTGTGTCTTTTAACGTGCCCCAAAAATTTCATTTGTCTTGTCTTAATTGTATTTAGTAGTTCTCTGTTTATTTTCAGTTGTTTTAGAACTTCATCGTTTGTTATCTTTTGTTTCCATCCAATTCTACCTATTCTTCTATAAATCCACATTTCAAAGGCTTCAATTTTCTGTTCTGTTTTCTGGTCTAATGTCCATGTTTCTGCACCATACAGGAATATTAAGAAGATGTAACATTTTGCCATTCTTAGTTTCAGCCCTGCTGATATTTGTTTTGTTGTTAGTATATTTTTCATGGCATTAAAATTACTTTTTGCCATACCTATTCTTTTGTTTATTTCAGTTTTGCATTTTCCATCATTGGTTATAGTATGTCCCAGGTAGTTGTAACTCTGGACTGTCTCTAGGTGTATTCCTTCAACTGTGATATTTAATTGTAGGTCTTGAGAATTTCTTTGTTTATGATCATAGTTTTAGTCTTTTTTATATTCATATCTAGTCCATATTTTTTGCTTGACATGTTTAAAACATTAAACAATTATTGTAGATCTTTAGGATTTTCTGCTAGTAGAACAGTATAATCGGCATATCTTAGGTTATTGATTATCTTTCCATTAATGTTTAGGCCTGGCATCTCATTGATGTTTTTAAAGATTTGCTCAGTGTATAAATTGAACAAGCTTGGTGTAGGATGCATCCTTGTCTTACGCCTCTTTTTATATCAATGGGTGTAGAGTTCTCCTCGTTATATTTTATTATTGCTGTTTGCTCCCAATACAAATTATATATCAGTCGTATGTCTGTGTCATCCAGATTTATATCTTTTGGGCAGTCTATAAGTTGCTCATGGTGTATTCTATCAAATGCTTTGGTGTAGTCTATGAAGCAGGCATATATTGGTTTGTTTACTTCTATGTACTTTTCAATCAATGTCCTCATGCAGAATATGGCTTCTTTTGTCCCACTGTTTTTCTTGAATCTGAATTGCTGCTCATCTAGTTCATTATTAATTTTATTCTGAGTCCTTCCTTGTATAATTTTTAGTAAAATTTTTGTTACCTGGCTCATTAGGCTTATTGTTCTAAAATCGCTGCATTCAACTGCACCATTCTTTTTAGGCAATGCTATAAAAGTTGATGTTTTTAGTTCATTTGGTATGTATCCTGTGGGGTATATGTCTGTGATCACTTCAATGCCAAATCTTCTAGTGCCTGTATCATCTCTATCTGTATATTGTCAGGTCATGCTGCTTTTCCCTTTTTCATTGTTTTTACAGATTTTTCTAATTCAGATTTCAGGATTTTATAGCTGGATGTACATTTTATGAATGGTTTTTTGTCCCTTTCATCATGAAATAATTCTGTTACGTATTCTTGCCATATTTCGAATATATCTTTGTTGTCTGTTTGCATTCTTCCCTCTTTGCTTGCAATACATCCGTTTCCTGCTGCTTTTTTGTCTTTATTAGTCATTCTTTTTATTTCTGTGTGCATTCCTCTTAAATTTTTTTGTATGCTCTTTATCTGTACTAATCTTCAGGTATGCTCGTGCTCTCCAGATCTTGATTCTGTCATTCATGGTTGGAAAGTCAAGAAGATACCTCATTAATACACAGGGAGTGCCCCTTGTACATCCCAAGACAATGCGCATGGCTTCATTTTGTATTTTCTCCAGCCTTTCAGTTTGAGTCGTACTGACAGTAAGAATTGCCAGGGCATACTCGATTGGTGCGAGGACTAATCCCTGGAACAGAAGAGTAAGTAGCCTCTGCTCGATGTTGGCAGCTGCCATGACATTCAAGGCAGCCAATCCTTTGCGGGATTTTGTTATCACACGGTCGACGTGGTCCCGAAAACACAGGCTGCGATCAAACTTAATTCCGAGGTACGTCATCAACTTTTCCCTGGTCACCTCATCAGCTCCCATTCGTACTACCGGTGTGGTCGTATTAACGATATGATTGTTAAGGGAGAACAATGAAACTGATGCTTTATTAGGATTAACCAAGGCACATGAAACCCCCACACCAGGAAGAGATGCGATCGAGTTCGTCTTGCATTGTGGAGGCGATTCCCCGTCTGTCTCTTCCCTGTCGATATACCAGAATATCATCAGCAAAAGTCATAGTTCTTCCCCTCCCATCCAGCTGTTGTTCCGTGATCGTTATTGTATACACGTTAAATAGAACTGGTGACAATGGTGAGCCTTGTGGCAGCCCTGGACAAATGGATGTTGGCTCGGAAGACCAACTTCCACATCTGAGTATCACCTTCCTCTGAAACAGTGCCGCGGCGATCCATCTAATGAGGAAGGGGTGCACCGCCAGTTTGAGGAGCATATACATGAGATATTCAAATAGTACCCTGTTGTATGCATCCTCCAGATCTATAGCAGCAGCACATGTCTCCTCTCGTCTGTGGAAGCCTTTGAAGATGTCATAGGCAAAGACTACCGCATTGAGCCATATCTCTTTTTTATATCTATAACCTCCGAGTGTGGATGGGAATGTGCGTTTCTGTTCAAGGCGACAGGTGAGGACACGGGCAACTATTTTCTTCAGCAGCTTGCCCGCAGTGTTCTGCATTGTGATGATTCTGTAGGCACTGATCTGAGAATGGTCCTTGTTTGGCTTCGGTAGAGGTAGTAAGAACCTGTGTAGCCACTCCGAATGCTGGCATCAAACTCATTGGCAAGTTTTGTCAAGTCGTCGTCAGCTAAATTGGCTATGTCATCGTAATGAACACCATCTGGACCAGGAGCAGTGTTGTGTGACCTTTTAAGTGTCGTGCGAATGGTATCGGTTGTGTGATCTTCTTCCAGCACTACATCCTTACACACTTTTGACAGCGATCCCCGTTCTTACATCCTCATTTCTTTAGTCCGTCTGCTCAATGTAGCGGGCCTTCCCTTCGCTCTCATCATATTTGTGCCATATCCGGCCTGTGCTCTGAAAGTCTGGCATGCCTCTGTGCCATTCATACTCTGATGAAGGCGCCAGAATGTGGCTAGCGATTTTTCTGAGCACACTTTTTTTTTTAATGGAAGTCATCCCATTTGGCATCCTTAGCCTGCTTAGCGCATCATTTTTTTTGGTCGACCTCTACTTTCAGACGCTTCAAGAACATGTACTGGCAACAAACAGCGGCCATAAGACCTGGAAATCAATTGGGACTGTTTCAACAAATAAAACAGGGCGTTAGACAAGGTTGTATGCTGTCACCAGATTTGTTTAATATTTATAGTGAGATTATTTTAAGATCCATATGGGGCATGCCTGGAATAACAATTGGAGGTCATAATATAAAAATAATTTATGCTGATGATGCAGTATTATTCGCTAAGAGTGAAAATGCTAAAAGTGAACAACAGAAATGTAGGACATTATAAAGAAAAAATAAAGGACTCAGCCTTAATAGCAAAAAGACAGAAGTAATGGTAACAACAAAGAAAAAGACATCACATCAGTGCAAAATAAAGACAAGTGGAACAATATTAAAACAGGTAAATGTAAATATTTGGGAACTTTGTTAACCTCAGACGGAAGATGTACAAAAGAGGTGAGATGCAGAATGGCTCAGGCAAAAGCAGTTTTCCAAAAAATGAGGAAGATACTATGCAATTCTTTCCACTAATTTGTAGGCCTGGCATCTCTATGATGTTTTTAAAGAATTGCTCAGTGTATAGATTGAACAAGCTTGGTGATAGGATGCATCCCTGTCTTACTCCTCTTTTTATATCAATGGGTGTAGAGAACTCTTTGTTATATTTTATTATTGCTGTTTGCTCCCAGTATAGATTGCATATTAGTCGTATATCCATGTCATCTAGATGTATCTCTTTTAGGCATTCTATAAGTTGTTTGTGGTATTAAACTGCTATTGGTAACAAAACACACATCAATGTCTCACACAAGAAAAGATTATATTCTCATTGTGTCCATTTGTATGTTTTAGTCCCCTAGCATGTAAATCATGAGTCAGAGACCAACCAAGTGGTGCTCACTGAGTGCTATTAAACTGATTATCAACAACAAATGAAAAACAATGTCCAGCAGTTTGACATAAGCTCACTAGCAGGCCACATCAACATTTCAACCTAAAGCCATTTGTTGATAGTTCATCTGTGTTGATGGAAGTAACATTGTCATCCTTCTGTGATAGTGTGTGGGTTTAGAGATGGCTGGTGTGAACAGTCTTAGCTCACAAGATCTTATCTTATACTTTCTACATATGTTGTTGTAGAGAGATGTGAGAAGCTTCACTTAGCTCACAAGATCTTATCTTATACTTTCAACATATGTTGTTGTAGAGAGATGTGAGAAGTCTCAGTTAGCTCACAAGATCTTATCTAATACTTTCCACATGTTGTTGTAGAGAGTTGTGATAAGCTTCAGTTAGCTCACAAGATCTTATCTAATACTTTCCACATATGTTGTTGAAGAGAGTTGTGAGAAGCTTCAGTTAACTCACAAGATCTTATCTTATACTTTCCACATATGTTGTTGTAGAGAGTTGTGAGAAGCTTCAGTTAACTCACAAGATCTTATCTTATACTTTCTACATATGTTGTTGTAGAGAGTTGTGAGAAGTCTCAGTTAGCTCACAAGATCTTATCTTATACTTTCCACATATGTTGTTGTAGAGAGTTGTGAGAAGTCTCAGTTAGCTCACAAGATCTTATCTTATACTTTCCACATATGTTGTTGAAGAGAGTTGTGAGAAGCTTCAGTTAGCTCACAAGATCTTATCTTATACTTTCCACATATGTTGTTGTAGAGAGTTGTGAGAAGCTTCAGTTAACTCACAAGATCTTATCTTATACTTTCCACATATGTTGTTGTAGAGAGTTGGGATAAGCTTCAGTTAGCTCACAAGATCTTATCTTATACTTTCCACATATGTTGTTGTAGAGAGTTGTGAGAAGCTTCAGTTAGCTCACAAGATCTTATCTTATACTTTCCACATATGTTGTTGTAGAGAGTTGTGAGAAGCTTCAGTTAACTCACAAGATCTTATCTTATACTTTCCACATATGTTGTTGTAGAGAGTTGTGATAAGCTTCAGTTAGCTCACAAGATCTTATCTTATACTTTCCACATATGTTGTTGTAGAGAGTTGTGAGAAGCTTCAGTTAGCTCACAAGATCTTATCTTATACTTTCCACATATGTTGTTGTAGAGAGTTGTGAGAAGCTTCAGTTAGCTCACAAGATCTTATCTTATACTTTCCACATATGTTGTTGTAGAAAGTTGTGAGAAGCTTCAGTTTTTTATCATGGACCATCATTGATGTACTGATCAGTCAAGGAAGATTGACCTGCACAAATGATCAATATGGACCACCCCTTCCATTATTATTGTGGTACCACCTCAAAGCAGCTACATCTGTGCTTTAAACAACCTTTAAGCTTTTATAGTCATGGCCTTGTGTAGAATTGTTTCTTTCTATGAATGACAAACAATTTATAAACAATAAGTGTAGCAGGGAATGAAAAGATAGTTATGGGTTTTAAGGGAATGAGAGAACAAGATGAGTAGGGAGCTCCATAAAGAACACAAGTTCTGTGTCACACATGGAGGATATGGTATTAAGAGAGAGTTGGGTCAGTGATAGCAGCCAAGTGTGAAGAGAGAACAAGGCTAGTAGGGGGCTTCATAAAGAACACAAGTTCAGTGTCACGCATGGAGGATATGGTATTAAGAGAGAGTTGGGTCAGTGATAGCAGTCAAGTGTGAAGAGAGAACAAAGCATAGGTACAGGGGTCAAGGACAGGAATGGAGTTGATGGCACAGTTAAATGAGGGATATGTGACAAGTTGAGTTAAAAATAAACAAATAGAAAGGGGTCAATGTCGCAAGAAATATAGAATGTTGTGGAAGCTTCGAGGGGTTGACAGAATTAAGGGAGAATGGGGGTTTTGTCAAAAAAAAAAAGACTAAGATAAAAGAGTAAAGTAACAGGGCAAAATCTGATTGGTTGAGGTAAGGAGTATATAAACAGGCACACAGAGAAAGACAGACAAGATCACCAGTAGTCGAAGTAAGAAGGGCCTGGCCAATGCCAGAAGGGCATTAAGTTTGAGACCATATATGAGTGGAATGATCAAGTACTCAATAATGTGTAGAGACTAAACCAACAGTGTTAGTTCATTCATATTAACACAAGATCAACCGTATTCTAAGGGAGAAAGCCTGGCCAATGCCAGAAGGGCTGTTAAGTCTGAGCCTGACCATGAGCAGAAAGCTCAATTACTCAAATAATGCGTAGAGACCCTGAGATCAAATCAGTCTTTAGAATTAAGATGTGATCTGTTATGTGAATGAAGACATGATATCATTCTATGAAGTGTGTCATTAGAGAGCTTATCAATTAGGACATGATATAATTGTATGAAGTGTGTCATTAGAGAGCTTATCAATTAGGACATGATATCATTCTATGAAGTGTGTCATTAGAGAGCTTATCAATTAGGACATGATATCATTCTATGAAGTGTGTCATTAGAGAGCTTATGAATGAGGACATGATATCATTCTATGAAGTGTGTCATTAGAGAGTTTATGAATGAGGACATGATATCATTCTATGAAGTGTGTCATTAGAGAGCTTATCAATTAG
Organism: Megaustenia siamemsis; assembly: GCA_032433765.1. Classification (NCBI taxonomy): domain Eukaryota; kingdom Metazoa; phylum Mollusca; class Gastropoda; order Stylommatophora; family Ariophantidae; genus Megaustenia; species Megaustenia siamemsis. The sequence continues at coordinate 21,356,799 of JAVIAB010000159.1, forward strand.
GACATGATATCATTCTATGAAGTGTGTCATTAGAGAGCTTATGAATGAGGACATGATATCATTCTATGAAGTGTGTCATTACAGAGCTTATGAATGAGGACATGATATCATTCTATGAAGTGTGTCATTAGAGAGCTTATGAATGAGGACATGATATCATTCTATGAAGTGTGTCATTAGAGAGTTTATGAATTAGGACATGATATCATTCTATGAAGTGTGTCATTAGAGAGCTTATGAATGAGGACATGATATCATTCTATGAAGTGTGTCATTAGAGAATTTATGAATTAGGACATGATATCATTCTATGAAGTGTGTCATTAGAGAATTTATGAATTAGGACATGATATCATTCTATGAAGTGTGTCATTAGAGAGCTTATGAATTAGGACATGATATCATTCTATGAAGTGTGTCATTAGAGAGCTTATGAATTAGGACATGATATATTATGCACATGATAACATGTTATGCTTCTAAGCAAAGTAATATGAAGTATTATTATGAAATTGGATGTAATATGCCGATGTGAATAGAGAGTTACATGTTGCAAGAGAAGTATAGTAGGAGGAGTGTTTCAGAACCTTGTTAGTACTACTTTGAGAGGTAGAGTGGTCATCTACACCTCCCCGGCTCGAAGTGTGTGAGATTTGTATATATAGTGAAGTGTGTAAATAAAGCATGTTGAAGTTGTACAACTAAGGCTTGTTGTTTGTCTTAGCTCAGCAGTAGATGTTAATATAAGGCTGGATCCAAACGACCATCTAGCTTCAGTCATGGGTATTAAGAAACACAACGCAAAGTAACCATGAGATATGAACGACCAATGGAAATGAGGCTTCTACCCAACCACATCAAACAAGTCAGTGGATCACATCAATAAGGTGAAGGCCATTGAAAGTTATGGATGAATAAGTGTAACCTAACTCCTTTTATTCATTCATTTTTATGAACATCTCATTCTATATGGCACCACATTTTACAAAAGATCATTTAATAAAAATATAAAGCTTAGGAAAACGTCAATGCAAACCATAATTTAACGTTTCAAATACTTGGGCACAATAATATCAGATGGGAGATGCACCACAGAAATAAAAAGTAGAATAGCTCAGGCCAAAACAGCATTTCAGAAAATGAAGAATATCTTATGCAACAAATCTATGTCAATAAAAATGAGAAAGAGAGTTTATCAGTGCTATATAGAACCAATTCTGACCTATGGAAGCGAATCATGGACAGTGGACAGACAAATGAAAAGACGATTGGAGGCCACAGAGATGGGATTTCTCAGAAGAATGTTGAAAGTTCCCTGGACAGCTAAAAAGACCAATGAGGAAGTTCTCAAAGAGGCCAACACAAAAAGGGAGCTCTTAAAAAACATCAGAAAGAAGCAATCAACATTTTTCGGGCACATCATGAGAAGAGGAAAGTTGGTATACTTGGTTACAACTGGCAAAATAAAAGGAAAGAGAGGTCGTGGGCAACAAAGAGAGAAAATACTGGATAGCTTGGTGTCATGGCATGGAAAACAGTCAACAACAGAACTGATACAATGCACTGTAGATAGAAGATTGTGGAGGGACATGATCATCTACGCCAACCGGTATGGCACATGATGATGAAAACATAATTTGGCTGTTACAACAGGAACAATATTACAATTTCTATTCAGTGGGAAGCATGTCACAGGCAAGATATATGAATGCAAAATAAAAATGTCACAAACACACAGCTGTAAAGATCTAGAACATTAAAGACTAACTTAAAAAACTCACCAGATGTGAACAACATCTGAGAGAGAGCTATGGAGAATAATAATGAGACTTTATGTTATTCCTAACAAAACATTCACAATCATAAAAGAAATCTGTACACCAATTTCATAGTCAGCATTAACCACAGAAACTGATTGATCAAAAGTAACAATGGAAGTATTACAAGGGTGGATATCATTTATTTTGTATTTGAATTCAAGAGAAGATGAACACAATGATAAAACTAAGAGATGGAGACAGATTTAATAAATTATAAGTTGACTTCTTCCACATGTGTTAGCTTGTGTTTCAATAGACTGTGATTCTGAGCAAAATCTGCACCACACACATCACATTTGTAAGGCTTCTCTCCCGTATGTGTTCTCTTGTGTTTTAATAGACTGTGATTCTGAGCAAAACCTGCACCACACACATCACATTTGTAAGGCTTCTCTTCCATATGTGTTCTCTTGTGTTTTAATAGACTGCCATTGTCTGCAAAATCTGCACCACACACATCACATTTGTAAGGCTTCTCTCCTGTGTGTGTTTGCTTGTGCATTTTAAGATTTCCACTCTGAGGAAAACTAGCACCACAAACATCACATTTGTAAGGCCTCTCTCATGTATGTGTTCTCTTGTGCCTTTTAAAATATTCAATCCGACGAAAACTAGCACCACACACATCACATTTGTAAGGCCTCTCTCATGTATGTGTTCTCTTGTGCCTTTTAAAATATTCAATCCGACGAAAACTAGCACCACACACATCACATTTGTAAGGCCTCTCTCCTGTATGTGTTCTCTTGTGCCTTTTAAAATGTTCAATCAGACGAAAACTAGCACCACACACATCACATTTGTAAGGCTTCTCTCCTGTATGTATTCTCTTGTGTCCTTTAAGACCTCCACTCTGAGCAAAACCTACACTACAAACATCACATTTGTAAGGCTTCTCTCCTGTGTGTGTTCTCTTGTGCCTTATAAGATGTCCACTCACAGTAAAACATGCACCACATACATCACATTTGTAAGGCTTCTCTCACGTATGTGTTCTCTTGTGATTTAACAGATTGCCATTCACAGCAAAATCTGCACCACACACATCACATTTGTAAGGCTTATCTCCTGTATGTCTTCTCTTGTGTCTTTTAAGATCACCACTTTCAGCAAAACATATACCACAAACATCACATTTGTAAGGCTTCTCTCCTGTATGCATTCTCTTGTGCCTTTTAAGATGTCCAATCCGAGGAAAACTAGCACCACACACATCACATTTGTAAGGCTTCTCTCCTGTGTGTGTTTGCTTGTGACTTTTAAGATGTCCACTTTGAGAAAAACTAGCACCACACACATCACATTTGTAAGGCTTCTCTCCTGTATGTATTCTCTTATGTATAATAAGATTTCCAACTTGAGTAAAACCTGCACCACAAGTATCACACTTATAAGGCTTCTGTTCTATGCATCTTCTGTTGTGTTTTATTGAACAACCATTGTTATCAAAATCTGTATCACTAACATTACATTTGTCTAGCTTCTCTGCTGTATGTGTTCTATGATGTGCTATTTGAGTTACACTCAACAAACTATCACTTAATGCCTCATTAACAGGTGATGGAAAGACCATCTCCCTTTCTGGCATGTGTTTGGGCTTGATGTCAGGTATCCAAACCTGGGGGCTAGAGTCTTGACTGCAGCCCTCACTTTGACCTACCTGAGAACAGAAAGAGATTATAATGTGAAGTAAATCAAGGCTGAATTAAATGTTGAAATGGGACATAATTCTTGATTTAAAATTCTATTTCCTGAGATTTTGTTTGATTCTACTGATTTCTTTCTGTCTGGTGTTCACCCGATTACCACATTATTTGATATTCCACTTCATCATCTGTCCTTAAAAAGATGTTAAATGTGTGTAGATGTGTTGTGTTTTGTTTTAGTTGCACCTTTTGGCCCACCCCAACAGTCGTCAGCATAATCGTTTACTAGATCCGGGTAGTTTAAAATTCTGGAATCCCCTATTTGCTTGGTTAGACTCGACTAGTGTGTCTATTTCTAGAGGCACCACAAAAAGTAGGAGCCAGGACAGTTCTGCTTCACCGACCCTGGTAAAAGCCATCAACTATGAGCTGTAGGCAGCATCCATCTTTGTTGTAGTCAGATGCCTTGACCCTTAGTCCCAAATATTTAGCTTCCCACCAAAATGGGAAAAACAAAGAACATTTTCAAAATCAAAAGTCCAGTCATTTTCAGTTTAAGAAACAACACACAAACATGCTGTATTCTATATGTGCAATGTTCACTTTAGAAAACACACAAACATGCTGTATTCTATATGTTCAATGTTCACTTTAGAAAACACACAAACATGCTGTATTCTATATGTTCAATGTTCACTTTAGAAAACACACAAACATGCTGTATTCTATATGTTCAATGTTCACTTTAGAAAACACACAAACATGCTGTATTCTATATGTTCAATGTTCACTTTAGAAAACACACAAACATGCTGTGTATGTGCAATGTTCACTTTAGAAAACACACAAACATGCTGTATTCTATATGTTCAATGTTCACTTAAGAAAACACACAAACATGCTGTAGGCCTATTCTATATGTTCAATGTTCACTTTAGAAAACACACAAACATGCTGTGTTCTATATGTGCAATGTTCACTTTAGAAAATACTAAAGTTTGCTGTAAACAAATAAATAAACACACTCACATCATTATCCAGTTCCTGTTTCAAAAAATCTTGAAGGAATGGAATTTGTCTTTCTCTTTTAACTGCAGTCTGAGAAGATAAAATGTCAATATTTACATTATGGGATACTAAACATTTTCTTGAAATACTGAAGTGTCTGAATATTTAAGACGTACAAATATTATTTACTACATGTTTTTGGCACTGTAGTGATTACAGACATATGCAACAACATATACCATACAGGATAGATACCAAATGAACCAAAAACATCAACTTCCATTTGATTGTCTAAAAAGAATGGTGCAGTTGAATGCAGTGACTTTTGAACAATAAGTCTAGAGGTAAAGGCATCAAGATGCACCAAGATGCGTAGAGATGCGAAGCTGCTGTAAAGCTGATGATAATAGCAATGCTAAAAAAAAAGTGATATGGTGACAGCTTTACGTGGTAATAGATGAGACAAAAGTCGACGTTTCGGCCAAGTAGGCCTTCATCTGGGCGAACAAACACAAAAAATATAAATAATGATATATTAACAAATCTAACTACATGGCGATAATATGTTAGATACTAAAGAGAAGAAAAATAAAAAAAGGGTCACTTCCCTGTCTTCCTGAGCTGGGTCAGTCTCCAAATGGACTAAATTGATACGGCAGGATGACTATAAATCTCTCTGACCAGGAAGTCAGGTGAGAAGACAGAAAGGAAGGGTTCTAAAAATATAGGGAGGTGGGTACAGGATATGTGTAAACTATGCACATCTAACTCTGTGTGTGTACCCAGAACCGATGTGTAAAAACAAACATGTGTATGTAACAATGCATGCGTACAAGAATAAATCAGCACATATATTGCCACAAGGCCCACAAAAGAAAAACCCAAAGGAGCCCAAATGTGCCAACACATGGGTTTTTCAAAGTACTCACTTTATAATCCATCTCCTGTTTTATATTCTCAACAGGTAGCAGGTTCTGAGATTCCATATTTCTGACAATCTGAGAAAGGAAAAGTAAGGTCCCATTTTAACATGTTGAAATATTGGAATAACAAGACAAATGGAAGATACAATGAATAAGTTATATCTAATTTCTACATAACAACACATCTGAACTTTTAAATTATTTCTTATTATTGATTAAACAATTTTGTGTCTAGTCCATGAACTTGTATCTCCTCTTAATGTTGGGAAGAAATGTTCAATTTGTTAGTCTGTGGGAATAAAGCAAACCTGCTTAAAATGATATTTCATTTTAATGCAAGCCATGTCAGAAAAGAAACAAAATAATTTACTATGTGCATAATTATTTAATTCTTAACATATGGATGTGAATCATGGACAATAGGACAACAGACAAGAAAATCACTGGAGTCAAAGATAAAAGATACCAGACAGCTTAAGGGAATGGCTTGGTAGAAGGTGAACAACAGAAATGATAAGTAACTGTTGTAATCGAAAGTTGTGGAGAGACATGATCACCTATGCCAGCAGGCCTGGTACTTGATGATAATGATTTAATGTAACATGAATATGTTGATGGTGAAATAAATATTTGTTGTTAGCAGCATACAACATAATAGGTGATATAGTCTGGAGGAATAAAGAAACAATCACAAGATCTGTCATTCTATGGAAGCCAAGATGAAAGCTCAAGCAAGAGACAGATAAAAGACAATCTGGTAGAGAATAGTGAAAGTAAGGATACATGACAATGGCTAAGTCTGGGTCTTATCATGTCAAATATGGACATAGAGTGATTATTGTTGCAGAGATTTTGTTGTGGACTTCTTTTTTTGACAGATAAAATATATCAGCCAATAATTGATTTACTACAAGTCAAGTACTAGAAACAACATAATATTTTTCTATATTTTTCTGTTAATTATGTTTGAGTTAATGAGAATAAGAAAAAAATGTCACATAGAAAACAAGCACAATCAATTATAGAAAGTTAATACTGCCTGTCTTATGTCTGTTTAGTTAAGTACATTTTAACTAATTTAGTACTTTTAAAACTAACCAATCTACTTACTTCATAATCTGGTTCCTGTTATATATTCCAAATGGGGATAACATTATTGGTTTCCATACTTGCGTCTGTCAGAAATTAAGGAGGAATGTTCAATATTTTGTGAGAATTAGCAGGAGATGGTCATTTTACTGTCATATTTTTTGCCTTTCTATTAGTTTTGAGTTACATATCACCGATGGTCATCGAAACTAATTTGTCTATTACTTTGTCAATACTTAATCAAGAAATTTATCGCAGGACAACCCGTGTTTGATTCCCGCTGGATGCAGTGTGCACTTGTGGCTGCCAAACCACGGTGGTTAGATATAATATCTTCCACAGTCGAACCAGCACTTGGCAGAAATGGGTACTAGTGTGGCGCTCTAGGAAGGTGTGAAGTTATGGTGCTTGATGGGAAACTAGACAGGAGTCTCCGAACAACTTCTGGATAGGTGGCTGAACACCAATGGGTAAATCCTGCATGCTGAGACAACAATACAAGTCTTGTACCTCTCCATTTTTTTACCAGCATTACATTATGGTTACTTGCATGTCAATAATTTTACAAATTATCTCTCTCCCCAACTATACATCATTATAGTCACAAATTTAAAGAAAAACAAAAAAACCCTCAATAATTTTTTGTTTATACTTACACTCAGTTTTAGTTGAAGTTCTATCTATCTATTGACCTTTCGAGCCGTAACCGGCCCATAGGGCGTAGACCAAGATACACCTTCTCCTATATGAATTTTTGTTCTAGCAGTTTTCTTTTAAAGATATATACTTTAGTTGAAGTTAGGCAAGTTTAATTCTAAATGTCAAAAATGTGATATGAGCCAGTTTTTTTCTGTTTAGCAGGTTGGTCTGATGTAATAATGACCTCATCATCCAAGATAATCTTGGAAAAATATAGTCATGCACCATGGCAAAATGGGGAAGACAATTACTTTACATGTGACATGGTAAAGTACATATTTCAGGTCATTGAGTGATAACTGGCCTGCAGACTTACACAGGAAAATCACAAGAGGCTTTGGCAGCTAGCATTTATTTACTTAAATAATATTAGTACTCATTACTACTACCCACTTTTTGTAGTAGTAAGTAGTCTTATATATTATAATATATATATAGTAGCCTCCATCAGTCATAGTTGACTATGGATTTTTCAGCACCACTAGAAATGTTATTTTTTTCTTTTCTTTTCTTTCGCCGTGTATCCTCTTTCTCTATGAATATGCTTCTTGTTTGAGGTGAACCTTTAGAGTGTGTTTCCAGAGATTGCGGTCTGCAGCTTTGTCTTCCCACTGCTTCAGGGTTTAGTTTATGTTCAGAGTCTTCATGTCATGTTTACACACATCTACAAATTGAAGTTTTGGGCACCACCTAGTTCTTTTACCATCTGCCAGTTGTCCATAGAGTATATCTTTCGTTATGCGGCCATCAAACATAAAGTGTATGTGTCCAAGCCAGCATTGTTTGAGCAACTTGTAGATATTCGGGAGGCCTGTGCAAGTAATGACCTCTACATTTGTCACTTTATCCTTCCAGGTGATACCAAGAATATGGCGCAGACATCGCATATGGAATGCATTTATCCTTCTCTCCTGCTTTACATAGTTGTCTAAAATTCACTGCCATACAGGAGGATACTAATTATGCAGGCATTGTACACTTGGTTTTTGTTTTAATTGTCAGTTTGCTGTTTTGCCAGACACGCCTAGAAAGACGGGCAAAGGTGGTAGCAGCTTTACCAATATGAGTGTCAATTTCTGTATCTAAAGATAGTCTGTCGCTGATAATGGACCTCAGGTAGTTATACTGCCGCACAACATCAAATTTATAATTATATATAGTACATAGTATATTAATTGACTTACCAATAAACTTAATAGTAGTTTTAAACAATCTATCTATCGTCCTTCAGCACGGAAGAGACAACCACAGGACAGAAATTAAAGACTGTGTGTCTGACAATCAAGCATCAGACCCACATTGTATCTCACTATAACTATGCAACGTCTTTTCTCTTAATTCTCTTATTCTGCACTCGTCTTGTTTTCCAAGAATCATCATCATCGAGTGCCTTCTCCGCAACGAAGGTTGGCTACCATGGATCGCCATTCTACGCTGTTTCTTGCTTTGATGGTGCAGGCTGTCATAGATTTACTCATCCATCTTTTGGTGTTACTCATCCATGTTAGTCTTGGTCTGCCTCTTTTACCTTGTATATTCCCTTCCAATATTACTTCTAGTAGGCTGTTGTGTCTTTTAACATGCCCCAAAAATTTCATTTGTCTTGTCTTAATTGTATTTAGTAGTTCTCTTTTATTTTCAGTTGTTTTAAAACTTCATGGTCTGTTTTCTTTTCTTTCCATCCATTTCTACCTATTCTTCTATGAATCCACATTTCAAAGACTTCAATTTTCTGTTCTGTTTTCTTGTCTAATGTCCATCTTTCTGCACCATACAAGAATATAATATATTATAAATATATATATATATATATATATATATATATATATATATATATATATATATATATATATAAATATAATATATAAAATATTTTCCAAGAATAGTTTTCATAAAGTACAACTTTTTACTAATTTATAATTTCTTTTGTTAGACTTCTAACATTAGTTGAACCTACGATGGTCTTTTAGATAAGTCAAGATACAATTCTGAGTGAGATTCATATAAAAAGGAGATTGTAAATAAAACATTAAAAAGATTAAGTTTGTTTATTTAAGTTAAGAAGTTAGTGTAAGCAACACTCACAGCAACACAAACTTGTTGACAAACCGGTAAAAGAAGTTAGTGTAAGCAACACTCACAGCAACACAAACTCGTTGACAAAATGGTAAAAGAAGTTAGTATAAGCAACACAAACGCGTTGACAAACCGGTAAAAGAAGTTAGTGTAAGCAACACTCACAGCAACACAAACTCGTTGACAAACCGGTAAAAGAAGTTAGTATAAGCAACACTCACAGCAACACAAACTTGTTGACAAACCGGTAAAAGAAGTTAGTGTAAGCTACACTCACAGCAACACAAACTCGTTGACAAACCGGTAAAAGAAGTTAGTGTAAGCTACACTCACAGCAACACAAACTCGTTGACAAACCGGTAAAAGAAGTTAGTGTAAGCTACACTCACAGCAACACAAACTCGTTGACAAACCGGTAAAAGAAGTTAGTGTAAGCAACACTCTCAGCAACACAAACTTGTTGACAAACCAGTAAAAGAAGTTAGTGTAAGCTACACTCACAGCAACACAAACTTGTTGACAAACCGGTAAAAGAAGTTAGTGTAAGCAACACTTACAGCAACACAAACTTGTTGACAAACCGATAAAAGAAGTTAGTGTAAGCAACACTTACAGCAACACAAACTTGTTGACAAACCACTAAAAGAAGTTAGTGTAAGCAACACTCACAGCAACACAAACTCGTTGACAAACCGGTAAAAGAAGTTAGTATAAGCAACACTCACAGCAACACAAACTTGTTGACAAACAGGTAAAAGAAGTTAGCGTAAGCAACACTCACAGCAACACAAACTTGTTGACAAACCGGTAAAAGAAGTTAGTGTAAGCAACACTCACAGCAACACAAACTCGTTGACAAACCGGTAAAAGAAGTTAGTGTAAGCAACACTCACAGCAACACAAACTCATTGACAAACCGGTAAAAGAAGTTGGTGTAAGCAACACTCACAGCAACACAAACTCGTTGACAAACCGGTAAAAGAAGTTGGTGTAAGCAACACTCACAGCAACACAAACTCGTTGACAAACCGGTAAAAGAAGTTGGTGTAAGCAACACTCACAGCAACACAAACTCGTTGACAAACCGGTAAAAGAAGTTGGTGTAAGCAACACTCACAGCAACACAAATTCGTTGACAAACCGGTAAAAGAAGTTAGTGTAAGCAACACTCACAGCAACACAAACTCGTTGAAAAACCGGTAAAAGAAGTCAGTGTAAGCAACACTCACTCACAGCAACACAAACTCGTTGATCGTTGACAAACCGGTAAAAGAAGTTAGTGTAAGCAACACTACTCACAGCAACACAAACTCGTTGACAAATCGGTAAAAGAAGTTGGTGTAAGCAACACTACTCACAGCAACACAAACTCGTTGACAAACCACTAAAAGAAGTTGGTGTAAGCAACACTCACAGCAACACAAACTCGTTGACAAACCGGTAAAAGAAGTTGGTGTAAGCAACACTACTCACAGCAACACAAACTCGTTTACAAACCGCTAAAAGTTTGGGCCTTCGCGTCGTAATTGAAGCTGAGCGGAAGTGACGTAAAAATTAATGGCAGTGGTTGCCATTTTGGCTTTCCGAAGACGAATTTATAAAAAAAAAAATAATAATAATATAGTAACTAAACCTACATGGCATTTGGCGTCTTGACTGACGGTTGGTAGCAAGCAATTATGCAATAATAACAAGTCAGTAGTTTGGTAAACAAAAATATTAGTGTTGTATGCTGGATGCTGCTTTGCTGAACAGCTTCACTTTTGACTGAATCTGCCAATATTGGACAGACAGATCTATCCACAGAAAGAACAAAATGTATTTCTGGTGCCCGGCCTTGTCTTCTGAATAGTCTCCGTAATGCCTAAAAATTTCTGCGTCGATTTTCAAATGTTGTTTTCCGTGTGCTATGATATGCAGCGAGATTTTCCGTTTCTTTCACTTATAGAGGATTCACTTAAGGAAACCCTGCAAACATCCTTATATCTCAGCACTGGTTTGTCCTATGGTCTCTCTCTTTTCTTAAGTTCGTCATCCAATAGTTGTTTGGGAATACGAATATTTACCATTCTTCTTATATGACCCAGCCACCTTAGTCTACGACTCCTAAGTGCTGCCATGATGGATGGGAGTTTGGCTCGTTGTAAGATATAAGAATGTGTTACTTTGTCCTGCCGTGCGATGTTCATAATCTTTCGAAAACAATGTACATGAAAACTGCTTAACTCTTTCTCCTGCCCTGCATAGGTAGTCAAGTTTCTGATCTGTACTAATCAGACAATTTTGGTAACTTAAATCTTAGTCCTCGGTGTTAATTTGGTGTTGGCCCATGCTCTATCTTTAAGTTTACCAAATGTGGAAGATGCCTTTCATATTCGGGAATTTATTTCTCCTTCAAGGGAGACAGTGGCTGTGACCATAGAACCGAGAGAGGCGAATTTTCATACAAATTCAAGGGGTGTGTTTTATAAGGATGTGGCTGCGGGACTTTCTACACCTTGTTGAAGCAGTGTAATCGACACAGTGGTGCTTGCAGACTTGAATCAATAAGCAAAGAACAATATATTGTCCGAAGCAGTATTGAACCCGTACTCCTTGGCACAGCACCTTGTGAGAGATCAAACGCTAGAGTACACGGCCAACTTAGCTATTTAAAAATGTAGCTATCATTGGCGATGTCTTTCACGCAGGTGTGCTCATGACTGTAGCATAGGGTTACGATCATATGTGTACTCATGACTGTAGCATAGGGTCACGATCATATGTGTACTCATAACTGTAGCATAGAGTTACGATCATATGTGTACTCATGACTGTAGCATAGGGTTACGATCATATGTGTACTCATGACTGTATCATAGGGTTACGATCACAGGTGTACTCATGACTGTATCATAGGGTTACGATCACAGGTATACTCATGACTGTAGCATAGGGTTACGATCACAGATGTACTCATGACTGTATCATAGGGTTACGATCACAGGTGTACTCATGACTGTAGCATAGGGTTACGATCACAGGTGTACTCATGACTGTAGCATAGGGTTACGATCAAATGTGTACTCATGACTGTAGCATAGGGTTACGATCATAGATGTACTCATGACTGTAGCATAGGGTTACGATCACAGATGTACTCATGACTGTATCATAGGGTTACGATCACAGGTGTACTCATGACAGTAGCATAGGGTTACGATCACAGGTGTACTCATGACTGTAGCATAGGGTTACGATCATATGTGTACTCATGACTGTAGCATAGGGTTACGATCATATGTGTACTCATGACTGTAGCATAGAGTTACGATCATATGTGTACTCATGACTGTAGCATAGGGTTACGATCATATGTGTACTCATGACTGTATCATAGGGTTACGATCACAGGTGTACTCATGACTGTAGCATAGGGTTACGATCACAGGTATACTCATGACTGTAGCATAGGGTTACGATCACAGATGTACTCATGACTGTATCATAGGGTTACGATCACAGGTGTACTCATGACTGTAGCATAGGGTTACGATCACAGGTGTACTCATGACTGTAGCATAGGGTTACGATCAAATGTGTACTCATGACTGTAGCATAGGGTTACGATCATAGATGTACTCATGACTGTAGCATAGGGTTACGATCACAGATGTACTCATGACTGTATCATAGGGTTACGATCACAGGTGTACTCATGACTGTAGCATAGGGTTACGATCACAGGTGTACTCATGACTGTAGCATAGGGTTACGATCATAGATGTACTCATGACTGTATCATAGGGTTACGATCACAGGTGTACTCATGACTGTATCATAGGGTTACGATCACAGGTGTACTCATGACTGTATCATAGGGTTACGATCACAGATGTACTCATGACTGTATCATAGGGTTACGATCACAGGTGTACTCATGACTGTAGCATAGGGTTACGATCACAGGTGTACTCATGACTGTAACATAGGGTTACGATCATAGATGTACTCATGACTGTATCATAGGGTTACGATCAAATGTGTACTCATGACTGTAGCATAGGGTTACGATCACAGGTGTACTCATGACTGTAGCATAGGGTTACGATCACAGGTGTACTCATGACTGTAGCATAGGGTTACGATCACAGGTGTACTCATGACTGTAGCATAGGGTTACGATCACAGGTGTACTCATGGCTGTAGCATAGGGTTACGATCACAGGTGTACTCATGGCTGTAGCATAGGGTTACGATCACAGGTGTACTCATGACTGTAGCATAGGGTTACGATCACAGGTGTACTCATGACTGTAGCATAGGGTTACGATCACAGGTGTACTCATGACTGTAGCATAGGGTTACGATCACAGGTGTACTCATGACTGTAGCATAGGGTTACGATCACAGGTGTACTCATGGCTGTAGCATAGGGTTACGATCACAGGTGTACTCATGGCTATAGCTTTAGGGTTACGATCACAACTCGGGAATAAATTGTTACCTGTTTTTTCCTGTTACGATACGTAGCTCCCGGATAGGGTAGGGCTTAATACTTGGGTTGCATACAAACAGTTATAGGAAGAAACAACACGAATAGTAGCTTCCTGTGGTTTAGACAGGAGACAAATAATAATAAATGAATATTATTATAGAGGGAAACTTTCGAGACGATAGATCAGCGAATCATTTCAGAGGAGGAGATATGTTTAGAGCACTCAGAAAAAAATAACAAATAATCAACAAAAGATTGTCTTAAAAGGAAAATACAGATTCACACTTTATTATTACCCTCTATTTTGAGTAGTGAACATGTTACTTCTCATTATGTTGTTGCCAGTGCAGTTGAGAAGCCTTTAAAGTTTAGCTATTTTCTTGCATTCCTTGGAGGCCCCGTGTGTCTTCAGATTTAAGCAAAACTAATTTTTGGATTTCAGTTTAGAGTTTGGAATCAATGTTAAGTAGTCAGAGTTACACAGTCAAAATTAGCGTCTACAATCATAACCTTAGACTCAGCTTGTGTTGGAGTTGGGTTGTGTTGTGTTCTGCCCCATACAGAAAAATAGGGAACAGAACCCGGTCGTGGTTAATGCTGAGGTCAACGGTCTCATCTGCGATAACACCAATGAGAAAGATGCAGTCATCTATACAGATGGATCTGTAATGCGACATCAAAGAAGTGCATGGGCATTTACAGCACGCTCGGAAGCCAGAATAGTTAAGGAAGAAGACTTATCAACCAACATAGAATTGGAGTCGTCAGTCGCTGGACACTGAGGGAATTGCTGAGGAGAGGATCTGAGCACCTATGGACATGTTCGGAGTGCAATGATGATGACCCGCAAATAACTCAATAATAACAAATTCTTTATCATTCTTAGATCTTTGCTGTCTACGTTTATGCTTTCTAAAATTTTGATTATTTCTTGGTGCTTTACTTTGTCAAATGATTTGGTATAATCTATGAAACATAGGTATAGACCTGTTTTCACCTCTATGGCTCTTTCTACTAAAGATCTTATGATATATATGGCACTGCTCGTTCCTTTACCTCCAATAAAAACACACTGTTCATCGCTAATTTCAGGACTGATTTTGTTTCACACTCTTCGCATGATAATTCTTAGTAATATCGTAGTCATATGACTCATAAGGCTTATTGTGCGATGATCATCGCATTAAATTGCACCAGATTTCTTTGGTAAGCCTATGAATTTTGATTTGAGCAGGTCGTCTGGTATATATCCGCAGTTGTAGATATCATTCTATAGTTTTGTTATTATTGCTATTCCAAAATCACCCATGGCTTCAATCTCTTCTTTAGTTATATTATCTGGTCCAGGAGCTTTTCCAGCTTTCACATTGCGCAAGGCGTCTTTCACTTCTTCTCTGAGTATTTCTGGTCCTTCTCCATTATCCTTGTTCAATCAACAGTTCTCCTTCCTTTGATCTTAAACATCCAGTTTTTGATTCCGTTTTTTTTCCTGTTAATTCCTCAATTTGTTTGTATATAACATTAGCATCTCCTTTTTGTTGCATTTCAATCTCTTTACATCTCTCTTTCAGCCATCCTTCTTTTGCTTCATTACATTTTATTACAATTTCTTTATTTAATCTCTTATACTCCACTTTATGTTGTTTATTTCTTCTTGTTGTATCCATTAGCTGCAAAATGTCATCTGTCATCCATTTCTTTCTTGAATTTATCCTCACTGGTGGTATGAACACTTTTGATGTTTCTTGCATTGATTCTTTTAGCATTTCCCACTGTTCATCAATGCTTTGTATCTTCTCTATTGCATTGTACCCGTTCTGAATTGTGATGTTATATTTGTCTTGCTGCTTCTTTCTTGTCTGATTTGAGTAAATCTAAATTTAACTTGATGTTAACTGAGGCTCGTTTTGTTGTTTTTAATTTTACTCTAAGCTTTCCCACAACTGGTACATGGTCACTATTGCAATCTGCCCCTGGTCTAGTTTTCACACACACACACACACACACACACCAGGCTGTTTCTAAATCTATTGCTTATCATTACATAATCAATTTGATTACGAGCGTTGTCACCTGGGCTTTTCCATGTCCACAGACGTCTTGGATGTTGCTTAAACCAGGTGTTTCCTTATCATCATGTTGTGTGTTCTTGCACAGTCAATAAGTTTCTCAACTCTTGTATTCCTCTCGCCTAAGCCACAATGACCAACTACTTCCTCAACTCTTTCCTTTCCTACTTTTGCGTTAAAATCCCCTAGAACTATGGTGTTTTCATGTGGTTTGCATTCATGAAGTGCCTCAATTAGCTCATAAAATTTATAAATTGTTTACATCATCAATAATAAAGGGTTAACAAGAATAAATGTACTTAATATAAAACAAATATAGACAAAGGTGACTTTACGTATTTTGGATTTCTGCAACGACTCTACCCATTGCATGCGTACAGAGCCCACCTCCACTTTTTATTCTTGCTCATCGAATCACTCAGTATACATGCGTGGGTGTAGTCTTGTGACTCTAACCATTTGAATGCCTTGGTCACTGCCATCACCTCCATTGTCATGCTACTCGTGGTCACCACTGTCTTCCTTAACTATTCTGGCTTCCGAGCGTGCTGTAAATGCCCATGCACTTCTTTGATGTCGCATTACAGATCCATCTGTATTTAAGACTGCATCTTTCTCATTGGTGTTATCGCAGATGAGACCGTTGACCTCAGCATTAACCACGACCGGGTTCTGTTCCCGAATCTTCCTGTCGAGTGTGACAATACACGAGAAACTCCCCTTGAATGACGTAGGCACCGGTATCCACTCCTCACCAACGCTGATATTGGTAAGCCCAGAGACCTGTTTTATGACATCTTCTGCTCGGGCCACCCATGATTTCCTCTTTTTAAACCGGCACCTTTCCTTGTGTTGAACACGTATTGCAATGGATGCTCTTTATCTGTACTAATCTTCAGGTATGCTCGTGCTCTCCAGATCTTGATTCTATCATCCATGGTTGGAAAGTCAAGAAGATACCTCATTGCTACACAGGGAGTGTCCCTTGTACATCCCAAGATAATGCGCATGGCTTCATTTTGTATTTTCTCCAGCCTATCAGTTTGAGTCGTACTGACAGTAAGAATTGTCAGGGCACACTATATTGGTGCGAGGACTAATCCCTGGAACAGAAGAGTAAGTATTTAGAATTAAGATGTGATCTGTTCTGTGAATGAGGACATGATATAATTCTATGAAGTGTGTCATTAGAGAGCTTATGAATGATGACATGATATAATTCTATGAAGTGTGTCATTAGGGAGCTTATGAATGAGGACATGATATAATTCTATGAAGTGTGTCATTAGAGAGCTTATGAATGAGGACATGATATAATTCTATGAAGTGTGTCATTAGAGAGCTTATGAATGAGGACATGATATAATTCTATGAAGTGTGTCATTAGAGAGCTTATGAATGAGGACATGATATATTATGCACATAATAACATGTATTGCTTCTAAGCAAAGTAATATGAAGTATTATTATGAAATTGGATGTAATATGCCGATGTGAATAGAGAGTTACATGTTGCAAGAGAAGTATAGTAGGAGGAGTGTTTCAGAACCTTGTTAGTACTACTTTGAGAGGTAGAGTGGTCATCTACACCTCCCCGGCTCGAAGTGTGTGAGATTTGTATATATAGTGAAGTGTGTAAATAAAGCATGTTGAAGTTGTACAACTAAGGCTTGTTGTTTGTCTTAGCTCAGCAGTAGATGTTAATATAAGGCTGGATCCAAACGACCATCTAGCTTCAGTCATGGGTATTAAGAAACACAACGCAAAGTAACCATGAGATATGAACGACCAATGGAAATGAGGCTTCTTCCCCAACCACATCAAACAAGCCAGTGGATCACATCAATAAGGTGAAGGCTATTGAAAGTTATAGGGAGCCGCAATAGCTCAGTGGTTAGTGAACTGGACTACAAAAGACAAGGGGTAGGGTTCGATCCCAACCGACGACTTCCGGGTTCACCCAGCCTTAAATGGTTACCGGATTTTTTTCTGGGAAATTAAAGCTGCACGGGCGTATTACCAACCACATTACCCATAAAATCACGTGCCGAAGGTCTGTAAAATTTATGGTCACTAACACCATATTCCCTATACGCCGCCATTTGGCATGACGGGGGTACTTTACTTTTTTTTTTCAATTATTGAAAGTTATGGATAAATAAGTGTAACCTAACTCCTTTTATTCATCCATTTTTATGACATCTCATTCTATATGGCACCACTTTTTACAAAAGATCATTTAATAAAAATATAAAGTTAGGAAAACGTCAATGTAAAACATACTTTGGCTTTTACAACAGGAACAATACTACAATTTCTATTCAGTGGGAAGCATGTCACAGGCAAGATATATGAATGCAAAATAAAATACAGTCACTAACACAGATGTAAAGATCTGGAACATTAAAGACTAACTTAAAAAACTCAACAGATATGAACAACATTCAAAAGGTAGAGAGAAATTTATATTAAATTCTAATGAATCAGTAAATGTTTTTTGTAACATAAAGAGAGAGCTAAGGAGAATAATAATGAGACTTTATGTGATTCCTAACAAAACAGTCACAATCATAAAAGAAATCTGTACACCAATTTCATAGCCAGCATTAACCACAGAAACTGATTGATCAAAAGTAACAATGGAAGTATTACAAGGGTGGATATCATTTATTCTGTCTTTGAATTCAAGAGAAGATGAACACAATGATAAAACTAAGAGATGGAGACAGATTTCATAGATTATAAGTTGACTTTTTCCATATGTGTTAGCTTGTGTTTCAATAGACTGTGATTCTGAGCAAAATCTGCACCACACAAATCACATTTGTAAGGCTTCTCTCCTGTATGTGTTCTCTTGTGTTTTAATAGAGTGCCACTCTCTGCAAAATCTGCACCACACACATCACATTTGTAAGGCTTCTCTCCCGTATGTGTTCTCTTGTGTCCTTTAAGATCTCCACTCTGAGCAAAACCTACACTACAAATATTACATTTATACGGTTTCTCTTCTGTATGTGTTCTCTTGTGACTTTTAAGATTTCCACTCTCGGCAAAACATGCACTACACACATCACATTTGTAAGGCTTCTCTCCTGTGTGTGTTCTCTTGTGCCTTTTAAGATGTCCACTTTAAGATGCATAGAGATGCGAAGCTGCTGTAAAGCTGATTATAATAGCAATGCTAAAATAAGGGAAGAAAAAAGTGGTATGGTGACAGCTTTACGTGGTAATGGACGAAAAAAGTTAACGTTTTGGCCAAGTAGGCCTTCATCTGGACGAACAACAAACACAAAAAATATATATATAACGATATATTAACAAATCTAACTACATGGCGATAATATGTTAGATAATAAAGAGAAGAAAAAAAAAAAAGGGTCACTTCCCTGTCTTCCTGAGCTGTGTAGGTCTCCAAATGGACTAAATTGATACGGCAGGATGACCGACTATAAACCTCTCTGACCAGGAAGTCAGGTGAGAAGACGGAAAGGAAGGGTTCTAAAAATATGGGGAGGTGGGTACAGGATATGTGTAAACTATGCACATCTAACTCTGTTTGTGTACCCCGAACCGATGTGTAAAAATAAACATGTGTTTGTAACAATGCATGCGTACAAGCATAAATCAGCACATATATTGCCACAAGGTCCACAAAAGAAAAACCCAAATGAGCCCAAATGTGCCAACACATGGGTTTTTCAAAGTACTCACTTTATAATCCATATCCTGTTTTATATTCTCAACAGGTAGCAGATTCTGAGATTCCATATTTCTGACAATCTGAGAAAGGAAAAGTAAGGTCCCATTTTAACATGTTGAAATATTGCAATAACAAGACAAATGGAAGATACAATGAATAAGATATATCTAATTTCTACATAACAACACATCTGAACTTTTAAATTATTTCTTATTATTGATTAAACAATTTTGTGTCTAGTCCATGAACTTGTATCTCCTCTTAATGTTTAGAAGAAATGTTCAATTTGTTAGTCTGTGGGAATAAAGCAAACCTGCTTAAAATGATATTTCATTTTAATGCAAGCCATGTCAGAAAAGAAACAAAATAATTTACTATATGCATAATGATTTAATTCTTAACATATGGATGTGAATCATGGACAATAGGACAACAGACAAGAAAATCACTGGAGTCAAGGAAAGAGAAAAGATACCAGACAGCTTAAGGGAATGGCTTGGTAGAAGGTCAACAACAGAAATGATAAATAACTGTTGTGATCGAAAGTTGTGGAGAGACATGATCACCTATGTCAGCAGGCCTGGTACTTGATGATAATGATTTAATGTAACATGAATATGTTGATGGTGAAATAAATATTTGTTGTTAGCAGCATACAACATAATAGGTGATATAGTCTGGAGGAATAAAGAAACAATCACAAGATCTGTCATTCTATGGAAGCCAAGATGAAAGCTCAAGCAAGAGACAGATAAAAGACAACCTGGTAGAGAATAGTGAAAGTAAGGATACATGACAATGGCTAAGTCTGGGTCTTATCATGTCAAATATGGACATAGAGTGATTATTGTTGCAGAGATTTTGTTGTGGACTTCTTTTTGTCACATAATGTATCAGCCAATAATTGATTTACTACTAGTCAAGTAGTAGAAACAACGTAATATTTTTCTATATTTTTCTGTTAATTATGTTTGAGTTAATGAGAATAAGAAAAAAATGTCACATAGAAAACAAGCACAATCAATTATAGAAAGTTAATACTGCCTGTCTTATGCCGGTTTAGTTAAGTACATTTGTAACTAAATTAGTACTTTTAAAACTAACCAATCTACTTACTTCATAATCTGGTTCATGTTTTATATTCCAAATGGGGATAACATTCTTGGTTTCCATACTTGTGTCTGTCAGAAATTAAGGAGGAATGTTCAATATTTTGTGAGAATTAGCAGGAGATCGTCATTTTACTGTCATATTTTTTGCCTTTCTATTAGTTTTGAGTTACATATTACTGATGGTCATCGAAACTAATTTGTCTATTACTTTGTCAATACTTAATCAAGAAATTTATCGCAGGACAACCCGTGTTTGATTCCCGCTGGATGTAGTGTGAATTGCACTTGTGGCTGCCAAACCACGGTGGTTGGATATAATATCCCCCACGATCGAACCAGCACTTGGCAGAAATGGGTGCTAGTGTGGCACTCTGGGAAGGTGTGAAGTTATGGTGCTTGACGGGAAACTAGACAGGAGTCTCCGAACCACTTCTGATAGGTGGCTGAACAGCAATAGGTAAAACCTGCATGCTGAGACAACAATACAAGTCTTGTACCTCTCCATTTTTTTACCAACATTATATTATGGTTACTTGCATGTCAATAATTTTACAAATTATCTCTCTCCCCAACTATACATCATCATAGTCACAAATTTAAAGAAAAACAAAAAAACCCTCAATAATTTTTTGTTTATACTTACACTCAGTTTTAGTTGAAGTTAGGCAAGTTTAATTCTAAAAGTTAAAAATGTGATATGTGCCAGATTTTTTCTGTTTAGCAGGTTGGTCTGATGTAATAATGACCTCATCATCCAAGATAATCTTGGAAAAATATAGTCATGCACCATGGCAAAATGGGGAAGACAATTACTTTACATGTGACATGGTAAAGTACATATTTCAGGTCATTGAGTGATAACTGGCCTGCAGACTTACATAGAAAAATCACAAGAGGCTTTGGCAGCTAGCATTTATTTACTTAAATAATATTAGTACTCATTACTACTACCCACTTTTTGTAGTAGTAAGTAGTCTTATATATTATAATATATATATAGTAGCCTCCATCAATCATAGTTGACTATGGATTTTTCAGCACCACTAGAAATGTTTGCACTCGTCTTGTTTTCCAAGAATCATCATCATCGAGTGCCTTCTCCGCAATGAAGGTTGGCTACCATGGATCGCCATTCTACGCTGTTTCTTGCTTTGATGGTGCAGGCTGTCATAGATTTACTCGTCCATCTTTTGGTGTTACTCATCCATGTTAGTCTTGGTCTGCCTCTTTTACCGTGTATATTCCCTTCCAATATTACTTCTAGTAGGCTGTTGTGTCTTTTAACATGCCCCAAAAATTTCATTTGTCTTGTCTTAATTGTATTTAGTAGTTCTCTTTTATTTTCAGTTGTTTTAAAACTTCATGGTCTGTTTTCTTTTCTTTCCATCCATTTCTACCTATTCTTCTATGAATCCACATTTCAAAGACTTCAATTTTCTGTTCTGTTTTCTTGTCTAATGTCCATCTTTCTGCACCATACAAGAATATAATATATTATAAATATATATATATATATATATATAAATATAATATATAAAATATTTTCCAAGAATAGTTTTCATAAAGTACAACTTTTTACTAATTTATAATTTCTTTTGTTAGACTTCTAACATTAGTTGAACCTACGATGGTCTTTTAGATAAGTCAAGATACAATTCTGAGTGAGATTCATATAAAAAGGAGATTGAAAATAAAACATGAAAAAGATTAAGTATGTTTATTTAAGTTAAGAAGTTAGTGTAAGCAACACTCACAGCAACACAAACTCGTTGACAAACCGGTAAAAGAAGTTAGTGTAAGCAACACTCACAGCAACACAAACTCGTTGACAAAACGGTAAAAGAAGTTAGTATAAGCAACACAAACTTGTTGACAAACCGGTAAAAGAAGTTAGTGTAAGCAACACTACTCACAGCAACACAAATTCGTTGACAAACCGGTAAAAGAAGTTGGTGTAAGCAACACTCACAGCAACACAAAGACAAACTTGTTGACAAACCGGTAAAAGAAGTTAGTGTAAGCAACACTCACAGCAACACAAATTCGTTGACAAACCGGTAAAAGAAGTTGGTGTAAGCAACACTTACAGCAACACAAAGACAAACTTGTTGACAAACCGGTAAAAGAAGTTAGTGTAAGCAACACTACTCACAGCAACACAAACTCGTTGACAAACCGGTAAAAGAAGTTATTATAAGCAACACTCACAGCAACACAAACTTGTTGACAAACCGGTAAAAGAAGTTAGTGTAAGCAACACTACTCACAGCAACACAAACTCGTTGACAAACCGGTAAAAGAAGTTATTATAAGCAACACTCACAGCAACACAAACTCGTTGACAAACCGGTAAAAGAAGTTATTATAAGCAACACTCACAGCAACACAAACTTGTTGACAAACCGGTAAAAGAAGTTAGTGTAAGCAACACTCACAGCAACACAAACTCGTTGACAAACCGGTCAAAGAAGACAGTTTGGGCCTTCACGTCGTAAATTGAAGCTGAGCGGAAGTGACGTAAAAATTAATGGCAGTGGTTGCCATTTTGGCTTTCCGAAGACTAATTTATTAAAAAAATAATAATAATAATATAGTAACTAAATCTACATGGCATTTGGCGTCTTGACTGACGGTTGGTAGCAAGCAATTATGCAATAATAACAAGTCAGTAGTTTGGTAAACAAAAATATTAGTGTCGTATGCTGCTTTGCTGAACAGCTTCACTTGTGACTGAATCTGCCAATATTGGACAGACAGATCTATCCACAGAAAGAACAAAATGTATTTCTGGTGCCTGGTCTTGTCTTCTGAATAGTCTCCGTAATGCCTCAAAATTTGCTGCGTCGATTTTCAAATGTTGTTTTTCGTGTGCTATGATATGCAACAAGATTTTCCGTTTCTTTCACTTATAGAGAATTCACTTAAGGAAGCCCTGCAAACATTCTTATATCTCAGCACTGGTATGTCCATTTGTCTTTCTCTTTTCTTAAGTTCGTCATCCAATAGTTGTTTGGGAATACGAATATTTACCATTCTTCTTATATGACCCAGTCACCTTAGTCTACGGCTCCTAAGTGCTGCCATGATGGATGGGAGTTTGACTCGTTGTAAGATATAAGAATTGGTTACTTTGTCCTGCCGTGCGATGTTCATAATCTTTCGAAAACAACGTACATGAAAACTGCTTAACTCTTTCTCCTGCCCTGAATAGGTAGTCAAGTTTCTGATCTGTACTAATCAGACAATTTTGGTAACTTAAATCTTAGTCCTCGTGTTAATTTGGTGTTGGCCCATGCTCTATCTTTAAGTTTACCAAATGTGGAAGATGCCTTTCATATTCGGAAATTTATTTCTCCTTCAAGGCTGTGACCATAGAACCGAGAGAGGCGAATTTTCACACAAATTCAAGGGGTGTGTTATATAAGGATATGGCTGCGGGACTGTCTACACCTTGTTGAAGCAGTGAAATCGACCCTGTGGTGTTTGTAGATTTCAATCAATAAGCAAAGAACAATATATTGTCCGTAGCAGTATTGAACCCGTACTCCTTGGCACATCACCTTGTGAGAGATCAAACGCTAGAGTACACGGCCAACTTAGCTATCTAAAAATGTAGCTATCATTGGTGATGTCTTTCACGCAGGTGTACTCATGACTGTAGCATAGGGTTGCGATCATATGTGTACTCATGACTGTAGCATAGAGTTACGATCATATGTGTACTCATGACTGTAGCATAGGGTTACGATCACATGTGTACTCATGACTGTAGCATAGGGTTACGATCATATGTGTACTCATGACTGTAGCATAGGGTTACGATCATATGTGTACTCATGACTGTAGCATAGGGTTACGATCATATGTGTACTCATGACTGTAGCATAGAGTTACGATCATATGTGAACTCATGACTGTAGCATAGGGTTACGATCATATGTGTACTCATGACTGTAGCATAGGGTTACGATCACAGGTGTACTCATGACTGTAGCTTTAGGGTTACGATCATAGATGTACTCATGGCTGTAGCTTTAGGGTTACGATCACAACTCGAGAATAAATTGTTACCTGTATTTTCCTGTTACGACACGTAGCTCCCGGATAGGGTAGGGCTTAATACTTGGGTTGCATACAAACAGTTATAGGAAGAAACAACACGAATAGTAACTTCCCGTGGTTTAGACAGGAGACAAATAATAATAAATGAATATTATTATAGAGGGAAACTTTCGAGACGATAGATCAGCGAATCATTTTAGAGGAGGAGATATGTTTACAGCACTCAGAAAAAAATCACAAATAATCAACAAAAGATTGTCTTAAAAGGAAAATACAGATTCACACTTTATTATTACACTCTATTTTGAGTAGTGAACATGTTACTTCTCATTATGTTGTTGCCAGTGCAGTTGAGAAGCCTTTAAAGTTTAGCTATTTTCTTGCATTCCTTGAAGGCCCCGTGTGTCTTCAGATTTAAGCAAAACTAATTTTTGGATTTCAGTTTAGAGTTTGGAATCAATGTTAAGTAGTCAGAGTTACACAGTCAAAATTAGCGTCTACAATCATAACCTTAAACTCAGCTTGTGTTGGAGTTGGGTTGTGTTGTGTTCTGCCCCATACAGAAAAATAGGGAACAGAACCCGGTCGTGGTTAATGCTGAGGTCAACGGTCTCATCTGCGATAACACCAAATGAGAAAGATGCAGTCATCTATACAGATGGATCTGTAATTCGACACCAAAGAAGTGCATGGGCATTTACAGCACGCTCGGAAGCCAGAATAGTTAAGGAAGACAGTGGTGCATACGTCATGACCACGAGTAGCATGACAATGGAGGTGATGGCAGTGACCAAGGCATTCAAATGGTTAGAGTCACAAGACTACACCCACGCATGTATACTGAGTGATTCGATGAGCATGAATAAAAAGTGGAGGTGGGCTCTGTACGCATGCAATGGGTAGAGTCGTTGCAGAAATCCAAAATACGTAAAGTCACCTTTGTCTATATCCCTGGACATGCGGGTGTACGGGGAAATGAACGAGCGGATAGGTTGGCTAGTTGCGCTGTCGTTGAGGAAGGGCAACCAATGAATCGGGATGACATCATCAATGCCCTCGGAGATGTGGGAAGAGCACTGGACTTCGACAAACACAGATCCACGTCACTTCTTCGGATGATGGAAATGGGAGTTAAGATGGCACAGCCAGAAATGAGAAACTTAGTGGCCATGTAAGAAGACTTATCAACCAACATAGAATTGGAGTCGTCAGTCGCTGGACACTGTGGGACTTGCTGAGGAGGGGATCTGAGCACCTATGGACATGTTCGGAGTGCAATGATGATGACCAGCAAATAACTCAGGACAGTTTTATGTTTATTTTGCATGTTCACTGTAGCCCTACGCGTGGTCCCGTATAGGGATAACATTTTTCGTTTCATGATGTATTTTCTGGCTTTGTTTTTCTTTGTTTAATTTCTATAGTTTGTTGTTATACCTGATGATGGCTTTTGCCGAAACGTTGTGGTTTGTCTTGTTTTTTCTATTAGTTTAGCTACTTTATATCATTTTATGCTTATTTTACAAGTTCTATGCAGCTCTGCTCGTGGAACCTCATAGCATTTAGTGTTTTATATATTTAATAACTGTGCTTTATCTTCTTGTGTGCTAGAGTCGAACAGTTTATTATATCGTCATCGACTGATACAGTCAATAAGTTACATTGAAGGTGGCAGTGTAACAAGTGACAAGCTGTGAAACATTGGAAATTGTGTGGGCTTTTTTTCTGGCGTCGAAAAGTATTTTTCACACTTTTTTCTGTTTATGTTTACTTTTATAATTGTGTTTGGCATAAAGTATATAAAAAATCTGGCAACGTGTGTGTGGTACAGACAAGCCAGAGGTAATCAAACTCTTGTTCAGCTCAAATTTCAATATTTGTTCTCTGAGGTCTCCCCATCCTCTCTCTTAGCAGAGGAGGACGCTTGTTTACAAAAAAAAAAAAAATATATATATATAATTGCAACACTCACTTGAATTGTTCAAATGTATGACCTATATTTGTTTTATATTAAGTACATTTATTCTTGTTAACCCTTTATAATTGATGATGTAAACAATTTATAAATTTTACGAGTTAATTGAGGCACTTCATGAATGCAAACCACATGAAAACACCATAGTTCTAGGGGATTTTAACGCAAAAGTCGGAAAGGAAAGAGTTGAGGAAGTAGTTGGTCATTGTGGCTTAGGCGAGAGGAATACAAGAGTTGAGAAACTTATTGACTTTGCAAGAACACACAACATGATGATAAGGAAACACCTGGTTTAAGCAACATCCAAGACGTCTGTGGACATGGAAAAGCCCAGGTGACAACGCTCGTAATCAAATTGATTATGTAATGATAAGCAATAGATTTAGAAACAGCCTGGTGTGTGTGTGAAAACTAGACCAGGGGCAGATTGCAATAGTGACCATGTACCAGTTGTGGGAAAGCTTAGAGTAAAATTAAAAACAACAAAACGAGCCTCAGTTAACATCAAGCTAAATTTAGATTTACTCAAATCAGACAAGAAAGAAGCAGCAAGACAAATATAACATCACAATTCAGAACCGGTACAATGCAATAGAGAAGATACAAAGCATTGATGAACGGTGGGAAATGCTAAAAGAATCAATGCAAGAAACATCAAAAGAGTTCATACCACCAGTGAGGACAAATTCAAGAAAGAAATGGATGACAGATGACATTTTGCAGCTAATGGATACAACAAGAAGAAATAAACAACATAAAGAGGAGTATAAGAGATTAAATAAAGAAATTGTAATAAAATGTAATGAAGCAAAAGAAGGATGGCTGAAAGAGAGATGTAAAGAGATTGAAATGCAACAAAAAGGAGATGCTAAAGTTATATACAAACAAATTGAGGAATTAACAGGAAAAAAACGGAATCAAAAACTGGATGTTTAAGATCAAAGGAAGGAGAACTGTTGATTGAACAAGGATAATGGAGAAGGACCAGAAATACTCAGAGAAGAAGTGAAAGACGCATTGCGCAATATGAAAGCAGGAAAATCTCCTGGACCAGATAATATAACTAAAAAAGAGATTGCAGCCATGGGTGATTTTGGAATAGCAATAATAACAAAACTATAGAATGATATCTACAACTGCGGATATATACCAGACGACATGCTCAAATCAAAATTCATAGCCTTACCAAAGAAATCTGGTGCAATTTAATGCGATGATCATCGCACAATAAGCCTTATGAGTCATATGACTACGATATTACTAAGAATCATCATGCGAAGAGTGTGAAACAAAATCAGTCCTGAAATTAGCGATGAACAGTGTGTTTTTATTGGAGGTAAAGGAACGAGCAGTGCCGTATATATCATAAGATCTTTAGTAGAAAGAGAGCCATAGAGGTGAAAACAGGTCTATACCTATGTTTCATAGATTATACCAAATCATTTGACAAAGTAAAGCACCAAGAAATAATCAAAATTTTAGAAAGCATAAACGTAGACATCAAAGATCTAAGAATGATAAAGAATTTGTTATTATTGAGTTATTTGCGGGTCATCATCATTGCACTCCGAATATGTCCATAGGTGCTCAGATCCTCTCCTCAGCAATTCCCTCAGTGTCCAGCGACTCCAGTTCTATGTTGGTTGATAAGTCTTCTTACACTGCCACTAAGTTTCTCATTTCTGGCTGTGCCCATCTTAACTCCCATTTCCATCATCCGAAGAAGTGACGTGGATCTGTGTTTGTCGAAGTCATGTGCTCTTTCCCACATCTCGGAGGGCATTGATGATGTCCGCCCGATCCATTGGTTGCCCTTCCTCAACGACAGCGCAACTAGCCAACCTGTCCGCTCGTTCATTTCCCCGTACTCCCGCATGTCCAGGGACATAGATAAAGGTGACCCTACGTATTTTGGATTTATGCAAAGGCTCTACCCATTGCATGCGTACAGAGCCCGCCTCCACTTTTTTTATCATGCTCATCGAATCACTCAGTATACATGCGTGGGTGTAGTCTTGTGACTCTAACCATTTGAATGCCTTGGTCACTGCCATCACCTCCATTGTCATGCTACTCGTGGTCATGACGTATGCACCACTGTCTTCGTAGACTATTCTGCCTGCTGAGCGTGCTGTAAATGCCCATGCACTTCTTTGGTGTCGTCTTGCAGATCCGTCTGTATAGATGACTGTATCTTTCTCATCGGTGTTATCGCAGATGAGACCGTTGACCTCAGCATTAACCACGACCGGGTTCTGTTCCCTATTTTTCCTGTCAAGTGTGACAATACACGAGAAAGTCCCCTTGAATGACGTAGGCACCGTTATCCACTCCTCACCAACGTTGATATTGGTAAGCCCAGAGACCTGTTTGATGACATCTTCTGCTCGGGCCACCCATGATTTCCTCTTTTTAGACCGGCACCTTTCCTTGTGTTGAACACGTATTGCAATGGATGCTCTTTATCTGTACTAATCTTCAGGTATGCTCGTGCTCTCCAGATCTTGATTCTATCATCCATGGTTGGAAAGTCAAGAAGATACCTCATTGCTAGACAGGGAGTGTCCCTTGTACATCCCAAGATAATGCGCATGGCTTCATTTTGTATTTTCTCCAGCCTATCAGTTTGAGTCGTACTGACAGTAAGAATTGTCAGGGCACACTCTATTGGTGCGAGGACTAATCCCTGGAACAGAAGAGTAAGTATTTAGAATTAAGATGTGATCTGTTCTGTGAATGAGGACATGATATAATTCTATGAAGTGTGTCATTAGAGAGCTTATGAATGAGGACATGATATAATTCTATGAAGTGTGTCATTAGAGAGCTTATGAATTAGGATATGATATAATTCTATGAAGTGTGTCATTAGAGAGCTTATGAATTAGGACATGATATAATTCTATGAAGTGTGTCATTAGAGAATTTATGAATTAGGACATGATATCATTCTATGAAGTGTGTCATTAGAGAGCTTATGAATGAGGACATGATATAATTCTATGAAGTGTGTCATTAGAGAGCTTATGAATGAGGACATGATATATTATGCACATAATAACATGTATTGCTTCTAAGCAAAGTAATATGAAGTATTATTATGAAATTGGATGTAATATGCCGATGTGAATAGAGAGTTACATGTTGCAAGAGAAGTATAGTAGGAGGAGTGTTTCAGAACCTTGTTAGTACTACTTTGAGAGGTAGAGTGGTCATCTACACCTCCCCGGCTCAAAGTGTGTGAGATTTGTATATACAGTGAAGTGTGTAAATAAAGCATGTTGAAGTTGTACAACTAAGGCTTGTAGTTTGTCTTAGCTCAGCAGTAGATGTTAATATAAGGCTGGATCCAAACGACCATCTAGCTTCAGTCATGGGTATTAAGAAACACAACGCAAAGTAACCATGAGATATGAACGACCAATGGAAATGAGGCTTCTTCCCCAACCACATCAAACAAGCCAGTGGATCACATCAATAAGGTGAAGGCTATTGAAAGTTATAGGGAGCCGCAATAGCTCAGTGGTTAGTGAACTGGACTACAAAAGACAAGGGGTAGGGTTCGATCCCAACCGACGACTTCCGGGTTCACCCAGCCTTAAATGGTTACCGGATTTTTTTCTGGGAAATTAAAGCTGCACGGGCGTATTACCAACCACATTACCCATAAAATCACGTGCCGAAGGTCTGTAAAATTTATGGTCACTAACACCATATTCCCTATACGCCGCCATTTGGCATGACGGGGGTACTTTACTTTTTTTTTTCAATTATTGAAAGTTATGGATAAATAAGTGTAACCTAACTCCTTTTATTCATCCATTTTTATGACATCTCATTCTATATGGCACCACTTTTTACAAAAGATCATTTAATAAAAATATAAAGTTAGGAAAACGTCAATGTAAAACATACTTTGGCTTTTACAACAGGAACAATACTACAATTTCTATTCAGTGGGAAGCATGTCACAGGCAAGATATATGAATGCAAAATAAAAATACAGTCACTAACACAGATGTAAAGATCTGGAACATTAAAGACTAACATAAAAAACTCAACAGATATGAACAACATTCAAAAGGTAGAGAGAAATTTATATTAAATTCTAATGAATCAGTAAATGTTTTTTGTAACATAAAGAGAGAGCTAAGGAGAATAATAATGAGACTTTATGTGATTCCTAACAAAACAGTCACAATCATAAAAGAAATCTGTACACCAATTTCATAGCCAGCATTAACCACAGAAACTGATTGATCAAAAGTAACAATGGAAGTATTACAAGGGTGGATATCATTTATTCTGTCTTTGAATTCAAGAGAAGATGAACACAATGATAAAACTAAGAGATGGAGACAGATTTCATAGATTATAAGTTGACTTTTTCCATATGTGTTAGCTTGTGTTTCAATAGACTGTGATTCTGAGCAAAATCTGCACCACACAAATCACATTTGTAAGGCTTCTCTCCTGTATGTGTTCTCTTGTGTTTTAATAGAGTGCCACTCTCTGCAAAATCTGCACCACACACATCACATTTGTAAGGCTTCTCTCCCGTATGTGTTCTCTTGTGTCCTTTAAGATCTCCACTCTGAGCAAAACCTACACTACAAATATTACATTTATACGGTTTCTCTTCTGTATGTGTTCTCTTGTGACTTTTAAGATTTCCACTCTCGGCAAAACATGCACTACACACATCACATTTGTAAGGCTTCTCTCCTGTGTGTGTTCTCTTGTGCCTTTTAAGATGTCCACTCTCTGCAAAATCTGCACCACACACATCACATTTGTAAGGCTTCTCTCCTGTATGTGTTCTCTTGTGTTTTAATAGAGTGCCACTCTTTGCAAAATCTGCACCACACACATCACATTTGTAAGGCTTCTCTCCCGTATGTGTTCTCTTGTGTCCTTTAAGATCTCCACTCTTAGCAAAACCTACACTACAAATATTACATTTATACGGTTTCTCTTCTGTATGTGTTCTCTTGTGACTTTTAAGATTTCCACTCTCGGCAAAACATGCACTACACACATCACATTTGTAAGGCTTCTCTCCTGTGTGTGTTCTCTTGTGCCTTTTAAGATGTCCACTCACAGCAAAATCTGCACCACACACATCACATTTGTATGGCTTCTCTCCTGTATGTGTTCTCTTGTGTTTTAATAGAGTGCCACTCACAGCAAAATCTGCACCACGCACATCACATTTGTAAGGCTTCTCTCCTGTATGTGTTCTCTTGTGTTTTAATAGAGTGCCACTCACAGCAAAATCTGCACCACACACATCACATTTGTAAGGCTTCTCTCCTGTATGTGTTCTCTTGTGTTTTAATAGAGTGCCACTCTCTGCAAAATCTGCACTACACATATCACATTTGTAAGGCTTCTCTCCTGTATGTGTTCTCTTGTGTTTTAATAGAGTGCCACTCTCTGCAAAATCTGCACCACACACATCACATTTGTAAGGCCTCTCTCCTGTATGTGTTTGCTTGTGACTTTTAAGATGTCCACTCTGAGTAAAACAAGCACCACACACATCACATTTGTAAGGCTTCTCTCCTGTATGTGTTCTCTTGTGAGTTTTAAGAAATCCACTCTCAGCAAAACAAGAACCACAAACATCACATTTGTAAGGCTTCTCTCCTGTATGTGTTCTCTTGTGAGTTTTAAGATATCCACTCCGAGAAAAACTAGCACCACACACATCACATTTGTAAGGCTTCTCTCCTGTATGTGTTCTCTTGTGAGTTTTAAGATGTCCACCATGAGAAAAACTAGCACCACACACATCACATTTGTAAGGCTTCTCTCCTGTATGTGTTCTCTTGTGAGTTTTAAGATATCCACTCCGAGAAAAACTAGCACCACACACATCACATTTGTAAGGCTTCTCTCCTGTATGTGTTCTCTTGTGAATTTTAAGATGTCCACCATGAGAAAAACTAGCACCACACACATCACATTTGTAAGGCTCCTGTTACATCCTGTAAGGCTCCATTTGTTTTCTCCTGTATGTGTTCTCTTGTGAGTTTTAAGATATCCACTCCGATAAAAACTAGCACCACACACATCACATTTGTAAGGCTTCTCTCCTGTATGTGTTCTCTTGTGAGTTTTAAGATGTCCACTCCGAGGAAAACTAGCACCACACACATCACATTTGTAAGGCTTCTCTCCTGTATGTATTCTCTTATGTATAATAAGATTTCCAACTTGAGTAAAACCTGCACCACAAGTATCACACTTATAAGGCTTCTCTTCTATGCATCTTCTGTTGTGTTTTATTGAACAACCATTGTTATCAAAATCTGTATCACTAACATTACATTTGTCTAGCTTCTCTGCTGTATGTGTTCTATGATGTGCTATCTGAGTTACACTCAACAAACTATCACTTAATGCCTCATTAACAGGTGATGGAAAGACCATCTCCCTTTCTGGCATGTGTTTGGGCTTGATGTCAGGTATCCAAACCTGGGGGCTAGAGTCTTGACTGCAGCCCTCACTTTGACCTACCTGAGAACAGAAAGAGATTATAATGTGAAGTAAATCAAGGCTGAATTAAATGTTGAAATGGGACATAATTCTTGATTTAAAATTCTATTTTCTGAGATTTTGTTTGATTCTACTGATTTCTTTCTGTCTTGTGTTCACCCGATTACTACATTATTTGATATTCCACTTCATCATCTGTCCTTAAAAAGATGTTAAATGTGTGTAGATGTGTTGTGTTTTGTTTTAGTTGCACCTTTTGGCCCAACACATCAGTCTTCAGCATTGGCATTTACTGGTACCGGGTAGTTTCAAATTTTTGAATCCCCTATTTGCTTGGTTAGACTGGACTAGTGTGTCTATTTCTAGAGGCACCATAAAAAAGTAGGGCCTGGACAGTTCTGCTTCATCGACCCTGGTAAAAGCCATCAACTATTAGCTGTAGGCAGCATTCATCTTTGTTGTAGTCAGATGCCTTGACCCTTAGTCCCAAATATTTACCTTACACCTTGCACAGAAGATGCACAAAGACAGCTCGCTGAATTCTGAGCCATCCCCCTGTTTGACCTTTAGAACACGTTACACCGCTAATGGCGGTCTGACTCTCCCTCGACTTTCCTCTGCTGATGTGTTGACAGAAGAAGCTCGTGGAGATCTGAGTCCCTTACTAGACTCTACCAGCCCTTTGGACACCAGTCGTTTGCACTGGCCAGGATTACTTGAACTGCCCGTTGATCGTTAGAAGTACTTCGCGCTGTTCAGTCTGTGGTTTAGGACAACCCCGGACCCGTTCTTCGTCAGGACGAGACAATAAAACACACAGCTAGCATTGACAAAGCATGTCTCAACACCATGGAGGTCAACAAGTGAATGTTTATTACAACAATAAATCCCCTGCAATTTACAATGTCCATAGCCACTCTCCAAGTGGCCTCTCGTTCTGACTTGATTCTCACACTGACACTACATTTGATGCATGCTATTATTGGCCTCCTCAACATGAGTGAGACCCTCACAACACTACAAAAGTCTCTGCATTTGTGCTAATGACAGCACTCACAAACAAATTTAAAGTCTCTGTTCTAATGATGTTGAGAATATTCCCTATACTTCACAAGTCTCTATTCTTAGTGATTCAAAAGTCTCTGTTCTTAGTGATTCAAAAGTCTCTGTTCTTATTATGGTGAGAACATTCACAATAATTCACCAGTCTCTATTCTTAGTAATTCCAAAAGTCTCTGTTCATATGATGGTGAACATACTCACAATTAATTCACCTGTCCATGCACTGTAGAAGCTACCAGCTTCGTAATCAAGTCCCTTCAAGAGTATTTCTATTCTACTACGGAGAGAACACTCACAAATAATAATACATATGTCTCTGCACTGCTTAAAGTCCCTTCAAGACTATTTCTATTCTACTACGGAGAGAACACTCACAAATAATAATACATATGTCTCTGCACTGCTAGAAGCTACCAGCTTCGACTTAAAGTCTCTTCAAGACTATTTCTATTCTGCTACGGTGAGAACACTCACAAATAATAATACACATGTCTCTGCACTGTTAGAAGCTACCAGCTTCGACTTAAAGTCTCTTCAAGACTATTTCTATTCTACTACGGAGAGAACACTCACAAATAATAATACACATGTCTCTGCACTGCTAGAAGCTACCAGCTTCGCATTAAAGTCTCTTCAAGACTATTTCTATTCTGCTACAGCGAGAACACTCACAAATAGTAAATACACATGTCTCTGCACTGTTAGAAGCTACCAGCTTCGTGATACAGTCTATTCAAGAATACTTCTATTTTACTACGGTGAGAAGACTCACAATTAATACACATGTTTCTGCACTGTTAGAAGCTACCAGCTTCGACTTAAAGTCTCTTCAAGACTAATTCTATTCTATGACGTCTCCAGAGACTTACTGTTCCCTATCGAGCTACTACATCATACACTGACCTGTTCTGGACGACTGTCTGAATTCCTCTCATCCCCCCTTGTTCACGGTAATCGGCTGTATAACATAAAGCCGCCCGCATCGAACCAACGCTCTCAATCGAATGACTCTCCCAACTCAACTGTCCTTCTCTCACTTAACTTCTCACCCCTTATTTCCAAAACTCGTGAATTCTGAATAAGTTCACCCCACAACCTGCCAGTGCATCATGCCTCTCTTGATCCCTCTCTTAAGGACTCCTCAGCTTTATCTCCCCTTGACCTCTATTAAATTCCTCTCTCTTCACTAGCCTAGTTACCTCCCCTTTTTTCACAATGTTCACGTTAGAAAACACACAAAGTTTGTTGTAAAGAAATAAATAAACACACTCACATCATTATCCAGTTCCTGTTTCAATAAATCTTGAAGGAATGGAATTTGTCTTTCTCTTTTAACTGCAGTCTGAGAAGATAAAATGTCAATATTTACATTATGGGATACTAAACATTTTCTTGAAATACTGAAGTGTCTGAATATTTAAGACTCACAAATATTATTTACTACATGTTTTTGGCACTGTAGTGATTACAGACATATGCAACAACATATACCATACAGGATAGATACCAAATGAACCAAAAACATCAACTTCTATTTGATTGTCTAAAAAGAATGGTGCAGTTGAATGCAGTGACATTAGAACAATAAGTCTAGAAGTAAAGGCATCAAGATGCACCAAGATGCATAGAGATGCGAAGCTGCTGTAAAGCTGATTATAATAGCAATGCTAAAATAAGGGAAGAAAAAAGTGGTATGGTGACAGCTTTACGTGGTAATGGACGAAAAAAGTTAACGTTTTGGCCAAGTAGGCCTTCATCTGGACGAACAACAAACACAAAAAATATATATATAACGATATATTAACAAATCTAACTACATGGCGATAATATGTTAGATAATAAAGAGAAGAAAAAAAAAAAAGGGTCACTTCCCTGTCTTCCTGAGCTGTGTAGGTCTCCAAATGGACTAAATTGATACGGCAGGATGACCGACTATAAACCTCTCTGACCAGGAAGTCAGGTGAGAAGACGGAAAGGAAGGGTTCTAAAAATATGGGGAGGTGGGTACAGGATATGTGTAAACTATGCACATCTAACTCTGTTTGTGTACCCCGAACCGATGTGTAAAAATAAACATGTGTTTGTAACAATGCATGCGTACAAGCATAAATCAGCACATATATTGCCACAAGGTCCACAAAAGAAAAACCCAAATGAGCCCAAATGTGCCAACACATGGGTTTTTCAAAGTACTCACTTTATAATCCATCTCCTGTTTTATATTCTCAACAGGTAGCAGATTCTGAGATTCCATATTTCTGACAATCTGAGAAAGGAAAAGTAAGGTCCCATTTTAACATGTTGAAATATTGCAATAACAAGACAAATGGAAGATACAATGAATAAGATATATCTAATTTCTACATAACAACACATCTGAACTTTTAAATTATTTCTTATTATTGATTAAACAATTTTGTGTCTAGTCCATGAACTTGTATCTCCTCTTAATGTTTAGAAGAAATGTTCAATTTGTTAGTCTGTGGGAATAAAGCAAACCTGCTTAAAATGATATTTCATTTTAATGCAAGCCATGTCAGAAAAGAAACAAAATAATTTACTATATGCATAATGATTTAATTCTTAACATATGGATGTGAATCATGGACAATAGGACAACAGACAAGAAAATCACTGGAGTCAAGGAAAGAGAAAAGATACCAGACAGCTTAAGGGAATGGCTTGGTAGAAGGTCAACAACAGAAATGATAAATAACTGTTGTGATCGAAAGTTGTGGAGAGACATGATCACCTATGTCAGCAGGCCTGGTACTTGATGATAATGATTTAATGTAACATGAATATGTTGATGGTGAAATAAATATTTGTTGTTAGCAGCATACAACATAATAGGTGATATAGTCTGGAGGAATAAAGAAACAATCACAAGATCTGTCATTCTATGGAAGCCAAGATGAAAGCTCAAGCAAGAGACAGATAAAAGACAACCTGGTAGAGAATAGTGAAAGTAAGGATACATGACAATGGCTAAGTCTGGGTCTTATCATGTCAAATATGGACATAGAGTGATTATTGTTGCAGAGATTTTGTTGTGGACTTCTTTTTGTCACATAATGTATCAGCCAATAATTGATTTACTACTAGTCAAGTAGTAGAAACAACGTAATATTTTTCTATATTTTTCTGTTAATTATGTTTGAGTTAATGAGAATAAGAAAAAAATGTCACATAGAAAACAAGCACAATCAATTATAGAAAGTTAATACTGCCTGTCTTATGCCGGTTTAGTTAAGTACATTTGTAACTAAATTAGTACTTTTAAAACTAACCAATCTACTTACTTCATAATCTGGTTCATGTTTTATATTCCAAATGGGGATAACATTCTTGGTTTCCATACTTGTGTCTGTCAGAAATTAAGGAGGAATGTTCAATATTTTGTGAGAATTAGCAGGAGATCGTCATTTTACTGTCATATTTTTTGCCTTTCTATTAGTTTTGAGTTACATATTACTGATGGTCATCGAAACTAATTTGTCTATTACTTTGTCAATACTTAATCAAGAAATTTATCGCAGGACAACCCGTGTTTGATTCCCGCTGGATGTAGTGTGAATTGCACTTGTGGCTGCCAAACCACGGTGGTTGGATATAATATCCCCCACGATCGAACCAGCACTTGGCAGAAATGGGTGCTAGTGTGGCACTCTGGGAAGGTGTGAAGTTATGGTGCTTGACGGGAAACTAGACAGGAGTCTCCGAACCACTTCTGATAGGTGGCTGAACAGCAATAGGTAAAACCTGCATGCTGAGACAACAATACAAGTCTTGTACCTCTCCATTTTTTTACCAACATTATATTATGGTTACTTGCATGTCAATAATTTTACAAATTATCTCTCTCCCCAACTATACATCATCATAGTCACAAATTTAAAGAAAAACAAAAAAACCCTCAATAATTTTTTGTTTATACTTACACTCAGTTTTAGTTGAAGTTAGGCAAGTTTAATTCTAAAAGTTAAAAATGTGATATGTGCCAGATTTTTTCTGTTTAGCAGGTTGGTCTGATGTAATAATGACCTCATCATCCAAGATAATCTTGGAAAAATATAGTCATGCACCATGGCAAAATGGGGAAGACAATTACTTTACATGTGACATGGTAAAGTACATATTTCAGGTCATTGAGTGATAACTGGCCTGCAGACTTACATAGAAAAATCACAAGAGGCTTTGGCAGCTAGCATTTATTTACTTAAATAATATTAGTACTCATTACTACTACCCACTTTTTGTAGTAGTAAGTAGTCTTATATATTATAATATATATATAGTAGCCTCCATCAATCATAGTTGACTATGGATTTTTCAGCACCACTAGAAATGTTTGCACTCGTCTTGTTTTCCAAGAATCATCATCATCGAGTGCCTTCTCCGCAATGAAGGTTGGCTACCATGGATCGCCATTCTACGCTGTTTCTTGCTTTGATGGTGCAGGCTGTCATAGATTTACTCGTCCATCTTTTGGTGTTACTCATCCATGTTAGTCTTGGTCTGCCTCTTTTACCGTGTATATTCCCTTCCAATATTACTTCTAGTAGGCTGTTGTGTCTTTTAACATGCCCCAAAAATTTCATTTGTCTTGTCTTAATTGTATTTAGTAGTTCTCTTTTATTTTCAGTTGTTTTAAAACTTCATGGTCTGTTTTCTTTTCTTTCCATCCATTTCTACCTATTCTTCTATGAATCCACATTTCAAAGACTTCAATTTTCTGTTCTGTTTTCTTGTCTAATGTCCATCTTTCTGCACCATACAAGAATATAATATATTATAAATATATATATATATATATATATAAATATAATATATAAAATATTTTCCAAGAATAGTTTTCATAAAGTACAACTTTTTACTAATTTATAATTTCTTTTGTTAGACTTCTAACATTAGTTGAACCTACGATGGTCTTTTAGATAAGTCAAGATACAATTCTGAGTGAGATTCATATAAAAAGGAGATTGAAAATAAAACATGAAAAAGATTAAGTATGTTTATTTAAGTTAAGAAGTTAGTGTAAGCAACACTCACAGCAACACAAACTCGTTGACAAACCGGTAAAAGAAGTTAGTGTAAGCAACACTCACAGCAACACAAACTCGTTGACAAAACGGTAAAAGAAGTTAGTATAAGCAACACAAACTTGTTGACAAACCGGTAAAAGAAGTTAGTGTAAGCAACACTACTCACAGCAACACAAATTCGTTGACAAACCGGTAAAAGAAGTTGGTGTAAGCAACACTCACAGCAACACAAAGACAAACTTGTTGACAAACCGGTAAAAGAAGTTAGTGTAAGCAACACTCACAGCAACACAAATTCGTTGACAAACCGGTAAAAGAAGTTGGTGTAAGCAACACTTACAGCAACACAAAGACAAACTTGTTGACAAACCGGTAAAAGAAGTTAGTGTAAGCAACACTACTCACAGCAACACAAACTCGTTGACAAACCGGTAAAAGAAGTTATTATAAGCAACACTCACAGCAACACAAACTTGTTGACAAACCGGTAAAAGAAGTTATTATAAGCAACACTCACAGCAACACAAACTTGTTGACAAACCGGTAAAAGAAGTTAGTGTAAGCAACACTCACAGCAACACAAACTTGTTGACAAACCGGTAAAAGAAGTTAGTGTAAGCAACACTCACAGCAACACAAACTCGTTGACAAACCGCTAAAAGAAGTTAGTGTAAGCTACACTCACAGCAACACAAACTTGTTGACAAACCGGTAAAAGAAGTTAGTGTAAGCAACACTACTCACAGCAACACAAACTCGTTGACAAACCGGTAAAAGAAGTTATTATAAGCAACACTCACAGCAACACAAACTTGTTGACAAACCGGTAAAAGAAGTTAGTGTAAGCAACACTCACAGCAACACAAACTCGTTGACAAACCGGTCAAAGAAGACGGTTTGGGCCTTCACGTCGTAAATTGAAGCTGAGCGGAAGTGACGTAAAAATTAATGGCAGTGGTTGCCATTTTGGCTTTCCGAAGACTAATTTATTAAAAAAATAATAATAATAATATAGTAACTAAATCTACATGGCATTTGGCGTCTTGACTGACGGTTGGTAGCAAGCAATTATGCAATAATAACAAGTCAGTAGTTTGGTAAACAAAAATATTAGTGTCGTATGCTGCTTTGCTGAACAGCTTCACTTGTGACTGAATCTGCCAATATTGGACAGACAGATCTATCCACAGAAAGAACAAAATGTATTTCTGGTGCCTGGTCTTGTCTTCTGAATAGTCTCCGTAATGCCTCAAAATTTGCTGCGTCGATTTTCAAATGTTGTTTTTCGTGTGCTATGATATGCAACAAGATTTTCCGTTTCTTTCACTTATAGAGAATTCACTTAAGGAAGCCCTGCAAACATTCTTATATCTCAGCACTGGTATGTCCATTTGTCTTTCTCTTTTCTTAAGTTCGTCATCCAATAGTTGTTTGGGAATACGAATATTTACCATTCTTCTTATATGACCCAGTCACCTTAGTCTACGGCTCCTAAGTGCTGCCATGATGGATGGGAGTTTGACTCGTTGTAAGATATAAGAATTGGTTACTTTGTCCTGCCGTGCGATGTTCATAATCTTTCGAAAACAACGTACATGAAAACTGCTTAACTCTTTCTCCTGCCCTGAATAGGTAGTCAAGTTTCTGATCTGTACTAATCAGACAATTTTGGTAACTTAAATCTTAGTCCTCGGTGTTAATTTGGTGTTGGCCCATGCTCTATCTTTAAGTTTACCAAATGTGGAAGATGCCTTTCATATTCGGAAATTTATTTCTCCTTCAAGGCTGTGACCATAGAACCGAGAGAGGCGAATTTTCACACAAATTCAAGGGGTGTGTTATATAAGGATATGGCTGCGGGACTGTCTACACCTTGTTGAAGCAGTGAAATCGACCCTGTGGTGTTTGTAGATTTCAATCAATAAGCAAAGAACAATATATTGTCCGTAGCAGTATTGAACCCGTACTCCTTGGCACATCACCTTGTGAGAGATCAAACGCTAGAGTACACGGCCAACTTAGCTATCTAAAAATGTAGCTATCATTGGTGATGTCTTTCACGCAGGTGTACTCATGACTGTAGCATAGGGTTGCGATCATATGTGTACTCATGACTGTAGCATAGAGTTACGATCATATGTGTACTCATGACTGTAGCATAGGGTTACGATCACATGTGTACTCATGACTGTAGCATAGGGTTACGATCATATGTGTACTCATGACTGTAGCATAGGGTTACGATCATATGTGTACTCATGACTGTAGCATAGGGTTACGATCATATGTGTACTCATGACTGTAGCATAGAGTTACGATCATATGTGAACTCATGACTGTAGCATAGGGTTACGATCATATGTGTACTCATGACTGTAGCATAGGGTTACGATCACAGGTGTACTCATGACTGTAGCTTTAGGGTTACGATCATAGATGTACTCATGGCTGTAGCTTTAGGGTTACGATCACAACTCGAGAATAAATTGTTACCTGTATTTTCCTGTTACGACACGTAGCTCCCGGATAGGGTAGGGCTTAATACTTGGGTTGCATACAAACAGTTATAGGAAGAAACAACACGAATAGTAACTTCCCGTGGTTTAGACAGGAGACAAATAATAATAAATGAATATTATTATAGAGGGAAACTTTCGAGACGATAGATCAGCGAATCATTTTAGAGGAGGAGATATGTTTACAGCACTCAGAAAAAAATCACAAATAATCAACAAAAGATTGTCTTAAAAGGAAAATACAGATTCACACTTTATTATTACACTCTATTTTGAGTAGTGAACATGTTACTTCTCATTATGTTGTTGCCAGTGCAGTTGAGAAGCCTTTAAAGTTTAGCTATTTTCTTGCATTCCTTGAAGGCCCCGTGTGTCTTCAGATTTAAGCAAAACTAATTTTTGGATTTCAGTTTAGAGTTTGGAATCAATGTTAAGTAGTCAGAGTTACACAGTCAAAATTAGCGTCTACAATCATAACCTTAAACTCAGCTTGTGTTGGAGTTGGGTTGTGTTGTGTTCTGCCCCATACAGAAAAATAGGGAACAGAACCCGGTCGTGGTTAATGCTGAGGTCAACGGTCTCATCTGCGATAACACCAAATGAGAAAGATGCAGTCATCTATACAGATGGATCTGTAATTCGACACCAAAGAAGTGCATGGGCATTTACAGCACGCTCGGAAGCCAGAATAGTTAAGGAAGACAGTGGTGCATACGTCATGACCACGAGTAGCATGACAATGGAGGTGATGGCAGTGACCAAGGCATTCAAATGGTTAGAGTCACAAGACTACACCCACGCATGTATACTGAGTGATTCGATGAGCATGAATAAAAAGTGGAGGTGGGCTCTGTACGCATGCAATGGGTAGAGTCGTTGCAGAAATCCAAAATACGTAAAGTCACCTTTGTCTATATCCCTGGACATGCGGGTGTACGGGGAAATGAACGAGCGGATAGGTTGGCTAGTTGCGCTGTCGTTGAGGAAGGGCAACCAATGAATCGGGATGACATCATCAATGCCCTCGGAGATGTGGGAAGAGCACTGGACTTCGACAAACACAGATCCACGTCACTTCTTCGGATGATGGAAATGGGAGTTAAGATGGCACAGCCAGAAATGAGAAACTTAGTGGCCATGTAAGAAGACTTATCAACCAACATAGAATTGGAGTCGTCAGTCGCTGGACACTGTGGGACTTGCTGAGGAGGGGATCTGAGCACCTATGGACATGTTCGGAGTGCAATGATGATGACCAGCAAATAACTCAGGACAGTTTTATGTTTATTTTGCATGTTCACTGTAGCCCTACGCGTGGTCCCGTATAGGGATAACATTTTTCGTTTCATGATGTATTTTCTGGCTTTGTTTTTCTTTGTTTAATTTCTATAGTTTGTTGTTATACCTGATGATGGCTTTTGCCGAAACGTTGTGGTTTGTCTTGTTTTTTCTATTAGTTTAGCTACTTTATATCATTTTATGCTTATTTTACAAGTTCTATGCAGCTCTGCTCGTGGAACCTCATAGCATTTAGTGTTTTATATATTTAATAACTGTGCTTTATCTTCTTGTGTGCTAGAGTCGAACAGTTTATTATATCGTCATCGACTGATACAGTCAATAAGTTACATTGAAGGTGGCA
Organism: Megaustenia siamemsis; assembly: GCA_032433765.1. Lineage (NCBI taxonomy): Eukaryota > Metazoa > Mollusca > Gastropoda > Stylommatophora > Ariophantidae > Megaustenia > Megaustenia siamemsis. Next base: position 21,400,221 of record JAVIAB010000159.1, read on the forward strand.
GTGTAACAAGTGACAAGCTGTGAAACATTGGAAATTGTGTGGGCTTTTTTTCTGGCGTCGAAAAGTATTTTTCACACTTTTTTCTGTTTATGTTTACTTTTATAATTGTGTTTGGCATAAAGTATATAAAAAATCTGGCAACGTGTGTGTGGTACAGACAAGCCAGAGGTAATCAAACTCTTGTTCAGCTCAAATTTCAATATTTGTTCTCTGAGGTCTCCCCATCCTCTCTCTTAGCAGAGGAGGACGCTTGTTTACAAAAAAAAAAAAAATATATATATATAATTGCAACACTCACTTGAATTGTTCAAATGTATGACCTATATTTGTTTTATATTAAGTACATTTATTCTTGTTAACCCTTTATAATTGATGATGTAAACAATTTATAAATTTTACGAGTTAATTGAGGCACTTCATGAATGCAAACCACATGAAAACACCATAGTTCTAGGGGATTTTAACGCAAAAGTCGGAAAGGAAAGAGTTGAGGAAGTAGTTGGTCATTGTGGCTTAGGCGAGAGGAATACAAGAGTTGAGAAACTTATTGACTTTGCAAGAACACACAACATGATGATAAGGAAACACCTGGTTTAAGCAACATCCAAGACGTCTGTGGACATGGAAAAGCCCAGGTGACAACGCTCGTAATCAAATTGATTATGTAATGATAAGCAATAGATTTAGAAACAGCCTGGTGTGTGTGTGAAAACTAGACCAGGGGCAGATTGCAATAGTGACCATGTACCAGTTGTGGGAAAGCTTAGAGTAAAATTAAAAACAACAAAACGAGCCTCAGTTAACATCAAGCTAAATTTAGATTTACTCAAATCAGACAAGAAAGAAGCAGCAAGACAAATATAACATCACAATTCAGAACCGGTACAATGCAATAGAGAAGATACAAAGCATTGATGAACGGTGGGAAATGCTAAAAGAATCAATGCAAGAAACATCAAAAGAGTTCATACCACCAGTGAGGACAAATTCAAGAAAGAAATGGATGACAGATGACATTTTGCAGCTAATGGATACAACAAGAAGAAATAAACAACATAAAGAGGAGTATAAGAGATTAAATAAAGAAATTGTAATAAAATGTAATGAAGCAAAAGAAGGATGGCTGAAAGAGAGATGTAAAGAGATTGAAATGCAACAAAAAGGAGATGCTAAAGTTATATACAAACAAATTGAGGAATTAACAGGAAAAAAACGGAATCAAAAACTGGATGTTTAAGATCAAAGGAAGGAGAACTGTTGATTGAACAAGGATAATGGAGAAGGACCAGAAATACTCAGAGAAGAAGTGAAAGACGCATTGCGCAATATGAAAGCAGGAAAATCTCCTGGACCAGATAATATAACTAAAAAAGAGATTGCAGCCATGGGTGATTTTGGAATAGCAATAATAACAAAACTATAGAATGATATCTACAACTGCGGATATATACCAGACGACATGCTCAAATCAAAATTCATAGCCTTACCAAAGAAATCTGGTGCAATTTAATGCGATGATCATCGCACAATAAGCCTTATGAGTCATATGACTACGATATTACTAAGAATCATCATGCGAAGAGTGTGAAACAAAATCAGTCCTGAAATTAGCGATGAACAGTGTGTTTTTATTGGAGGTAAAGGAACGAGCAGTGCCGTATATATCATAAGATCTTTAGTAGAAAGAGAGCCATAGAGGTGAAAACAGGTCTATACCTATGTTTCATAGATTATACCAAATCATTTGACAAAGTAAAGCACCAAGAAATAATCAAAATTTTAGAAAGCATAAACGTAGACATCAAAGATCTAAGAATGATAAAGAATTTGTTATTATTGAGTTATTTGCGGGTCATCATCATTGCACTCCGAATATGTCCATAGGTGCTCAGATCCTCTCCTCAGCAATTCCCTCAGTGTCCAGCGACTCCAGTTCTATGTTGGTTGATAAGTCTTCTTACACTGCCACTAAGTTTCTCATTTCTGGCTGTGCCCATCTTAACTCCCATTTCCATCATCCGAAGAAGTGACGTGGATCTGTGTTTGTCGAAGTCATGTGCTCTTTCCCACATCTCGGAGGGCATTGATGATGTCCGCCCGATCCATTGGTTGCCCTTCCTCAACGACAGCGCAACTAGCCAACCTGTCCGCTCGTTCATTTCCCCGTACTCCCGCATGTCCAGGGACATAGATAAAGGTGACCCTACGTATTTTGGATTTATGCAAAGGCTCTACCCATTGCATGCGTACAGAGCCCGCCTCCACTTTTTTTATCATGCTCATCGAATCACTCAGTATACATGCGTGGGTGTAGTCTTGTGACTCTAACCATTTGAATGCCTTGGTCACTGCCATCACCTCCATTGTCATGCTACTCGTGGTCATGACGTATGCACCACTGTCTTCGTAGACTATTCTGCCTGCTGAGCGTGCTGTAAATGCCCATGCACTTCTTTGGTGTCGTCTTGCAGATCCGTCTGTATAGATGACTGTATCTTTCTCATCGGTGTTATCGCAGATGAGACCGTTGACCTCAGCATTAACCACGACCGGGTTCTGTTCCCTATTTTTCCTGTCAAGTGTGACAATACACGAGAAAGTCCCCTTGAATGACGTAGGCACCGTTATCCACTCCTCACCAACGTTGATATTGGTAAGCCCAGAGACCTGTTTGATGACATCTTCTGCTCGGGCCACCCATGATTTCCTCTTTTTAGACCGGCACCTTTCCTTGTGTTGAACACGTATTGCAATGGATGCTCTTTATCTGTACTAATCTTCAGGTATGCTCGTGCTCTCCAGATCTTGATTCTATCATCCATGGTTGGAAAGTCAAGAAGATACCTCATTGCTAGACAGGGAGTGTCCCTTGTACATCCCAAGATAATGCGCATGGCTTCATTTTGTATTTTCTCCAGCCTATCAGTTTGAGTCGTACTGACAGTAAGAATTGTCAGGGCACACTCTATTGGTGCGAGGACTAATCCCTGGAACAGAAGAGTAAGTATTTAGAATTAAGATGTGATCTGTTCTGTGAATGAGGACATGATATAATTCTATGAAGTGTGTCATTAGAGAGCTTATGAATGAGGACATGATATAATTCTATGAAGTGTGTCATTAGAGAGCTTATGAATTAGGATATGATATAATTCTATGAAGTGTGTCATTAGAGAGCTTATGAATTAGGACATGATATAATTCTATGAAGTGTGTCATTAGAGAATTTATGAATTAGGACATGATATCATTCTATGAAGTGTGTCATTAGAGAGCTTATGAATGAGGACATGATATAATTCTATGAAGTGTGTCATTAGAGAGCTTATGAATGAGGACATGATATATTATGCACATAATAACATGTATTGCTTCTAAGCAAAGTAATATGAAGTATTATTATGAAATTGGATGTAATATGCCGATGTGAATAGAGAGTTACATGTTGCAAGAGAAGTATAGTAGGAGGAGTGTTTCAGAACCTTGTTAGTACTACTTTGAGAGGTAGAGTGGTCATCTACACCTCCCCGGCTCAAAGTGTGTGAGATTTGTATATACAGTGAAGTGTGTAAATAAAGCATGTTGAAGTTGTACAACTAAGGCTTGTAGTTTGTCTTAGCTCAGCAGTAGATGTTAATATAAGGCTGGATCCAAACGACCATCTAGCTTCAGTCATGGGTATTAAGAAACACAACGCAAAGTAACCATGAGATATGAACGACCAATGGAAATGAGGCTTCTTCCCCAACCACATCAAACAAGCCAGTGGATCACATCAATAAGGTGAAGGCTATTGAAAGTTATAGGGAGCCGCAATAGCTCAGTGGTTAGTGAACTGGACTACAAAAGACAAGGGGTAGGGTTCGATCCCAACCGACGACTTCCGGGTTCACCCAGCCTTAAATGGTTACCGGATTTTTTTCTGGGAAATTAAAGCTGCACGGGCGTATTACCAACCACATTACCCATAAAATCACGTGCCGAAGGTCTGTAAAATTTATGGTCACTAACACCATATTCCCTATACGCCGCCATTTGGCATGACGGGGGTACTTTACTTTTTTTTTTCAATTATTGAAAGTTATGGATAAATAAGTGTAACCTAACTCCTTTTATTCATCCATTTTTATGACATCTCATTCTATATGGCACCACTTTTTACAAAAGATCATTTAATAAAAATATAAAGTTAGGAAAACGTCAATGTAAAACATACTTTGGCTTTTACAACAGGAACAATACTACAATTTCTATTCAGTGGGAAGCATGTCACAGGCAAGATATATGAATGCAAAATAAAAATACAGTCACTAACACAGATGTAAAGATCTGGAACATTAAAGACTAACATAAAAAACTCAACAGATATGAACAACATTCAAAAGGTAGAGAGAAATTTATATTAAATTCTAATGAATCAGTAAATGTTTTTTGTAACATAAAGAGAGAGCTAAGGAGAATAATAATGAGACTTTATGTGATTCCTAACAAAACAGTCACAATCATAAAAGAAATCTGTACACCAATTTCATAGCCAGCATTAACCACAGAAACTGATTGATCAAAAGTAACAATGGAAGTATTACAAGGGTGGATATCATTTATTCTGTCTTTGAATTCAAGAGAAGATGAACACAATGATAAAACTAAGAGATGGAGACAGATTTCATAGATTATAAGTTGACTTTTTCCATATGTGTTAGCTTGTGTTTCAATAGACTGTGATTCTGAGCAAAATCTGCACCACACAAATCACATTTGTAAGGCTTCTCTCCTGTATGTGTTCTCTTGTGTTTTAATAGAGTGCCACTCTCTGCAAAATCTGCACCACACACATCACATTTGTAAGGCTTCTCTCCCGTATGTGTTCTCTTGTGTCCTTTAAGATCTCCACTCTGAGCAAAACCTACACTACAAATATTACATTTATACGGTTTCTCTTCTGTATGTGTTCTCTTGTGACTTTTAAGATTTCCACTCTCGGCAAAACATGCACTACACACATCACATTTGTAAGGCTTCTCTCCTGTGTGTGTTCTCTTGTGCCTTTTAAGATGTCCACTCTCTGCAAAATCTGCACCACACACATCACATTTGTAAGGCTTCTCTCCTGTATGTGTTCTCTTGTGTTTTAATAGAGTGCCACTCTTTGCAAAATCTGCACCACACACATCACATTTGTAAGGCTTCTCTCCCGTATGTGTTCTCTTGTGTCCTTTAAGATCTCCACTCTTAGCAAAACCTACACTACAAATATTACATTTATACGGTTTCTCTTCTGTATGTGTTCTCTTGTGACTTTTAAGATTTCCACTCTCGGCAAAACATGCACTACACACATCACATTTGTAAGGCTTCTCTCCTGTGTGTGTTCTCTTGTGCCTTTTAAGATGTCCACTCACAGCAAAATCTGCACCACACACATCACATTTGTATGGCTTCTCTCCTGTATGTGTTCTCTTGTGTTTTAATAGAGTGCCACTCACAGCAAAATCTGCACCACGCACATCACATTTGTAAGGCTTCTCTCCTGTATGTGTTCTCTTGTGTTTTAATAGAGTGCCACTCACAGCAAAATCTGCACCACACACATCACATTTGTAAGGCTTCTCTCCTGTATGTGTTCTCTTGTGTTTTAATAGAGTGCCACTCTCTGCAAAATCTGCACTACACATATCACATTTGTAAGGCTTCTCTCCTGTATGTGTTCTCTTGTGTTTTAATAGAGTGCCACTCTCTGCAAAATCTGCACCACACACATCACATTTGTAAGGCCTCTCTCCTGTATGTGTTTGCTTGTGACTTTTAAGATGTCCACTCTGAGTAAAACAAGCACCACACACATCACATTTGTAAGGCTTCTCTCCTGTATGTGTTCTCTTGTGAGTTTTAAGAAATCCACTCTCAGCAAAACAAGAACCACAAACATCACATTTGTAAGGCTTCTCTCCTGTATGTGTTCTCTTGTGAGTTTTAAGATATCCACTCCGAGAAAAACTAGCACCACACACATCACATTTGTAAGGCTTCTCTCCTGTATGTGTTCTCTTGTGAGTTTTAAGATGTCCACCATGAGAAAAACTAGCACCACACACATCACATTTGTAAGGCTTCTCTCCTGTATGTGTTCTCTTGTGAGTTTTAAGATATCCACTCCGAGAAAAACTAGCACCACACACATCACATTTGTAAGGCTTCTCTCCTGTATGTGTTCTCTTGTGAATTTTAAGATGTCCACCATGAGAAAAACTAGCACCACACACATCACATTTGTAAGGCTCCTGTTACATCCTGTAAGGCTCCATTTGTTTTCTCCTGTATGTGTTCTCTTGTGAGTTTTAAGATATCCACTCCGAGAAAAACTAGCACCACACACATCACATTTGTAAGGCTTCTCTCCTGTATGTGTTCTCTTGTGAGTTTTAAGATGTCCACTCCGAGAAAAACTAGCACCACAAACATCACATTTGTAAGGCTTCTCTCCTGTATGTGTTCTCTTGTGAGTTTTAAGATGTCCACTCCGAGAAAAACTAGCACCACAAACATCACATTTGTAAGGCTTCTCTCCTGTATGTATTCTCTTATGTATGATAAGATTTCCAACTTGAGTAAAACCTGCACCACAAGTATCACACTTATAAGGCTTCTCTTCTATGCATCTTCTGTTGTGTTTTATTGAACAACCATTGTTATCAAAATCTGTATCACTAACACCACATTTGTCTAGCTTCTCTGCTGTATGTGTTCTATGATGTGCTATCTGAGTTACACTCAACAAACTATCACTTAATGCCTCATTAACAGGTGATGGAAAGACCATCTCCCTTTCTGGCATGTGTTTGGGCTTGATGTCAGGTATCCAAACCTGGGGGCTAGAGTCTTGACTGCAGCCCTCACTTTGACCTACCTGAGAACAGAAAGAGATTATAATGTGAAGTAAATCAAGGCTGAATTAAATGTTGAAATGGGACATAATTCTTGATTTAAAATTCTATTTTCTGAGATTTTGTTTGATTCTACTGATTTCTTTCTGTCTTGTGTTCACCCGATTACTACATTATTTGATATTCCACTTCATCATCTGTCCTTAAAAAGATGTTAAATGTGTGTAGATGTGTTGTGTTTTGTTTTAGTTGCACCTTTTGGCCCAACACATCAGTCTTCAGCATTGGCATTTACTGGTACCGGGTAGTTTCAAATTTTTGAATCCCCTATTTGCTTGGTTAGACTGGACTAGTGTGTCTATTTCTAGAGGCACCATAAAAAAGTAGGGCCTGGACAGTTCTGCTTCATCGACCCTGGTAAAAGCCATCAACTATTAGCTGTAGGCAGCATTCATCTTTGTTGTAGTCAGATGCCTTGACCCTTAGTCCCAAATATTTACCTTACACCTTGCACAGAAGATGCACAAAGACAGCTCGCTGAATTCTGAGCCATCCCCCTGTTTGACCTTTAGAACACGTTACACCGCTAATGGCGGTCTGACTCTCCCTCGACTTTCCTCTGCTGATGTGTTGACAGAAGAAGCTCGTGGAGATCTGAGTCCCTTACTAGACTCTACCAGCCCTTTGGACACCAGTCGTTTGCACTGGCCAGGATTACTTGAACTGCCCGTTGATCGTTAGAAGTACTTCGCGCTGTTCAGTCTGTGGTTTAGGACAACCCCGGACCCGTTCTTCGTCAGGACGAGACAATAAAACACACAGCTAGCATTGACAAAGCATGTCTCAACACCATGGAGGTCAACAAGTGAATGTTTATTACAACAATAAATCCCCTGCAATTTACAATGTCCATAGCCACTCTCCAAGTGGCCTCTCGTTCTGACTTGATTCTCACACTGACACTACATTTGATGCATGCTATTATTGGCCTCCTCAACATGAGTGAGACCCTCACAACACTACAAAAGTCTCTGCATTTGTGCTAATGACAGCACTCACAAACAAATTTAAAGTCTCTGTTCTAATGATGTTGAGAATATTCCCTATACTTCACAAGTCTCTATTCTTAGTGATTCAAAAGTCTCTGTTCTTAGTGATTCAAAAGTCTCTGTTCTTATTATGGTGAGAACATTCACAATAATTCACCAGTCTCTATTCTTAGTAATTCCAAAAGTCTCTGTTCATATGATGGTGAACATACTCACAATTAATTCACCTGTCCATGCACTGTAGAAGCTACCAGCTTCGTAATCAAGTCCCTTCAAGAGTATTTCTATTCTACTACGGAGAGAACACTCACAAATAATAATACATATGTCTCTGCACTGCTTAAAGTCCCTTCAAGACTATTTCTATTCTACTACGGAGAGAACACTCACAAATAATAATACATATGTCTCTGCACTGCTAGAAGCTACCAGCTTCGACTTAAAGTCTCTTCAAGACTATTTCTATTCTGCTACGGTGAGAACACTCACAAATAATAATACACATGTCTCTGCACTGTTAGAAGCTACCAGCTTCGACTTAAAGTCTCTTCAAGACTATTTCTATTCTACTACGGAGAGAACACTCACAAATAATAATACACATGTCTCTGCACTGCTAGAAGCTACCAGCTTCGCATTAAAGTCTCTTCAAGACTATTTCTATTCTGCTACAGCGAGAACACTCACAAATAGTAAATACACATGTCTCTGCACTGTTAGAAGCTACCAGCTTCGTGATACAGTCTATTCAAGAATACTTCTATTTTACTACGGTGAGAAGACTCACAATTAATACACATGTTTCTGCACTGTTAGAAGCTACCAGCTTCGACTTAAAGTCTCTTCAAGACTAATTCTATTCTACGACGTCTCCAGAGACTTACTGTTCCCTATCGAGCTACTACATCATACACTGACCTGTTCTGGACGACTGTCTGAATTCCTCTCATCCCCCCTTGTTCACGGTAATCGGCTGTATAACATAAAGCCGCCCGCATCGAACCAACGCTCTCAATCGAATGACTCTCCCAACTCAACTGTCCTTCTCTCACTTAACTTCTCACCCCTTATTTCCAAAACTCGTGAATTCTGAATAAGTTCACCCCACAACCTGCCAGTGCATCATGCCTCTCTTGATCCCTCTCTTAAGGACTCCTCAGCTTTATCTCCCCTTGACCTCTATTAAATTCCTCTCTCTTCACTAGCCTAGTTACCTCCCCTTTTTTCACAATGTTCACGTTAGAAAACACACAAAGTTTGTTGTAAAGAAATAAATAAACACACTCACATCATTATCCAGTTCCTGTTTCAATAAATCTTGAAGGAATGGAATTTGTCTTTCTCTTTTAACTGCAGTCTGAGAAGATAAAATGTCAATATTTACATTATGGGATACTAAACATTTTCTTGAAATACTGAAGTGTCTGAATATTTAAGACTCACAAATATTATTTACTACATGTTTTTGGCACTGTAGTGATTACAGACATATGCAACAACATATACCATACAGGATAGATACCAAATGAACCAAAAACATCAACTTCTATTTGATTGTCTAAAAAGAATGGTGCAGTTGAATGCAGTGACATTAGAACAATAAGTCTAGAAGTAAAGGCATCAAGATGCACCAAGATGCATAGAGATGCGAAGCTGCTGTAAAGCTGATTATAATAGCAATGCTAAAATAAGGGAAGAAAAAAGTGGTATGGTGACAGCTTTACGTGGTAATGGACGAAAAAAGTTAACGTTTTGGCCAAGTAGGCCTTCATCTGGACGAACAACAAACACAAAAAATATATATATAACGATATATTAACAAATCTAACTACATGGCGATAATATGTTAGATAATAAAGAGAAGAAAAAAAAAAAAGGGTCACTTCCCTGTCTTCCTGAGCTGTGTAGGTCTCCAAATGGACTAAATTGATACGGCAGGATGACCGACTATAAACCTCTCTGACCAGGAAGTCAGGTGAGAAGACGGAAAGGAAGGGTTCTAAAAATATGGGGAGGTGGGTACAGGATATGTGTAAACTATGCACATCTAACTCTGTTTGTGTACCCCGAACCGATGTGTAAAAATAAACATGTGTTTGTAACAATGCATGCGTACAAGCATAAATCAGCACATATATTGCCACAAGGTCCACAAAAGAAAAACCCAAATGAGCCCAAATGTGCCAACACATGGGTTTTTCAAAGTACTCACTTTATAATCCATCTCCTGTTTTATATTCTCAACAGGTAGCAGATTCTGAGATTCCATATTTCTGACAATCTGAGAAAGGAAAAGTAAGGTCCCATTTTAACATGTTGAAATATTGCAATAACAAGACAAATGGAAGATACAATGAATAAGATATATCTAATTTCTACATAACAACACATCTGAACTTTTAAATTATTTCTTATTATTGATTAAACAATTTTGTGTCTAGTCCATGAACTTGTATCTCCTCTTAATGTTTAGAAGAAATGTTCAATTTGTTAGTCTGTGGGAATAAAGCAAACCTGCTTAAAATGATATTTCATTTTAATGCAAGCCATGTCAGAAAAGAAACAAAATAATTTACTATATGCATAATGATTTAATTCTTAACATATGGATGTGAATCATGGACAATAGGACAACAGACAAGAAAATCACTGGAGTCAAGGAAAGAGAAAAGATACCAGACAGCTTAAGGGAATGGCTTGGTAGAAGGTCAACAACAGAAATGATAAATAACTGTTGTGATCGAAAGTTGTGGAGAGACATGATCACCTATGTCAGCAGGCCTGGTACTTGATGATAATGATTTAATGTAACATGAATATGTTGATGGTGAAATAAATATTTGTTGTTAGCAGCATACAACATAATAGGTGATATAGTCTGGAGGAATAAAGAAACAATCACAAGATCTGTCATTCTATGGAAGCCAAGATGAAAGCTCAAGCAAGAGACAGATAAAAGACAACCTGGTAGAGAATAGTGAAAGTAAGGATACATGACAATGGCTAAGTCTGGGTCTTATCATGTCAAATATGGACATAGAGTGATTATTGTTGCAGAGATTTTGTTGTGGACTTCTTTTTGTCACATAATGTATCAGCCAATAATTGATTTACTACTAGTCAAGTAGTAGAAACAACGTAATATTTTTCTATATTTTTCTGTTAATTATGTTTGAGTTAATGAGAATAAGAAAAAAATGTCACATAGAAAACAAGCACAATCAATTATAGAAAGTTAATACTGCCTGTCTTATGCCGGTTTAGTTAAATACATTTGTAACTAAATTAGTACTTTTAAAACTAACCAATCTACTTACTTCATAATCTGGTTCATGTTTTATATTCCAAATGGGGATAACATTCTTGGTTTCCATACTTGTGTCTGTCAGAAATTAAGGAGGAATGTTCAATATTTTGTGAGAATTAGCAGGAGATCGTCATTTTACTGTCATATTTTTTGCCTTTCTATTAGTTTTGAGTTACATATTACTGATGGTCATCGAAACTAATTTGTCTATTACTTTGTCAATACTTAATCAAGAAATTTATCGCAGGACAACCCGTGTTTGATTCCCGCTGGATGTAGTGTGAATTGTACTTGTGGCTGCCAAACCACGGTGGTTGGATATAATATCCCCCACGATCGAACCAGCACTTGGCAGAAATGGGTGCTAGTGTGGCACTCTGGGAAGGTGTGAAGTTATGGTGCTTGACGGGAAACTAGACAGGAGTCTCCGAACCACTTCTGATAGGTGGCTGAACAGCAATAGGTAAAACCTGCATGCTGAGACAACAATACAAGTCTTGTACCTCTCCATTTTTTTACCAACATTATATTATGGTTACTTGCATGTCAATAATTTTACAAATTATCTCTCTCCCCAACTATACATCATCATAGTCACAAATTTAAAGAAAAACAAAAAAACCCTCAATAATTTTTTGTTTATACTTACACTCAGTTTTAGTTGAAGTTAGGCAAGTTTAATTCTAAAAGTTAAAAATGTGATATGTGCCAGATTTTTTCTGTTTAGCAGGTTGGTCTGATGTAATAATGACCTCATCATCCAAGATAATCTTGGAAAAATATAGTCATGCACCATGGCAAAATGGGGAAGACAATTACTTTACATGTGACATGGTAAAGTACATATTTCAGGTCATTGAGTGATAACTGGCCTGCAGACTTACATAGAAAAATCACAAGAGGCTTTGGCAGCTAGCATTTATTTACTTAAATAATATTAGTACTCATTACTACTACCCACTTTTTGTAGTAGTAAGTAGTCTTATATATTATAATATATATATAGTAGCCTCCATCAATCATAGTTGACTATGGATTTTTCAGCACCACTAGAAATGTTTGCACTCGTCTTGTTTTCCAAGAATCATCATCATCGAGTGCCTTCTCCGCAATGAAGGTTGGCTACCATGGATCGCCATTCTACGCTGTTTCTTGCTTTGATGGTGCAGGCTGTCATAGATTTACTCGTCCATCTTTTGGTGTTACTCATCCATGTTAGTCTTGGTCTGCCTCTTTTACCGTGTATATTCCCTTCCAATATTACTTCTAGTAGGCTGTTGTGTCTTTTAACATGCCCCAAAAATTTCATTTGTCTTGTCTTAATTGTATTTAGTAGTTCTCTTTTATTTTCAGTTGTTTTAAAACTTCATGGTCTGTTTTCTTTTCTTTCCATCCATTTCTACCTATTCTTCTATGAATCCACATTTCAAAGACTTCAATTTTCTGTTCTGTTTTCTTGTCTAATGTCCATCTTTCTGCACCATACAAGAATATAATATATTATAAATATATATATATATATATATATATAAATATAATATATAAAATATTTTCCAAGAATAGTTTTCATAAAGTACAACTTTTTACTAATTTATAATTTCTTTTGTTAGACTTCTAACATTAGTTGAACCTACGATGGTCTTTTAGATAAGTCAAGATACAATTCTGAGTGAGATTCATATAAAAAGGAGATTGAAAATAAAACATGAAAAAGATTAAGTATGTTTATTTAAGTTAAGAAGTTAGTGTAAGCAACACTCACAGCAACACAAACTCGTTGACAAACCGGTAAAAGAAGTTAGTGTAAGCAACACTCACAGCAACACAAACTCGTTGACAAAACGGTAAAAGAAGTTAGTATAAGCAACACAAACTTGTTGACAAACCGGTAAAAGAAGTTAGTGTAAGCAACACTACTCACAGCAACACAAATTCGTTGACAAACCGGTAAAAGAAGTTGGTGTAAGCAACACTCACAGCAACACAAAGACAAACTTGTTGACAAACCGGTAAAAGAAGTTAGTGTAAGCAACACTCACAGCAACACAAATTCGTTGACAAACCGGTAAAAGAAGTTGGTGTAAGCAACACTTACAGCAACACAAAGACAAACTTGTTGACAAACCGGTAAAAGAAGTTAGTGTAAGCAACACTACTCACAGCAACACAAACTCGTTGACAAACCGGTAAAAGAAGTTATTATAAGCAACACTCACAGCAACACAAACTTGTTGACAAACCGGTAAAAGAAGTTAGTGTAAGCAACACTACTCACAGCAACACAAACTCGTTGACAAACCGGTAAAAGAAGTTATTATAAGCAACACTCACAGCAACACAAACTTGTTGACAAACCGGTAAAAGAAGTTAGTGTAAGCAACACTCACAGCAACACAAACTCGTTGACAAACCGGTCAAAGAAGACGGTTTGGGCCTTCACGTCGTAAATTGAAGCTGAGCGGAAGTGACGTAAAAATTAATGGCAGTGGTTGCCATTTTGGCTTTCCGAAGACTAATTTATTAAAAAAATAATAATAATAATATAGTAACTAAATCTACATGGCATTTGGCGTCTTGACTGACGGTTGGTAGCAAGCAATTATGCAATAATAACAAGTCAGTAGTTTGGTAAACAAAAATATTAGTGTCGTATGCTGCTTTGCTGAACAGCTTCACTTGTGACTGAATCTGCCAATATTGGACAGACAGATCTATCCACAGAAAGAACAAAATGTATTTCTGGTGCCTGGTCTTGTCTTCTGAATAGTCTCCGTAATGCCTCAAAATTTGCTGCGTCGATTTTCAAATGTTGTTTTTCGTGTGCTATGATATGCAACAAGATTTTCCGTTTCTTTCACTTATAGAGAATTCACTTAAGGAAGCCCTGCAAACATTCTTATATCTCAGCACTGGTATGTCCATTTGTCTTTCTCTTTTCTTAAGTTCGTCATCCAATAGTTGTTTGGGAATACGAATATTTACCATTCTTCTTATATGACCCAGCCACCTTAGTCTACGGCTCCTAAGTGCTGCCATGATGGATGGGAGTTTGACTCGTTGTAAGATATAAGAATTGGTTACTTTGTCCTGCCGTGCGATGTTCATAATCTTTCGAAAACAACGTACATGAAAACTGCTTAACTCTTTCTCCTGCCCTGAATAGGTAGTCAAGTTTCTGATCTGTACTAATCAGACAATTTTGGTAACTTAAATCTTAGTCCTCGGTGTTAATTTGGTGTTGGCCCATGCTCTATCTTTAAGTTTACCAAATGTGGAAGATGCCTTTCATATTCGGGAATTTATTTCTCCTTCAAGGCTGTGACCATAGAACCGAGAGAGGCGAATTTTCACACAAATTCAAGGGGTGTGTTATATAAGGATATGGCTGCGGGACTGTCTACACCTTGTTGAAGCAGTGAAATCGACCCTGTGGTGTTTGTAGATTTCAATCAATAAGCAAAGAACAATATATTGTCCGTAGCAGTATTGAACCCGTACTCCTTGGCACATCACCTTGTGAGAGATCAAACGCTAGAGTACACGGCCAACTTAGCTATCTAAAAATGTAGCTATCATTGGTGATGTCTTTCACGCAGGTGTACTCATGACTGTAGCATAGGGTTGCGATCATATGTGTACTCATGACTGTAGCATAGAGTTACGATCATATGTGTACTCATGACTGTAGCATAGGGTTACGATCACATGTGTACTCATGACTGTAGCATAGGGTTACGATCATATGTGTACTCATGACTGTAGCATAGGGTTACGATCATATGTGTACTCATGACTGTAGCATAGGGTTACGATCATATGTGTACTCATGACTGTAGCATAGAGTTACGATCATATGTGAACTCATGACTGTAGCATAGGGTTACGATCATATGTGTACTCATGACTGTAGCATAGGGTTACGATCACAGGTGTACTCATGACTGTAGCTTTAGGGTTACGATCATAGATGTACTCATGGCTGTAGCTTTAGGGTTACGATCACAACTCGAGAATAAATTGTTACCTGTATTTTCCTGTTACGACACGTAGCTCCCGGATAGGGTAGGGCTTAATACTTGGGTTGCATACAAACAGTTATAGGAAGAAACAACACGAATAGTAACTTCCCGTGGTTTAGACAGGAGACAAATAATAATAAATGAATATTATTATAGAGGGAAACTTTCGAGACGATAGATCAGCGAATCATTTTAGAGGAGGAGATATGTTTACAGCACTCAGAAAAAAATCACAAATAATCAACAAAAGATTGTCTTAAAAGGAAAATACAGATTCACACTTTATTATTACACTCTATTTTGAGTAGTGAACATGTTACTTCTCATTATGTTGTTGCCAGTGCAGTTGAGAAGCCTTTAAAGTTTAGCTATTTTCTTGCATTCCTTGAAGGCCCCGTGTGTCTTCAGATTTAAGCAAAACTAATTTTTGGATTTCAGTTTAGAGTTTGGAATCAATGTTAAGTAGTCAGAGTTACACAGTCAAAATTAGCGTCTACAATCATAACCTTAAACTCAGCTTGTGTTGGAGTTGGGTTGTGTTGTGTTCTGCCCCATACAGAAAAATAGGGAACAGAACCCGGTCGTGGTTAATGCTGAGGTCAACGGTCTCATCTGCGATAACACCAAATGAGAAAGATGCAGTCATCTATACAGATGGATCTGTAATTCGACACCAAAGAAGTGCATGGGCATTTACAGCACGCTCGGAAGCCAGAATAGTTAAGGAAGACAGTGGTGCATACGTCATGACCACGAGTAGCATGACAATGGAGGTGATGGCAGTGACCAAGGCATTCAAATGGTTAGAGTCACAAGACTACACCCACGCATGTATACTGAGTGATTCGATGAGCATGAATAAAAAGTGGAGGTGGGCTCTGTACGCATGCAATGGGTAGAGTCGTTGCAGAAATCCAAAATACGTAAAGTCACCTTTGTCTATATCCCTGGACATGCGGGTGTACGGGGAAATGAACGAGCGGATAGGTTGGCTAGTTGCGCTGTCGTTGAGGAAGGGCAACCAATGAATCGGGATGACATCATCAATGCCCTCGGAGATGTGGGAAGAGCACTGGACTTCGACAAACACAGATCCACGTCACTTCTTCGGATGATGGAAATGGGAGTTAAGATGGCACAGCCAGAAATGAGAAACTTAGTGGCCATGTAAGAAGACTTATCAACCAACATAGAATTGGAGTCGTCAGTCGCTGGACACTGTGGGACTTGCTGAGGAGGGGATCTGAGCACCTATGGACATGTTCGGAGTGCAATGATGATGACCAGCAAATAACTCAGGACAGTTTTATGTTTATTTTGCATGTTCACTGTAGCCCTACGCGTGGTCCCGTATAGGGATAACATTTTTCGTTTCATGATGTATTTTCTGGCTTTGTTTTTCTTTGTTTAATTTCTATAGTTTGTTGTTATACCTGATGATGGCTTTTGCCGAAACGTTGTGGTTTGTCTTGTTTTTTCTATTAGTTTAGCTACTTTATATCATTTTATGCTTATTTTACAAGTTCTATGCAGCTCTGCTCGTGGAACCTCATAGCATTTAGTGTTTTATATATTTAATAACTGTGCTTTATCTTCTTGTGTGCTAGAGTCGAACAGTTTATTATATCGTCATCGACTGATACAGTCAATAAGTTACATTGAAGGTGGCAGTGTAACAAGTGACAAGCTGTGAAACATTGGAAATTGTGTGGGCTTTTTTTCTGGCGTCGAAAAGTATTTTTCACACTTTTTTCTGTTTATGTTTACTTTTATAATTGTGTTTGGCATAAAGTATATAAAAAATCTGGCAACGTGTGTGTGGTACAGACAAGCCAGAGGTAATCAAACTCTTGTTCAGCTCAAATTTCAATATTTGTTCTCTGAGGTCTCCCCATCCTCTCTCTTAGCAGAGGAGGACGCTTGTTTACAAAAAAAAAAAAATATATATATATAATTGCAACACTCACTTGAATTGTTCAAATGTATGACCTATATTTGTTTTATATTAAGTACATTTATTCTTGTTAACCCTTTATAATTGATGATGTAAACAATTTATAAATTTTACGAGTTAATTGAGGCACTTCATGAATGCAAACCACATGAAAACACCATAGTTCTAGGGGATTTTAACGCAAAAGTCGGAAAGGAAAGAGTTGAGGAAGTAGTTGGTCATTGTGGCTTAGGCGAGAGGAATACAAGAGTTGAGAAACTTATTGACTTTGCAAGAACACACAACATGATGATAAGGAAACACCTGGTTTAAGCAACATCCAAGACGTCTGTGGACATGGAAAAGCCCAGGTGACAACGCTCGTAATCAAATTGATTATGTAATGATAAGCAATAGATTTAGAAACAGCCTGGTGTGTGTGTGAAAACTAGACCAGGGGCAGATTGCAATAGTGACCATGTACCAGTTGTGGGAAAGCTTAGAGTAAAATTAAAAACAACAAAACGAGCCTCAGTTAACATCAAGCTAAATTTAGATTTACTCAAATCAGACAAGAAAGAAGCAGCAAGACAAATATAACATCACAATTCAGAACCGGTACAATGCAATAGAGAAGATACAAAGCATTGATGAACGGTGGGAAATGCTAAAAGAATCAATGCAAGAAACATCAAAAGAGTTCATACCACCAGTGAGGACAAATTCAAGAAAGAAATGGATGACAGATGACATTTTGCAGCTAATGGATACAACAAGAAGAAATAAACAACATAAAGAGGAGTATAAGAGATTAAATAAAGAAATTGTAATAAAATGTAATGAAGCAAAAGAAGGATGGCTGAAAGAGAGATGTAAAGAGATTGAAATGCAACAAAAAGGAGATGCTAAAGTTATATACAAACAAATTGAGGAATTAACAGGAAAAAAACGGAATCAAAAACTGGATGTTTAAGATCAAAGGAAGGAGAACTGTTGATTGAACAAGGATAATGGAGAAGGACCAGAAATACTCAGAGAAGAAGTGAAAGACGCATTGCGCAATATGAAAGCAGGAAAATCTCCTGGACCAGATAATATAACTAAAAAAGAGATTGCAGCCATGGGTGATTTTGGAATAGCAATAATAACAAAACTATAGAATGATATCTACAACTGCGGATATATACCAGACGACATGCTCAAATCAAAATTCATAGCCTTACCAAAGAAATCTGGTGCAATTTAATGCGATGATCATCGCACAATAAGCCTTATGAGTCATATGACTACGATATTACTAAGAATCATCATGCGAAGAGTGTGAAACAAAATCAGTCCTGAAATTAGCGATGAACAGTGTGTTTTTATTGGAGGTAAAGGAACGAGCAGTGCCGTATATATCATAAGATCTTTAGTAGAAAGAGAGCCATAGAGGTGAAAACAGGTCTATACCTATGTTTCATAGATTATACCAAATCATTTGACAAAGTAAAGCACCAAGAAATAATCAAAATTTTAGAAAGCATAAACGTAGACATCAAAGATCTAAGAATGATAAAGAATTTGTTATTATTGAGTTATTTGCGGGTCATCATCATTGCACTCCGAATATGTCCATAGGTGCTCAGATCCTCTCCTCAGCAATTCCCTCAGTGTCCAGCGACTCCAGTTCTATGTTGGTTGATAAGTCTTCTTACACTGCCACTAAGTTTCTCATTTCTGGCTGTGCCCATCTTAACTCCCATTTCCATCATCCGAAGAAGTGACGTGGATCTGTGTTTGTCGAAGTCATGTGCTCTTTCCCACATCTCGGAGGGCATTGATGATGTCCGCCCGATCCATTGGTTGCCCTTCCTCAACGACAGCGCAACTAGCCAACCTGTCCGCTCGTTCATTTCCCCGTACTCCCGCATGTCCAGGGACATAGATAAAGGTGACCCTACGTATTTTGGATTTATGCAAAGGCTCTACCCATTGCATGCGTACAGAGCCCGCCTCCACTTTTTTTATCATGCTCATCGAATCACTCAGTATACATGCGTGGGTGTAGTCTTGTGACTCTAACCATTTGAATGCCTTGGTCACTGCCATCACCTCCATTGTCATGCTACTCGTGGTCATGACGTATGCACCACTGTCTTCGTAGACTATTCTGCCTGCTGAGCGTGCTGTAAATGCCCATGCACTTCTTTGGTGTCGTCTTGCAGATCCGTCTGTATAGATGACTGTATCTTTCTCATCGGTGTTATCGTAGATGAGACCGTTGACCTCAGCATTAACCACGACCGGGTTCTGTTCCCTATTTTTCCTGTCAAGTGTGACAATACACGAGAAAGTCCCCTTGAATGACGTAGGCACCGTTATCCACTCCTCACCAATGTTGATATTGGTAAGCCCAGAGACCTGTTTGATGACATCTTCTGCTCGGGCCACCCATGATTTCCTCTTTTTAGACCGGCACCTTTCCTTGTGTTGAACACGTATTGCAATGGATGCTCTTTATCTGTACTAATCTTCAGGTATGCTCGTGCTCTCCAGATCTTGATTCTATCATCCATGGTTGGAAAGTCAAGAAGATACCTCATTGCTACACAGGGAGTGTCCCTTGTACATCCCAAGATAATGCGCATGGCTTCATTTTGTATTTTCTCCAGCCTATCAGTTTGAGTCGTACTGACAGTAAGAATTGTCAGGGCACACTCTATTGGTGCGAGGACTAATCCCTGGAACAGAAGAGTAAGTATTTAGAATTAAGATGTGATCTGTTCTGTGAATGAGGACATGATATAATTCTATGAAGTGTGTCATTAGAGAGCTTATGAATGAGGACATGATATAATTCTATGAAGTGTGTCATTAGAGAGCTTATGAATGAGGACATGATATATTATGCACATGATAACATGTTATGCTTCTAAGCAAAGTAATATGAAGTATTATTATGAAATTGGATGTAATATGCCGATGTGAATAGAGAGTTACATGTTGCAAGAGAAGTATAGTAGGAGGAGTGTTTCAGAACCTTGTTAGTACTACTTTGAGAGGTAGAGTGGTCATCTACACCTCCCCGGCTCGAAGTGTGTGAGATTTGTATATATAGTGAAGTGTGTAAATAAAGCATGTTGAAGTTGTACAACTAAGGCTTGTTGTTTGTCTTAGCTCAGCAGTAGATGTTAATATAAGGCTGGATCCAAACGACCACCTAGCTTCAGTCATGGGTATTAAGAAACACAACGCAAAGTAACCATGAGATATGAACGACCAATGGAAATGAGGCTTCTACCCAACCACATCAAACAAGCCAGTGGATCACATCAATAAGGTGAAGGCTATTGAAAGTTATAGGGAGCCGCGATAGCTCAGTGGTTAGTGAACTGGACTACAAAAGACAAGGGGTAGGGTTCGATCCCAACCGATGACTTCCGGGTTCACCCAGCCTTAAATGGTTACCTGATTTTTTTCTGGGAAATTAAAGCTGCACGGGCGTATTACCAACCACATTACCCATAAAATCACGTGCCGAAGGTCTGTAAAATTTATGGTCACTAACACCATATTCCCTATACGCCGCCATTTGGCGTGACGGGGGTACTTTACTTTTTTTTTTCCAATTATTGAAAGTTATAGATAAATAAGTGTAACCTAACTCCTTTTATTCATCCATTTTTATGACATCTCATTCTATATGGCACCACTTTTTACAAAAGATCATTTAATAAAAATATAAAGTTAGGAAAACGTCAATGCAAAACATACTTTGGCTTTTACAACAGGAACAATACTACAATTTCTATTCAGTGGGAAGCATGTCACAGGCAAGATATATGAATGCAAAATAAAAATACAGTCACTACTAACACAGATGTAAAGATCTGGAACATTAAAGACTAACTTAAAAAACTCACCAGATGAGAACAGCATTCAAAAGGTAGAGAGAAATTTATATTCAATTCTAATGAATCAGTAGATGTTTTTTGTAACATAAAGAGAGAGCTAAGGAGAATAATAATGAGACTTTATGTGATTCCTAACAAAACAGTCACAATCATAAAAGAAATCTGTACCCCAATTTCATAGCCAGCATTAACCACAGAAACTGATTGATCAAAAGTAACAATGGAAGTATTACAAGGGTGGATATAATTTATTCTGTATTTGAATTCAAGAGAAGATGAACACAATGATAAAACTAAGAGATGGAGATAGATTTAATAGATTATAAGTTGACTTCTTCCATATGTGTTAGCTTGTGTTTCAATAGACTGTGATTCTCAGCAAAATCTGCACCACACACATCACATTTGTAAGGCCTCTCTCCTGTATGTGTTCTCTTGTGTTTTAATAGAGTGCCACTCTCTGCAAAATCTGCACCACACACATCACATTTGTAAGGCTTCTCTCCTGTATGTGTTCTCTTGTGTTTTAATAGAGTGCCACTCTTTGCAAAATCTGCACCACACACATCACATTTGTAAGGCTTCTCTCCCGTATGTGTTCTCTTGTGTCCTTTAAGATTTCCACTCCGAGCAAAACCTACACTACAAATATTACATTTATACGGTTTCTCTTCTGTATATGTTCTCTTGTGACTTTTAAGATGTCCACTCTGAGTAAAACAAGCACCACACACATCACATTTGTAAGGCTTCTCTCCTGTGTGTGTTCTCTTGTGCCTTTTAAGATGTCCACTCACAGCAAAATCTGCACCACACACATCACATTTGTATGGCTTCTCTCCTGTATGTGTTCTCTTGTGTTTTAATAGAGTGCCACTCTCTGCAAAATCTGCACCACACACATCACATTTGTAATGCTTCTCTCCTGTATGTGTTCTCTTGTGTTTTAATAGAGTGCCACTCTCTGCAAAATCTGCACTACACACATCACATTTGTAAGGCCTCTCTCCTGTATGTGTTTGCTTGTGACTTTTAAGATGTCCACTCTGAGTAAAACAAGCACCACACACATCACATTTGTAAGGCTTCTCTCCTGTATGTATTCTCTCATGTATAATAAGATTTCCAACTTGAGTAAAACCTGCACCACAAGTATCACACTTATAAGGCTTCTGTTCTATGCATCTTCTGTTGTGTTTTATTGAACAACCATTGTTATCAAAATCTGTATCACTAACATTACATTTGTGTAGTTTCTCTGCTGTATGTGTTCTATGATGTGCTATTTCAGTTACACTCAACAAACTATCACTTAATGCCTCATTAACAGGTGATGGAAAGACCATCTCCCTTTCTGGCATGTGTTTGGGCTTGATGTCAGGTATCCAAACCTGGGGGATAGAGTCTTGACTGCAGCCCTCACTTTGACCTACCTGAGAACAGAAAGAGATTATAATGTGAAGTAAATCAAGGCTGAATTAAATGTTGAAATGGGACATAATTCTTGATTTAAAATTCTATTTCCTGAGATTTTGTTTGATTCTACTGATTTCTTTCTGTCTGGTGTTCACCCGATTACCACATTATTTGATATTCCACTTCATCATCTGTCCTTAAAAAGATGTTAAATGTGTGTAGATGTGTTGTGTTTTGTTTTAGTTGCACCTTTTGGCCATACACATCAGTCTTCAGCATGGGCATTTACTAGTACCGGGTAGTTTAAAATTCTGGAATCCAATATTTGCTTGGTTAGTCTGGACTAGTGTGTCTATTTCTAGAGGCACCATAAAAAGTAGGGCCTGGACAGTTCTGCTTCATCGACCCTGGTAAAAGCCATCAACTATGAGCTGTAGGCAGCATCCATCTTTGTTGTAGTCAGATGCCTTGACCCTTAGTCCCAAATATTTAGCTTCCCACCAAAATGGGAAAAACAAAGAACATTTTCAAAATCAAAAGTCCAGTCATTTTCAGTTTAAGAAACAACACACAAACATGCTGTATATGTTCAATGTTCACTTTAGAAAACACACAAGCATGCTGTATATGTTCAATGTTCACTTTAGAAAACACACAAGCATGCTGTATATGTTCAATGTTCACTTTAGAAAACACACAAACATGTTGTATTCTATATGTTCAATGTTCACTTTAGAAAACACACAAGCATGCTGTATTATATATGTTCAATGTTCACGTTAGAAAACACACAAGCATGCTGTATTCTATATGTGCAATGTTCACTTTAGAAAACACACAAGCATGCTGTATTCTATATGTTCAATGTTCACTTTAGAAAACATACAAACATGCTGTATTCTATATGTTCGCTTTAGAAAACACACAAACATGTTGTATTCTATATGTTCAATGTTCACTTTAGAAAACACACAAACATGCTGTATTCTATATGTTCAATGTTCACTTTAGAAAACATACAAACATGCTGTATTCTATATGTTCAATGTTCACTTTAGAAACATACAAACATGCTGTATTCTATATGTTCAATGTTCACTTTAGAAAACACACAAAGTTTGTTGTAAACAAATAAATAAACACACTCACATCATTATCCAGTTCCCGTTTCAAAAAATCTTGAAGGAATGGAATTTGTCTTTCTCTTTTAACTGCAGTCTGAGAAGATAAAATATCAATGTTTACATTATGGGATACTAAACATTTTCTTGAAATACTGAAGTGTCTGAATATTTAAGACTTACAAATATTATTTACTACATGTTTTTGGCACTGTAGTGATTACAGACATATGCAACAACATATACCATACAGGATAGATACCAAATGAACCAAAAACATCAACTTCCATTTGATTGTCTAAAAGGAATGGTGCAGTTGAATGCAGTGACTTTTGAACAATAAGTCTAGAGGTAAAGGCATCAAGATGCACCAAGATGCGTAGAGATGCGAAGCTGCTGTAAAGCTGATGATAATAGCAATGCTAAAAAAAAGGGAAGAAAAAAGTGGTATGGTGACAGATTTACGTGGTAATGGACGAAAAAAAAGTCAACATTTCGGCCAAGTAGGCCTTCATCTGGACGAACAACAAACACAAAAACATATATATATAAGGATATATTAACAAATCTAACTACATGGCGATAATATGTTAGATACTAAAGAGAGGAAAAATAAAAAAAGGGTCACTTCCCTGTCTTCCTGAGCTGAGTCAGTCTCCAAATGGACTAAATTGATACGGCAGGATGACCGACTATAAATCTCTCTGACCAGGAAGTCAGGTGAGAAGATGGAAAGGAAGGGTTCTAAAAATATGGGGAGGTGGGTACAGGATATGTGTAAACTATGCACATCTAACTCTGTGTGTGTACCCCGAATCGATGTGTAAAAACAAACATGTGTATGTAACAATGCATGTGTACAAGAATAAATCAGCACATATATTGCCACAAGGCCCACAAAAGAAAAACCCAAAGGAGCCCAAATGTGCCAACACATGGGTTTTTCAAAGTACTCACTTTATAATCCATCTCCTGTTTTATATTCTCAACAGGTAGCAGGTTCTGGGATTCCATATTTCTGACAATCTGAGAAAGGAAAAGGAAGGTCCCATTTTAACATGTTGAAATATTGGAATAACAAGACAAATGGAAGATACAATGAATAAGATATATCTAATTTCTACATACCAACACATCTGAACTTTTAAATTATTTCTCATTATTGATTAAACAATTTTGTGTCTAGTCCATGAACTTGTATCTCCTCTTAATGTTTAGAAGAAATGTTCAATTTGTTAGTCTGTGGGAACAAAGCAAACCTGCTTAAAAGGATATTTTATTTTAATGCAAGCCATGTCAGAAAAGAAACAAAATAATTTACTATGTGCATAATGATTTAATTCTTAACATATGGATGTGAATCATGGACAATAGGACAACAGACAAGAAAATCACTGGAGTCAAGCAAAGAGAAAAGATACCAGACAGCTTAAGGGAATGGCTTGGTAGAAGGTCAACAACAGAAATGATAAATAACTGTCGTGATCGAAAGTTGTGGAGAGACATGATCACCTATGCCAGCAGGCCTGGTACTTGATGATAATGATTTAATGTAACATGAATATGTTGATGGTGAAATAAATATTTGTTGTTAGCAGCATACAACATAATAGGTGATATAGTCTGGAGGAATAAAGAAACAATCACAAGATCTGTCATTCTATGGAAGCCAAGATGAAAGCTCAAGCAAGAGACAGATAAAAGACAATCTGGTAGAGAATAGTGAAAGTAAGGATACATGACAATGGCTAAGTCTGGGTCTTATCATGTCAAATATGGACATAGAGTGATTATTGTTGCAGAGATTTTGTTGTGGACTTCTTTTTTTGACAGATAAAATATATCAGCCAATAATTGATTTACTACAAGTCAAGTACTAGAAACAACATAATATTTTTCTATATTTTTCTGTTAATTATGTTTGAGTTAATGAGAATAAGAAAACAATGTCACATAGAAAACAAGCACAATAAATTATAGAAAGTTAATACTGCCTGTCTTATGTCTGTTTAGTTAAGTACATTTGTAACTAAATTAGTACTTTTAAAACTAACCAATCTACTTACTTCATAATCTGGTTCCTGTTTTATATTCCAAATGGGGATAACATTCTTGGTTTCCATACTTGTGTCTGTCAGAAATTAAAAGGAGGAATGTTCAATATTTTGTGAGAATTAGCAGGAGATGTTAATTCTACTGTAATATTTTTTGCCTTTCAATTAGTTATGAGCTACATATCACCAATGGTCATTGAAACTAATTTGTCTATTACTTTGTCAATACTTAATCAAGTAATGTATCACAGGACAACCTGTGTTTGATTCCCACAGGATGCAGTGAATTGTACTTGTGGCTGCCAAACCACGGTGGTTGGATATAATATCTTCCACGGTCGAACAAGCACTTGGCAGAAATGGGTACTAGTGTGGTGCTCTAGGAAGGTGAGAAGTTATGGTGCTTGATGGGAAACTAGACAGGAGTCTCCGAACCACTTCTGGATAGGTGGCTGAACACCAATGGGTAAATCCTGCATGCTGAGACAGCAATACAAGTCTTGTACCTTTCCATTTTTTTACCAACATTATATTATGGTTACTTGCATGTCAATAATTTTACAAATTATCTCTCTCCCCAACTATACATCATCATAGTCACAAATTTAAAGAAAAACAAAAAAACCTGCAATAATTTGTTGTTTATACTTACGCTCAGTTTTAATTGAAGTTAGGCAAGTTTAATTCTAAAAGTAAAAAATGTGATATGTGCCAGATTTTTTCTGTTTAGCAGGTTGGTCTGATGTAATATTGACCACATCATCCAAGATAATCTTGGAAAAATATAGTCATGCACCATGGCAAAATGGGGAAGGCAATAACTTTACATGTGACATGGTAAAGTACATATTTCAGGTCATTGAGTGATAACTGGCCTGCAGACTTACACAGGAAAATCACAAGAGTCTTTGGCAACTAGCATTTATTTACTTAAATAATATTAGTACTCATTACTACTACCCACTTTTTGTAGTAGTAAGTAGTGTTATATATTATAAGATATATATAGTAGCCTCCATCAGTCATAGTTGACTATGGATTTTTCAGCACCACTAGAAATGTTATTTTTTCTTTTCTTTTCTTTCGCCATGTATCCTCTTTCTCTATGAATATGCTTCTTGTTTGAGGTGAACCTTTAGAGTGTGTTTCCAGAGATTGTGGTCTGCAGCTTTGTCTTCCCACTGCTGCAGGGTTTATGTTCAGAGCCTTCATGTCGTGTTTACACACATCTACAAATTGAAGTTTTGGGCACCACCTAGTTCTTTTACCATCTGCCAGTTGTCCATAGAGTATATCTTTCGTTATGCGGCCATCAAACATAAAGTGTATGTGTCCAAGCCAGCATTGTTTGAGCAACGTGTAGATATTCGGGAGGCCTGTGCAAGTAATGACCTCTACATTTGTCACTTTATCCTTCCAGGTGATACCAAGAATATGGCGCAGACATCACATATGGAATGCATTTAGCCTTCTCTCCTGCTTTACATAGGTTGTCCAAGATTCGCTGCTATACATGAGGATACTACTTATGCAGGCATTGTACACTGTGGTTTTTGTTTTAATTGTTAGTTTGCTGTTTTGCCAGACATGCCTAGAAAGCAGGGTTGTCAACCTAGCGGATTTTCCGCTAGATCTAGCGGAATTGGAGCAGCGTCCAGTGGCCAAAAAATAATGAATCCGCCTGGCGGAATTTCTAGCAGATTTATTTTGAATGACAACAGCAAATCGCGGATTTTTTTAATCACGATAATCAACTAAAATTAGCCTTATCGTGGTCAAAACACAAACTAAGAGCATCTGTAGCGCTTATGTGACAAATGAAATTATGTACGTACTACGTCATTATATCACTTTTGATCTGACCAACAGAAAATTTAGTAGAGTATTGTATTAGGGACTTTCGGTTTGAAACTGAAACTTTTTTTTTACTTTGGAAATAAATTGTAGGAGAACTGAGGATTTATAGTCATAGTGTTAAGTCAAGTATGTCATCATTAATTAGCAAGTTTTATATTTCAAACTGAGGATTTATAGTCATAGTGTTAAGTCAAGTATGTCATCATTAATTAGCAAGTTTTATATTTCAAACTGAGGATTTATAGTCATAGTGTTAAGTCAAGTATGTCATCATTAATTAGCAAGTTTCATATTTCAAACTGAGGATTTATAGTCACAGTGTTAAGTCAAGTATGTCATCATTAATTAGCAAGTTTCATATTTCAAACTGAGGATTTATAGTCATAGTGTTAAGTCAAGTATGTCATCATTAATTAGCAAGTTTTATATTTCAAACTGAGGATTTATAGTCATAGTGTTAAGTCAAGTATGTCATCATTAATTAGCAAGTTTCATATTTCAAACTGAGGATTTATAGTCATAGTGTTAAGTCAAGTATGTCATCATTAATTAGCAAGTTTTATATTTCAAACTCAGGATTTATAATCATAGTGTTAAGTCAAGTATGTCATCATTAATTAGCAAGTTTTATATTTCAAACTCAGGATTTATAGTCATAGTGTTAAGTCAAGTATGGCATCATTAATTAGCAAGTTTTATATTTCAAACTGAGGATTTGTTTAGAGTCAGTGTGAGTGTTCAGCAAAAGTTTCTTTCTATGTGAGTATTAAGTCCATATTTATTTCAAATTGTGTAGGTTCAACGCCCTACCGCTATAAGAGAGTTACAATTTTTGGTAATTCCATATTATACATGTGGCTTTAACTATCAGCAACGTACATTCACATTACAACATAAAGATATGACACTTCAATATCAGCAACGATTTCGTAAAGAGTGGGCTAAATGAAGTGGATCTTAAAGATTGGATCTTAGTAGTCCCGGGTAGTGCTGACAAAGCTAGATGCAAGTTTTGTAAATGTGTAATGGCATCGAAACATTGTGATCTCCTTTCTCACAGCAAATCAAAGAAGCACCAGTCGGCCAGCGTTGCATTTTCCTCTTCACGAAAACTGGACACTTTGCAATTTCATTGTCTTTCAAATTATTTTTATGTTGTCAAATTAAGTTAGTTTCTACATGTATTAATATAGTTGTAGTTGTGACTGTTACAAATCAAAATAATAATTATTTTTCTTTAAATTTACTCTCCCATTTGGTTTGGAGATGTGTAATAATAATAATAATAATAATAAAATAGTATGTAGATAAATAATAATTTAATGTAAGTTTCCTAAGTAATAAACTCAGGTAATATTTTTGGAAAATCTGGCAGAATTTTTCGGACAATCTGGCGGAAAATCGCAGATTTTTTGCTCCAGTCTAGCGGATTGACTCCGACACCGACGGCAGTTGGCAACCCTGCTAGAAAGACGGGCAAAGGTAGTAGCAGCTTTACCAATGTGAGTGTCAATTTCTATATATCTAAAGATAGTCTGTCGCTGATGATGGACCCCAGGTAGTTATACTACTGCACAACATCAAATTTATAATTATAATATATAGTACATAGTATATTAATTGACTTACCAATAAACTTAATAGTTGTTCTTAACAATCTATCTATCGTCCTTCAGCACGGATGAGACAACCATAGGACAGAAATTAAAGACTGTGTGTCACTGACGATCAAGCATCAGACCCACATTGTATCTCACTATGACTATACAACGTCTTTTCTCTTAATTCTGCAATCCTCGTCTTGTTTTCCAAGAATAGTTTTCATAAAGTCCAACTTTTTACTCATTTCTTTAGAGTAAACTTCTAACATTAGTTGAACCTACGATGGTCTTTTAGATAAGTCAAGATACAATTCTCAGTGAGATTCATATAAAAAGGAGATTGAAAATAAAACATGAAAAAGATTAAGTATGTTTATTTAAGAAGTTAGTGTAAGCAACACTCACAGCAACACAAAGTCGTTGACAAACCGGTAAAAGAAGTTAGTGTAAGCAACATTCACAGCAACACAACACGGGACAAAGTCGTTGAGAAACCGGTAAAAGAAGTTAGTGTAAGCAACACTCACAGCAACACAAACTCGTTGACAGACCGCTAAAAGAAGTTAGTGTAAGCAACACTCACAGCAACACAAACTTGTTGACAAACCGCTAAAAGAAGTTAGTGTAAGCAACACTCACAGCAACACAAACTCGTTGACAAACCGCTAAAAGAAGTTAGTGTAAGCAACACTCACAGCAACACAAACTCGTTGACAAACCGGTAAAAGAAGTTAGTGTAAGCAACACTCACAGCAACACAAACTTGTTGACAAACCGGTAAAAGAAGTTTGTGTAAGCAACACTCACAGCAACACAAACTCGTTGACAAACCGGTAAAAGAAGTTAGTGTAAGCAACACTCACAGCAACACAAACTCGTTGACAAACCGCTAAAAGAAGTTAGTATAAGCAACACTCACAGCAACACAAACTTGTTGACAAACCGGTAAAAGAAGTTAGTGTAAGCAACACTCACAGCAACACAAACTTGTTGACAAACCGCTAAAAGAAGTTAGTGTAAGCAACACTCACAGCAACACAAACTTGTTGACAAACCGCTAAAAGAAGTTAGTGTAAGCAACACTCACAGCAACACAAACTCGTTGACAAACCGCTAAAAGAAGTTAGTGTAAGCAACACTCACAGCAACACAAACTCGTTGACAAACCGCTAAAAGAAGTTAGTGTAAGCAACACTCACAGCAACACAAACTCGTTGACAAACCGCTAAAAGAAGTTAGTATAAGCAACACTCACAGCAACACAAACTCGTTGACAAACCGGTAAAAGAAGTTAGTATAAGCAACACTCACAGCAACACAAACTTGTTGACAAACCGGTAAAAGAAGTTAGTGTAAGCAACACTCACAGCAACACAAACTTGTTGACAAACCGGTAAAAGAAGTTAGTGTAAGCAACACTCACAGCAACAAAAACTCGTTGACAAACCGCTAAAAGAAGTTAGTGTAAGCAACACTCACAGCAACACAAACTCGTTGACAACCCGCTAAAAGAAGTTAGTGTAAGCAACACTCACAGCAACACAAACTTGTTGACAAACCGGTAAAAGAAGTTAGTGTAAGCAACACTCACAGCAACACAAACTCGTTACAAACCGCTAAAAGAAGTTAGTGTAAGCAACACTCACAGCAACACAAACTTGTTGACAAACCGGTAAAAGAAGTTAGTGTAAGCAACACTCACAGCAACACAAACTCGTTGACAAACCGGTAAAAGAAGTTAGTGTAAGCAACACTCACAGCAACACAAACTCGTTGACAAACCGCTAAAAGAAGTTAATGTAAGCAACACTCACAGCAACACAAACTTGTTGACAAACCGGTAAAAGAAGTTAGTGTAAGCAACACTCACAGCAACACAAACTTGTTGACAAACCGCTAAAAGAAGTTAGTGTAAGCAACACTCACAGCAACACAAACTTGTTGACAAACCGCTAAAAGAAGTTAGTGTAAGCAACACTCACAGCAACACAAACTCGTTGACAAACCGGTAAAAGAAGTTAGTGTAAGCAACACTCACAGCAACACAAACTTGTTGACAAACCGCTAAAAGAAGTTAGTGTAAGCAACACTCACAGCAACACAAACTTGTTGACAAACCGCTAAAAGAAGTTAGTGTAAGCAACACTCACAGCAACACAAACTCGTTGACAAACCGCTAAAAGAAGTTAGTGTAAGCAACACTCACAGCAACACAAACTCGTTGACAAACCGCTAAAAGAAGTTAGTGTAAGCAACACTCACAGCAACACAAACTCGTTGACAAACCGCTAAAAGAAGTTAGTATAAGCAACACTCACAGCAACACAAACTTGTTGACAAACCGGTAAAAGAAGTTAGTATAAGCAACACTCACAGCAACACAAACTTGTTGACAAACCGGTAAAAGAAGTTAGTGTAAGCAACACTCACAGCAACACAAACTTGTTGACAAACCGGTAAAAGAAGTTAGTGTAAGCAACACTCACAGCAACACAAACTCGTTGACAAACCGCTAAAAGAAGTTAGTGTAAGCAACACTCACAGCAACACAAACTCGTTGACAAACCGCTAAAAGAAGTTAGTGTAAGCAACACTCACAGCAACACAAACTTGTTGACAAACCGGTAAAAGAAGTTAGTGTAAGCAACACTCACAGCAACACAAACTCGTTGACAAACCGCTAAAAGAAGTTAGTGTAAGCAACACTCACAGCAACACAAACTCGTTGACAAACCGGTAAAAGAAGTTAGTGTAAGCAACACTCACAGCAACACAAACTCGTTACAAACCGCTAAAAGAAGTTAGTGTAAGCAACACTCACAGCAACACAAACTTGTTGACAAACCGGTAAAAGAAGTTAGTGTAAGCAACACTCACAGCAACACAAACTCGTTGACAAACCGGTAAAAGAAGTTAGTGTAAGCAACACTCACAGCAACACAAACTCGTTGACAAACCGCTAAAAGAAGTTAGTGTAAGCAACACTCACAGCAACACAAACTTGTTGACAAACCGGTAAAAGAAGTTAGTGTAAGCAACACTCACAGCAACACAAACTTGTTGACAAACCGCTAAAAGAAGTTAGTGTAAGCAACACTCACAGCAACACAAACTTGTTGACAAACCGGTAAAAGAAGTTAGTGTAAGCAACACTCACAGCAACACAAACTCGTTGACAAACCGGTAAAAGAAGTTAGTGTAAGCAACACTCACAGCAACACAAACTCGTTGACAAACCGCTAAAAGAAGTTAGTGTAAGTGTAAGCAACACTCACACTCACAGCAACACAAACTCGTTGACAAACCGCTAAAAGAAGTTAGTGTAAGCAACACAAACTTGTTGACAAACCGGTAAAAGAAGTTAGTGTAAGCAACACAAACTTGTTGACAAACCACTAAAAGAAGTTAGTGTAAGCTACACTCACAGCAACACAAACTCGTTGACAAACCGCTAAAAGAAGACGGTTTGGGTCTTCACGTCGTAAACTGAAGCTGAGCGGAAGTGACGTAAAAATTAATGGCAGTAGTTGCCATTTTGGCTTTCCTAAGACACATTTATAAAAAAACAGATAATAAAGTAACTAAACCTACATGGCACTCGGCGTCTTGACGTCAGTCAAGGTTGGTAGCAAACAATTATGCAATAATAACAAGTCAGTAGTTTGGTAAACAAAAATATTTGTTTCTTATGCTGGATGCTACTTTGCTGAACAGCTTCACTTGTGACTCAATCTGCCAATATTGGACAGACAGATCCATCCGTATAAAGAACACGATGTATTTCTGGTGCCCGGCCTTGTCTCCTTTCTCCTTGTCTTTTCAATAATATCCATAATGCCTCAAAATTTGTTGTGTCGATTTTTAAATGTTGTTCTTACACAATTCACTTAAGGAAGCCCTGCAAACATTATTATATCTCAGCAGTACTAAAAAAGGAAGAAAAAAGTGGTATGGTGACAGCTTTACGTGGTAATGGACGAAACAAAAGTCGACGTTTCGGCCAAGTAAGCCTTCATCTGGACGAACAACAAACACAAAAATTATATATAACGATATATTAACAAATCTAACTACATGGCGATAATATGGAATATTTGGGTTTTCTTCCTTTTTTTAGTATTGCTATTATCATCAGCTTTACAGCAGCTCCGCATCTCTACGCATCTTGATGCCTTTACCTCTTATATCTCAGCACTGGTCTGTCCTTTGGTATCTCTCTTTTCTTAAGTTCGTCATCCAATAGTTGTTTGGGAATACGAATATTTACCATTCTTCTTATATGACCCAGCCACCTTAGTCTACGACCCCTAAGTGCTGCCATGATGGATGGGAGTTTGGCTCGTTGTAAGATATAAGAATGTGTTACTTTGTCCTGTCGTCTGATGTTCATAATCTTTCGAAAACAACGTACATGAAAACTGCTTAACTCTTTCTCCTGCCCTGTATAGGTAGTCCAAGTTTCTGATCCGTATAGAAGTGTACTAAGCACACCATTTTGGTAAATTTGAATCTTACTCCTGATTGTAAATTTGGTGTGGGCCCATGCTCTATCTTTAAGTTTACCAAATGTGGAAGCTGCCTTTCATATTCGGGAATTTATTTCTCCTTCTAGGGAGACAGTGGTTGAGACCATAGAACCGAGAGGTGCGAATTTTCACACAGATACAAGGGGTGTGTTATATAGGGATATGGCTGCGAAATTATTAATTTTTTTTTACGATTTCATAGGCGTATCCATAAAAAATGGGCAGTGATAAAAATTTAAAAAATGATTTTTTAAGCAAAGCCTTCATATGGAGATGTCTAAAATAAAGTTGGGGTAAGCCTAAATGTTAAATTTACTATTTTTAACGATTTCACAGGTATATCCATAAATAAAAATGGTTGTGGGGTATCATTTTCTTTTAGTAGATTTATGTGTATGGTGTAACGTTCATGATTTATAGTTCGATTTTCTTTAATAGCATTATGTCAGAGGTGTCACTCTCATGTTTGGTAATACTTTATTTTAGTAGAGTTATAACAGGGCCGTAGCTTTCATAACTTTTTGACCTTTTGTGTCTTATTTTTGGGCGTAAATTTGTAGGGTTTTGAGTTCAACTTTTTTTACTCTGAGACATTTTTGTGTTTTGTGGCAAAAACATTTTGTCTTTTGGATATTGCTTTTTTGGTCTTTGAGTCAAGATTTTTTAGTTTTTGGATATTTTTTTTTGAGAATGCCTCTAAGAATTGTTGGGTTTGTGTATAACTATTTTGCTTTTTTTTACCTTTGGGACTATGTTTTATTTTTACACTTTGGATATAACATTTTCTTGATTTTGCGCATAACTATTATGACTTTGGACCAAAATCTGTAGGGTTTTGAATTCAATTGTTTGACTATGCAATGATTCAAAAGTCGTCCGGTAATTCAAAAGTCTGCCTTTGTTAATACAAAAGTCGTCATTTGGTAATACAAAAGTCGTCTATGTAATACAAAACTTGTCCTTTGCTCATTCAAAAGTCATCGTTTGTCAAATTATGAAATGGATCTAAGATTTTTGTGGATTTTGTAGTAACAGTTTGGTCTCTGGCACTAAGTTTTCTGACCTTTAATGTTACATGTCATTCGTTGAGGTGGTAAGCATTGGTATTGGAGCCTTCAGATGTCAAGTCAATATCATGGAACTCCTCTGGTTTTGGATCAGGGGTCAAACCGAGTTAAGGTAACCCACCACCTGCATTATCTATCCTACTGATGACCCGACAGGTGGATTGTATCTGGGACCAAATCGAGTTCAAGTAACCCACCACCTGCATTATCTCCCCCACCAACGAGACAGATTCGACATTACTTCAAGTGGAAAGTGAGGTAAGTATTCACGCTATCGGGAATGCTCTTCTCTGATTGATTAATCCAGATGTCAGTCATTTCTTTGCTCCATATCCCATACTAATACTCTTCTCTGATTGGTTAACCTAGATGCTAATCAATGTTGTCATAGTTACTCACTGATTTGTTAATTTATACGTTACCCACATTTGTTACCAGCTTATATTTAAATGTAGACTACAAGTGATTTCGTGTTATAAGTTTGGTTAATTCAAGGAAGGTTATTTTCATATTACTGCTCAGTCTAGCGAAGTGTGTTCAGACTATATGTTACACTGTAAGTTGGAATATTTTTCTCTGTTTCTCTTTAAGTACGTATGTTAGGGATTATCGATAAAGGGTTATTCAATGTTATTAATATGTTTACACTTGGTACGTTAAGCCATGTTGAGTGCGTTATTCCTTCATTATTCATAATTTTTTTTTTTACTGTTTGTATAATGTAGATCAGGGATGGCCAATTTCTTTCAAATGGCGGGCCACTTTTTTATTATTATTTTTTTTGTGTGGCGGGTCACACACATAACAACATCAATACAAATAAACTTGGCACGAGCATACCTGAAGATTAGTACAGATACAGAGCATCCATTGCACCACGCGCTCAATACAGAGAAAGGTGCCAGGCTAAAAAGAGGCAAATCATGGGTCGGCCGAGCAGAAGATGCCATCAAACAGGTCTGTGGGCTTACCAATATCAGCGTTGGTGAGGAGTGGATACCGGACCTACGACATTCAAGGGGACATTTTCGAGTATTGTCACACTCGACAGGAAAACTAGGGAACAGAACCTGGTCGTGGTTAATGCTGAGGTCAACGGTCTCATCTGCGATAACACCGATGAGAAAGATGCAGTCATCTATACAGACGGATCTGGATCTGTAAGACGACACCAAAGAAGTGCATGGGCATTTACAGCATGCTCGGCAGGCAGGATAGTCAAGGAAGACAGTGGTGCATACGTCATGACCACAAGTAACATGACAATGGAGGCGATGGCAGTGACCAAGGTATTCAAATGGTTAGAGTCACAAGACTACACCCACGCATGTATACTGAGTGATTCGATGAGCATGATTAAAAAAGTGGAGGCGGGCTCTGTATGCATGCAATGGGTAGAGTCATTGCAGAAATCCAAAATATGTAAGGTCACCTTTGTCTTATGTCCCTGGACATGCGGGAGTACAGGGAAATGAAAGAGCGGACAGGTTGGCTAGCTGCGCTGTCGTTGAGGACGGGCAACCAATGGATCAGGCGGATATCATCAATGCCTTCTGAGATGTGGGAAGAGCACAGGACTTCGACAAACACAGATCCATGTCACTTCTTCGGATGATGGAAATGGGAGCTAAGATGGGCACAGCCAGAAATTAGAAACTTAGTGGCCGTGTAAGAAGACTTATCAACCAACATAGAACTGGAGTCGCCAGTTGCTGGACTTGCTGAGGAGGGGATCTGAGCACCTATGGACATGTTCGGAGTACAATGATGATGACCCACAAATAACTCAATAACAACACGTTAAAAACAATGTCCAGCAGTTTGACATAAGCTCATTAGCAGGCCACATCATTTCATCTTAAAGCCATTTGTTGATAGTTCATCTGTGTTGATGGAAGTAACACTGTCATCCTTCTGTGATAGTGTGTGGGTTTAGAGATGACTGGTGTGAACAGTCTTAGCTCACAAGATCTTATCTATACTTTCCACATATGTTATTGTAGAGAGTTGTGAGAAGTCTCACTTTTCTATCATGGACCATCATTGATGTACTGATTGCTGATCAGTCAAGGAAGATTGACCTACACAATGATCAATATGGACTACCCCTTCCATTATTATTGTGTTCACATCACACAGCAGCTACATCTGTACTTTAAACAACCTTTACGCTTTTATAGTCATAGCCTTGTGTAGAATTGTTTCTTTCTAGGAATGACAAACAATTTATAAACAATAAGTGTAACAGTGTAGCAGGGAATGAAAAGATAGTTATGTGTTTTAAGGGAATGAGAGAAAAGAGTAGTAAGGTATACATAGAACACACAAGTTCAGTGTCACACACGGAGGATATGGTATTAAGAGAGAGTTGGGCCAGTGACAGCAGCCAAGTGTGAACAGAGAACAAAGTATAGATACAGGAGTCAAGGACAGGAATGGACTTGATGGTGTAGTTAAATGAGGGATACCTGTTAGATTGAGTTAAAAACATTAACACACAGAAAAGGGTCAATGTCGCAAGTAATAGAGAATGTTCTGGAAGCTTTGAGGAGTTGACAGAATTAAAATAGAATGGAGGTTTTGCCAAATCAAGCCTAAGGCCAAAGAGTAAAGCAATGGGGCAAAATCTGATTGGTTGAGGTAAGGAATATTTAAAAAGGCACACAGACTAAGACAGACAAGATCATCAGTATACTAAGGTCTAAGGCTAGGTAGCGGAGGGCCTGGCTAATGCCAGGAGGGCAATAAGCCAGAGTCT
Organism: Megaustenia siamemsis; assembly: GCA_032433765.1. Classification (NCBI taxonomy): domain Eukaryota; kingdom Metazoa; phylum Mollusca; class Gastropoda; order Stylommatophora; family Ariophantidae; genus Megaustenia; species Megaustenia siamemsis. The sequence goes on from JAVIAB010000159.1 coordinate 21,437,709, forward strand.
GAACATGAGTGGAAGGCTCAATTACTCCATCTATGTGTAGAGACCCAGCGACTAAACCAACAGTGTTAGTTCAGTCAGTAATAGAAGATCACCAGTAGTCTAAGTGAGAAGGGCCTGGCTAATGCCAGAAGGGCATTAATTTTGAGCCCGAACATGAGGTGAATAATGTGTAGAGACCCAGAGACTAATCCAACAGTGTTAGTTCAGTCAGCGTAATAGAAGATCGCCAGTCGTCTAAGTGAGAAGGGCCTGGCCAATGCCAGAAAGCCACTAAGTCTGAGCTCGAACAAGAGCGGAATACTCAAGTACTCAATAATGTGTAGACACCTAGAGTGTCAACAGTGAAAGATCAGTCTATAGAATTAAGATGTGATCTTTTCTATGAATGAGGACATGATATATTATGCATATGTTAACATGTTATGCTTCTAAAGCAATATAATATGAAGCATTCTTATGTAATTAGATTTAATATGCTGATGTGAATGGAGAGTACATGTTGCAAGAGAAGTATAGTAGGAGGAGTGTATCAGTATAACCGTGAATGATGACACATGCATATTTAGATCATAATTAAGTGAGGACAAAACAGGACTAGACAAATTTAGCATAGGGATAACTAAGAGACCATGTTAAAGCGCCGCGACTGACCACAAGGTTGTAAACTGGAAATGACAGCTGTCGGTAAGGAATGTAGAACTCATAAACTAAAGGCTAGTCACTACCGCCGTGACTGACCACTGGTCGTAAACTTACCTTAGCTGTCGGTAAGGAATGTGGAACTCATAAACTAAAGGCTAGCACACAGTGGCAGATGGTTAGGGAGGGTCACTTAGAATGACCTTAGCTGACGGTAAGGAACGTGGAACTCATAAACTAAAGGAAAGTCACGCAGTGAGATGATTAGGGAAGATCACTTGAGTGTAGAGAGGAGTGGAGCAGGGTCAGATGTCATTTTTATCTGGAGAAAGAATAGTTGGCAGGAAGAAAAGGTTAACTGTCGGTAAGAGGACAGGAGTATAAAAGTTAGAGGGCAGACTTGAGAAGGGCTTCCACTTTTAGACTTCGAATTAGGAACACACAGATAGCCACGCACTAGCGACCGATAGGAACTGAGATAGTCACAGAAGAACTTCAACTTAGAGAAGAGACTAGAAATAGAGATAGGCACCGAGATAGCCATTAGAGAACATTAGAAACAGATGTATGAGAGCTAGAGAGAGAGACGGATAGAATATCCACTATACGAACAGCTGAGGTACAACACCGACGGTAGTCAAAGTACTTCAGCGGCCAAGACTGTTAATAGATCGAACAAGTATCTACAGAAACGCTAGGAAGGATAGCCTGATAGTATCTATATGTATATAGATAATAAATGATGACTTATTTACAACACACCAAGTTTGTTCATTCTTGAATGTGTGGTGTCGTGTCTTATACGAAGAATAATTATAACACGGCTATAATTAGAGAGCTTATGAATTAGGACATGATATAATTCTATAAAGTGTGACATTAGAGAGCTTATGAATTAGGACATGATATAATTCTATAAAGTGTGACATTAGAGAGCTTATGAATAAGGACATGATATAATTCTATAAAGTGTGTCATTAGAGAGCTTATGAATTAGGACATGATATAATTCTATAAAGTGTGTCATTAGAGAGCTTATGAATTTGGACATGATATAATTCTATAAAGTGTGTCATTAGAGAGCTTATGAATTAGGACATGATATAATTCTATAAAGAGTGACATTAGAGAGCTTATGAATAAGGACATGATATAATTCTATAAAGTGTGTCATTAGAGAGCTTATGAATTAGGACATGATATAATTCTATAAAGTGTGTCATTAGAGAGCTTATGAATTAGGACATGATATAATTCTATAAAGTGTGTCATTAGAGAGCTTATGAATTAGGACATGATATAATTCTATAAAGTGTGTCATTAGAGAGCTTATGAATTAGGACATGATATAATTCTATAAAGTGTGTCATTAGAGAGCTTATGAATTAGGGCATGATATAATTCTATAAAGTGTGTCATTAGAGAGCTTATGAATTAGGGCATGATATAATTCTATAAAGTGTGTCATTAGAGAGCTTATGAATTAGGACATGATATAATTCTATAAAGTGTGTCATTAGAGAGCTTATGAATTAGGGCATGATATAATTCTATAAAGTGTGTCATTAGAGAGCTTATGAATTAGGACATGATATAATTCTGTGAAGTGTGTCATTAGAGAGCTTATGAATTAGGACATGATATAATTCTATGAAGTGTGTCATTAGAGAGCTTATGAATTAGGACATGATATAATTCTATGAAGTGTGACATTAGAGAGCTTATGAATTAGGACATGATATCATTCTATGAAGTGTGTCATTAGAGAGCTTATGAATTAGGACATGATATAATTCTATGAAGTGTGTCATTAGAGAGCTTATGAATTAGGACATGATATAATTCTATGAAGTGTGTCATTAGAGAGCTTATGAATTAGGACATGATATAATTCTATAAAGTGTGTCATTAGAGAGCTTATGAATTAGGACATGATATAATTCTATAAAGTGTGTCATTAGAGAGCTTATGAATTAGGACATGATATAATTCTATAAAGTGTGTCATTAGAGAGCTTATGAATTAGGACATGATATAATTCTATAAAGTGTGTCATTAGAGAGCTTATGAATTAGGGCATGATATAATTCTATAAAGTGTGTCATTAGAGAGCTTATGAATTAGGGCATGATATAATTCTATAAAGTGTGTCATTAGAGAGCTTATGAATTAGGACATGATATAATTCTATAAAGTGTGTCATTAGAGAGCTTATGAATTAGGGCATGATATAATTCTATAAAGTGTGTCATTAGAGAGCTTATGAATTAGGACATGATATAATTCTGTGAAGTGTGTCATTAGAGAGCTTATGAATTAGGACATGATATAATTCTATGAAGTGTGTCATTAGAGAGCTTATGAATTAGGACATGATATAATTCTATGAAGTGTGACATTAGAGAGCTTATGAATTAGGACATGATATCATTCTATGAAGTGTGTCATTAGAGAGCTTATGAATTAGGACATGATATAATTCTATGAAGTGTGTCATTAGAGAGCTTATGAATTAGGACATGATATAATTCTATGAAGTGTGTCATTAGAGAGCTTATGAATTAGGACATGATATAATTCTATGAAGTGTGTCATTAGAGAGCTTATGAATTAGGACATGATATAATTCTATGAAGTGTGTCATTAGAGAGCTTATGAATTAGGACATGATATAATTCTATGAGGTGTGTCATTAGAGAGCTTATGAATTAGGACATGATATAATTCTATGAAGTGTGTCATTAGAGAGCTTATGAATTAGGACATGATATATTATGCACATAATAACATGTATTGCTTCTAAGCAAAGTAATATGAAGTATTATTATGAAATTGGATGTAATATGCCGATGTGAATAGAGAGTTACATGTTGCAAGAGAAGTATAGTAGGAGGAGTGTTTCAGAACCTTGTTAGTACTACTTTGAGAGGTAGAGTGGTCATCTACACCTCCCCGGCTCAAAGTGTGTGAGATTTGTATATATAGTGAAGTGTGTAAATAAAGCATGTTGAAGTTGTACAACTAAGGCTTGTAGTTTGTCTTAGCTCAGCAGTAGATGTTAATATAAGGCTGGATCCAATCGACCATCTAGCTTCAGTAATGGGTATTAAGAAACACAACGCAAAGTAACCATGAGATATGAACGACCAATGGAAATGAGGCTTCTACCCAACCACATCAAACAAGCCAGTGGATCACATCAATAAGGTGAAGGCTATTGAAAGTTATGGATGAATAAGTGTAACCTAACTCCTTTCATTCATTCATTTGTATGACATCTCATTCTATATGACACTCTTCTACCTTTTAGCTCCCAGTGGAGCATAGGTCTTCAACAGACACTTTCCAAGTCGTTCTGTTTTTTGCAATTCTTTTAAGATCATTCCATGTCTTCCCCATCATCTTCATCTCTGCTTCGATCTGTCTTCTCCAAGAATTCCTTGGTCTTCCTCTTTGTCTTTTCCCCAGGGGATTCCAAAAAAGGGCCTGTTGTGTAATACTCTCAGTTGGCTTCCGTAGTGTGTGTCCTATCCATCGCCTTTGCTGTATCTCTTTATCCACTGGTATTTGACCGGTACATTTCCATAATTCCACGTTAGTGACTTTGTCCTGCCATTTCCATCCCTTTATTCTGCACAAGCATCCATTAATGAAAGTCTGTACCTTCGTGATTGTCAATTTTGTTATTCTCCATGTTTCACAGCCATATAATAGGACCGACTTAACATTTGAGTTGAAACTTTTTATTTTTGTATTTAGCCTAATTTCTTTGGATTTCCATATGTTTCTCAGTGCAATGAAAGCTCCTCTTGCTTTTTGATATCCTTATTTTGGTATCGTTTTCAGTTCCTCCCTCTTTATCTATATTACTGCCCAGATATATGTAAGATTGTATGTCTAGTAGAGGTATTTCTCCTAGTTTTATTTGGTTATTGCAAACTGCATTAATTCTCATTATGTTGGTCTTATCTCTATTAATCTTCAGTCCTAGCTGTTGTGATCTCTCATCTAATATACTCATTTTATCCTGCATCTGTTGATGGCTGTGTGATAGGAGAGCTATGTCATCAGCAAAGTCTAAATCATTAAGTTGTTTGGTCAGTGACCACTGGATCCCATTTCTGTTGTTTTGAGTTATTTTCATAATCCAATCTATGGCCAGTAGAAAGAGAAATTGAGACAGAAGGCATCCTTGCCTTACTCCTGTTCTTATTTCAAGTGCTTCTGTAAGCTATATGACACTACCTTTTACAAAAGATCATTAAAATAAATATCAAATTAGGAAAATGTCAATGCAAAACATATTTTGGCTTTTACAACAGGAAAAAAAATAAAAATACAGTCACTAACAAAGCTGTAATGATCTGGAACAATAAAGACTGACCTAAAAAAACTCACCAGATGTGAACAACATTCAAAAGGTAGAGAGAAATTTATATTCAATTCTAATGAATCAGTAAATGTTTTTTGTAACATAAAGAGCGAGCTATGGAGAATAATAATGAGACTTTATGTGATTCCTAACAAAACAGTCACAATCATAAAAGAAATCTGTACACCAATTTCATAGTCAGCATTAACCACAGAAACTGATTGATCAAAAGTAACAATGGAAGTATTACAAGGTTGGATATAATTTATTCTGTATTTGAATTCAAGAGAAGATAAACACAATGATAAAACTAAGTGATGGAGACAGATTTAATAAATTATAAGTTGAATTCTTCCATATGTGGTAGCTTGTGTTTCAATAGACTGTGATTCTCAGCAAAATCTGCACCACACACATCACATTTGTAAGGCTTCTCTCCTGTGTGTGTTCTCGTGTGCCTTTTAAGATTTCCACTCACTGCAAAACATGCACCACACACATTACATTTGTAAGGCTTCTCTCCTGTGTGTGTTCTCTTGTGATTTAATAGATTGCCATTCACAGCAAAATCTGCACCACACACATCACATTTGTAAGGCTTCTCTCCTGTATGTGTTCTCTTGTGCCTTATAAGATGTCCACTCACTGCAAAACATGCACCACACACATCACATTTGTACGGCTTCTCTTCTGTATGTATTCTATTGTGTCTTTTAACATCTCCACTCTGCACAAAACATGCACCACACACATCACATTTGTAAGGCTTCTCTCCCGTATGTGTTCACTTGTGAGTTTTAAGATCTCCACTCTGAGCAAAACCTACACTACAAACATCACATTTGTAAGGCTTCTCTCCTGTATGTGTTCTCTTGTGAGTTTTAAGATGTCCACTCTCAGCAAAACATGCACCACACACATCACATTTGTAAGGCCTCTCTCCTGTATGTATTCTCTTGTGAGTTTTAAGATGTCCACTCTGAGCAAAATCTACACTACAAACATCACATTTGTAAGGCTTCTCTCCTGTATGTATTCTCTTGTGAGTTTTAAGATGTCCACTCACAGCAAAACATGCACCACACACATCACATATGTAAGGCTTCTCTCCCGTATGTGTTCTCTTGTGATTTAATAGATTGCCATTCTCTGCAAAATCTGCAACACACACATCACATTTGTAAGGCTTCTCTCCTGTGTGTGTTCTCGTGTGCCTTTTAAGATTTCCACTCACTGCAAAACATGCACCACACACATTACATTTGTAAGGCTTCTCTCCTGTGTGTGTTCTCTTGTGATTTAATAGATTGCCATTCACAGCAAAATCTGCACCACAAACATCACATTTGTAAGGCTTCTCCCCTGTATGTGTTCTCTTGTGCCTTATAAGATGTCCACTCACTGCAAAACATGCACCACACACATCACATATGTACGGCTTCTCTTCTGTATGTATTCTATTGTGTCTTTTAACATCTCCACTCTGCACAAAACATGCACCACACACATCACATTTGTAAGGCTTCTCTCCCGTATGTGTTCTCTTATGAGTTTTAAGATCTCCACTCTGAGCAAAACCTACACTACAAACATCACATTTGTAAGGCTTCTCTCCTGTATGTGTTCTCTTGTGAGTTTTAAGATGTCCACTCTCAGCAAAACATGCACCACACACATCACATTTGTAAGGCCTCTCTCCTGTATGTATTCTCTTGTGAGTTTTAAGATCTCCACTCTGAGCAAAACCTACACTACAAACATCACATTTGTAAGGCTTCTCTCCTGTATGTGTTCTCTTGTGAGTTTTAAGATGTCCACTCACAGCAAAACATGCACCACACACATCTCATTTGTAAGGCCTCTCTCCTGTATGTATTCTCTTGTGAGTTTTAAGATGTCCACTCACAGCAAAACATGCACCACACACATCACATATGTAAGGCTTCTCTCCCGTATGTGTTCTCTTGTGATTTAATAGATTGCGATTCTCTGCAAAATCTGCAACACACACATCACATTTGTAAGGCTTCTCTCCTGTATGTCTTCTTTTGTGCCTTTTAAGATGTCCACTATGAGAAAAACTAGCACCACAAACATCACATTTGTAAGGCTTCTCTCCTGTATGTCTTCTTTTGTGCCTTTTAAGATGTCCACTATGAGGAAAACTAGCACCACAAACATCACATTTGTAAGGCTTCTCTCCTGTATGTCTTCTCTCATGTATAATAAGATTTCCAACTTGAGTAAAACCTGCACCACAAGTATCACACTTATAAGGCTTCTGTTCTATGCATCTTCTGTTGTGTTTTATTGAACAACCATTGTTATCAAAATCTGTATCACTAACATTATATTTGTGTAGTTTTTCTGCTGTATGTGTTCTATGATGTGCTATTTGAGTTACACTCAACAAATTATCACTTAATGCCTCATTAACAGGTGATGGAAAGACCATCTCCCTTTCTGGCATGTGTTTGGGCTTGATGTCAGGTATCCAAACCTGGGGGCTAGAGTCTTGACTGCAGCCCTCACTTTGACCTACCTGAGAACAGAAAGAGATTATAATGTGAAGTAAATCAAGGCTGAATTAAATGTTGAAATGGGACATAATTCTTGATTTAAAATTCTATTTCCTGAGATTTTGTTTGATTCTACTGATTTCTTTCTGTCTGGTGTTCACCCGATTACTAAATTAATTAACATTCCACTTCATCATCTGCCCTTAAAAAGATGTTAAATGTGTGTAGATGCGTTGTGTTTTGTTTTAGTTGCACCTTTTGGCCATACACATCAGTCTTCAGCATAATCGTTTACTAGTACCGGGTAGCTTAAAATTCTGGAATCCCCTATTTGCTTGGTTAGACTGGACTAGTGTGTCTATTTCTAGAAGCACCACGAAAAGTAGGGCCTGGACAGTTCTGCTTCACCGACCCTGGTAAAAGCCATCAACTATGAGCTGTAGGCAGCATCCATCTCTGTTGTAGTCAGATGCCTTGACCCTTAGTCCCAAATATTTAGCTTCCCACCAAAATGGGAAAAACAAAGAACATTTTCAAAATCTAAAGTCCAGTCATTTTCAGTTTAAGAAACAACACAAAAACATGCTGTATTCTATATGTTCAATGTTCACTTTAGAAAACACACAAACATGATGTATTCTATATGTTCAATGTTCACTTTAGAAAACACACAAACATGCTGTATTCTATATGTTCAATGTTCACTTTAGAAAACACACTAACATGCTGTATTCTATATGTTCAATGTTCACTTTAGAAAACACACAAACATGCTGTATTCTATATGTTCAATGTTCACTTTAGGAAACACACAAACATGCTGTATTCTATATGTTCAATGTTCACTTTAGAAAACACATAAACATGCTGTATTCTATATGTTCAATTTTCACTTTAGAAAACACACAAAGTTTGTTGTAAACAAATAAATAAACACACTCACATCATTATCCAGTTCCTGTTTCAAAAAATCTTGAAGGAATGGAATTTGTCTTTCTCTTTTAACTGCAGTCTGAGAAGATAAAATGTCAATATTTACATTATGGGATACTAAACATTTTCTTGAAATACTGAAGTGTCTGAATATTTAAGGCTGACAAATATTATTTACTACATGTTTTTGGCACTGTAGTGATTACAGACATATGCAACAACATATACCATACAGGATAGATACCAAATGAACCAAAAACATCAAGGTAAAGGTAAAGTATGAGACTTGAACCGGCGTCTTAGCACGCGAGTTTACACCCATATGTGCTCGGCCGCCTATCCAGAAATGTTCGGAGATTTTTGTATAGTTGCGACTAAAGCATCGAAACTCAGATGGGAAGCGACATTCCTCACCTTCTCAGGGTAATACCCTGGTACCCATTTCTACCAACGGCTGGGTCAACCGCAGGGTTTTTTTTTCCAACCTCGAGTACAATTCACACTGCTCCCAGCGGGAATCAAACACATGTTGTCCAAACATCTGTAGTCCAGTCGAGTGGTTTTCCCAACTAGGCTACCAAGCAGTTGAATGCAATGACTGTAGAACAATAAGCCTAATAAGCGATGTTACAAAAATATTACTAAAGTTATGTAAAGAAAGATTCAGAATAAAATCAGTATTGAATTAGAGGAATAGTAATTTGAATTTAGAAAAAAACAGTGCGACAATAAATACCATATTCTGCATGAGGACATTAATCAAAAAGTACAGAGAGGTAAACCAACCAATATAAGCCTGCTTCATAGAATACACCATAAACAGCTTATAGAATGCCTATAAGATATACATCTAGACGACACAGACATAAATTAATATGTAATTTATACTTAGAGCAAACAGCAATAATAAAATATGACTCTACACCCATTGATATAAAAAGAGGAGTAAGACAGGGATGCATCCTATCACCAAGCTTGTTCAATCTATACACTGAGCAAATCTTTAAAAACATCTCAGAGATGCCAGGTCTAAACATTAATGAAAAGATAATAAATAACCTAAGATATGCTGATGATACTGTTCTACTAGCAGAAAATCCTACAGATTCACAATTACTTAACTCTTTCAGGACTATTATCTTACACCTTGGTTTTATGAATCTGATGTTTTCTAACTATTCACCAATACGTAGGATATTTTGGGTGTCACTGAATATTTGAAACAGGAGTGCAATAGCTGCACAGAATATTTAATGCAGCATGGCACCAACAACAAGCCCCAGAAGACTAGCAACAGGCAATCATCATACCAATATGGAAAAAGAAAGGTAGCAAAAGAGACTGCAATCAATATAGAGGTATATCTCTTCTCAGCCATGTAGGAAAGCTATATGCCAAAATCAGGTGTAAGACAGGGGTGCGTACTATCCCCCCTACTGTTTATCACATACATGGATAATATATGCAAGCTAGCCAACCCATCAGAGACAGAGGAGATCAAGGAGCTTCTATTTGCAGACGATCAGGCACTAATACATGAAACAATAGAAGACCTACAAGAACACTTAAATAAACTCAACATCTCAGGCACAAAATACAACATGAAAATCAACATCAACAAAACAGAAGTCATGAATGTCACCAAAAATAAACAGAACATCAACATAACTATAGAAGGCAGACAACTAAAACAAGTAGAGGAATTCAAATACCTAGGAAGTCTAATGACAAACGATAATTCTCAAACAGCAGAGATAGAATCAAGATGCAACAAAGCTTGTCAAATCATCGGACAGTTATCACCACTATTGTCCAACAAGGAAATAACTCTGGAGGCAAAACGAGCACTATACAATACAATCTTCATCCCAACGTTGTGCTACCAATGCCAGACCTGGACCCTAGATGCAAGAACAATAAGAAAAATAATCTCTACAGAGATGAAATGTGTTAGACGAATGACAGGAAACAGTCTGAGAGATAAGATCAGAAATGAAGAACTGAGAAAAAAGCTAGGAATAGCCCCCGCTATAGAATACATAAGGAAACAACAGATAAAATGGTTTGGCCATGTGACAAGGCAGAAAGAACAAAACACAACACAACAAGCCTTCAACAAACGTGAGAACACCAGACCCAAGTGTCGACCATGAAAAAGATGGGTGGATGGAATATTAGAAGCACTAGGAAACATAGCAGCAGAGGCGAACAGAAGAGCAAAAGACCGCAAATTATATCTCCCCTCGACACTGAAAGGTAGATGAGGAAGGAAAGAAGAAGAAGAACATTTGATTCATTTTCACTGATTTTCATTTTTATTTCAATACTTCAATATTCAATCATCATTCAATACTTGATTTCCTGAACAAACAATCAGGCTTAGGTTTAGCTAGTGGATGCCTTCTATTCCAGCACTATCAGGGTCTCAGAGGAATTGAGTGGTAGTGATTCTGATAACGTAACTGGTACTTTAGGGACATATAACACAAAATAAGTCTAGTTGTGTAAATAAAAATAATAAACTTGACTTGTAAATAATATTGTTCTGACATCACATAAATTTATATTTTTCATACTGGGACCATTTACAAAAATGTACATAATTTTGTTATTGTGGACATAAATTAATCAAATGAACTGTATTTTGGAGGAATTTGATTATGTTATATAATATTTCAAAACAAATGGATAGCAACACTTATAAAGAATGCAAAAGGTAAATAATTACAATATTTTAAATTTAAAATTACCTATCTTGAATATTTTATATTAAAAAAATATAATTATTCTTACAAATAACCACATATTATAAATATATTGCTATTTTCGTTTAATGTATCCATTTTTCTTTCCAGTGATGTATAACACATACCACATTTATCTAAATTATTGTGTGAAGTAGTCAAATGAAAAAGGTATATGGTGAAATTTTTTTAAACAGGAAAATTAGTCTGGTCCAAAACCTAAAATAAAGTGCTTCCTGTTCTGGTCCTGAAAGAGTTAATGAAATCAACATGACAAACACAAAATATGGATTAGCTATGAATGCCAAAATACTAAAACTATAATCATAAACAAAGATAATACTCAAAACCTACACGTGGATAATAAAGTTGAAGGAATACACCTGGAGATTGTTCAATCTAGTTAGGGTAGTGATTCCGACTGTTATTCCAAAAAGGGCCTGTTGTCTACATACTCTCAGTTGGCCTCTGTAGTGTGTATCCTAACCAGTGCCATCACCTTCCTTGAATCACTTCTTCCACTTTTGTTTGATGGTACTTTCCCATAATTCTACATTAGTGATTTTGTTCTGTCATTTCCATCCTTTTATTATGTGCAAGCATCCATCAATGAAAGTCTGTATCTTCATGATTGTCATTTTTGTTGTTCTCCATGTTTCACAGCCATATAATAAGACTGATAGAGTTCCATAATTTTTATTTTTCTATTAACATTAATTTTTGAATTGCCAAATTTCCTACAATTTTTCTTTTCTCATGTTTTATTGCAATATGGACTGATACTTTATTATCAGAACTTCTGGTACCATAGAAAGATGAGAACTGTCACACAGACTAGCCAGGTAATAACAGTAATTGTCATGTAATAATATCAAATGTCTTGGGCCAATTCAAATTTAAGTTCTTCTTCTTGGTCTTGTCCTCATTAAAAAACCAACATTCCAGTCAGTGACAAATATGTCAAGTAGCAACATATAAGGCAGCAACATTATGGTATTAACTCTTAGTGCATAAGTCTAGAAAACCATAAAATACAAAAATGAGTGCACAACATGATGTATTAACATTTCTAAAACATCAGACATCATTGTTGTGTATTAAGTAACAACATTTATGTTTATGATCATTACTGAAAAAGTAGGCGGCTGGGTGAAAAATTTGATGATAAAAGTCAACTATAAGGTGGCGAGCACATAACACATGGCTGTCAGTGTGTAAAAATAGGCAAAAAATGTGATGATAAAAGTCAACTTTAAGGTGGCGAGCATCTAACACACGGCTGCTAGTGTGTAAAAATAGGCAACTAATCATATTCGTGCAAAATTCAATCCCTCTGGACTTTGCCAGAAACACAGAGCTGGTGAACGCAATGTTCTAAATGTCTAATAAGACTAATGTCTTATTTTTTTATGAAAAGTGCAAGAATTATAAAATAAACTTGAAGAAAAAATTTAATTGGAATAAACAAAAACTGCACTTAATGTGATGTGTACAGGTTTATGCATGTCAGTAACACAAGAAATGGTATTTGTTGTAAAATATATCAATATTTATACACAAATGGTAAATATTTGAATGGCTACACTCACAAATACTTTTCAAACTTTGATGCCACGTAATAATTTTGAGTTGCACATATTCACCTTCATTACCTCAATCTTAACTCACCATACTGGGGGGATTATTAAAAAATAATTAGTTACTCAATGATAAGGAGGTCATCTTTATTAACCTTATTTTAGATCTACTATTTGAAAACACATCAGCTATTTCTAGAACCAGAGCTAGTATGAGGCAATGGCCACTTATCTCCCATGTCTATGTACTGATAGCTAAAATTAACATCACTTAAAAAATAATGGATTGGAATAAATACCAAGGAATTTTATTTCAACTCCAAAGTTAGAAACTTGAGAGTAAAATCCTAATAATCAATGAGTTAAATTTGTGGAAACGATATTCACTTCTAAAATGTGGTTTGCAGAAAAATATTACTAAAAGGCCTTAATACCAACCAAGGTATTCACTTTATAATCCATCTCCTGTTTTATATTCTCAACAGGTAGCAGGTTCTGAGATTCCATATTTCTGACAATCTGAGAAAGGAAAAGTAAGGTCCCATTTTAACATGTTGAAATATTGGAATAACAAGACAAATGAAAGATACAATGAATAAGTTATATCTAATTTCTACATAACAACACATCTGAACTTTTAAATTATTTCTTATTATTGATTAAACAATTTTGTGTCTAGTCCATGAACTTGTATCTCCTCTTAATGTTTAGAAGAAATGTTCAATTTGTTAGTCTGTGGGAATAAAGCAAACCTGCTTAAAATGATATTTCATTTTAATGCAAGCCATGTCAGAAAAGAAACAAAATAATTTACTATGTGCATAATGATTTAATTCTTAACATATGGATGTGAATCACAGACAATAGGACAACAGACAAGAAAATCACTGCAATCAAGCAAAGAGAAAAGATACCAGACAGCTTAAGGGAATGGCTTGGTAGAAGGTCAACAACAGAAATGATAAATAATTGTCGTGATCGAAAGTTGTGGAGAGACATGATCACCTATGCCAGCAGGCCTGGTACTTGATGATAATGATTTAATGTAACATGAATATGTTGATGGTGAAATAAATATTTGTTGTTAGCAGCATGCAACATAATAGGTGATAAGGTCTGGAGGAATAAAGAAACAATCACAAGATCTGTCATTCTATGGAAGCCAAGATGAAAGCTCAAGCAAGAGACAGATAAAAGACAATCTGGTAGAGAATAGTGAAAGTAAGGATACAAGACAATGGCTAAGTCTGGGTCTTATCATGTCAAATATGGACATAGACTGATTATTGTTGCAGAGATTTTGTTGTGGACTTCTTTTTGTCACATAATGTATCAGCCAATAATTGATTTACTACAAGTCAAGTAGTCATCATCATCATCATCGTGTGCCCTCTCCGCAACGAAGGTTGGCTACCATGGATCACCATTCTACTCTGTTTCTTGCTTTGATGGTGCAGGCTGTCATAGATTGACTTTTCCATCTTTTGATGTTACTCGTCCATGTTAGTCTTGGTCTGCCTCTGCATCTTTTACCTTATATTTTTCCTTCCAATAATTCTTTTAGTAGGCTGTTGTGTCTTTTAACGTGCCCCAAAAATTTAATTTGTCTTGTCTTTATTGTGTTCAGCAGTTCTCTTTTTATTTTCAGTTGTTTTAAAACTTCATCGTTTGTTATCTTTTGTTTCCATTTAATTCTACCTATTCTTCTATAAATCCACATTTCAAAGGCTTCAATTTTCTTTTCTGTTTTCTTGTCTAATGTCCATGTTTCTGCACCATACAGGAATATTGAGAAGATGTAACATTTTGCCATTCTTAGTTTCAGCCCTGCTGATATTTGTTTTGTTGTTAGCATATTTTTCATGGCATTAAAATTACTTTTTGCCATACCTATTCTTTTGTTTATTTCAGTTGTGCATTTTCCATCATTGGTTATAGTATGTCCTAGGTAGTTGTAACTCTGGACTGTCTCCAGATGTGCTCCCTCAACTGTGATATTTAATTGTAGGTCTTGATAATTTTCTTTGTTTATGATCATAGTTTTAGTCTTTTTGACATTCATTTCTAGTCCATATTTTTTGCTTGTTGTGTTTATCACATTAAGTAAGTGTTGTAGGTCTTTAGGATTTTCTGCTACAAGTCAAGTAGTAGAAACAACATAATCTTTTTCTATATTTTTCTGTTAATTATGTTTGAGTTAATGAGAATAAGAAAAAAATGTCACATAGAAAACAAGCACAATAAATTATTGAAAGTTAATACTGCCTGTCTTATGTCTGTTTAGTTAAGTACATTTGTTACTAAATTAGTACTTTTAAAACTAACCAATCTACTTACTTCATAATCTGGTTCCTGTTTTATATTCCAAATGGGGATAACATTCTTGGTTACCATACTTGTGTCTGTCAAAAATTAAAAGGAGGAATAGGAATGTTCAATATTTTGTGAGAATTAGCAGGAGATGGTAATTCTACTGTAATATTTTTTGCCTTTCTATTAGTTATGAGCTACATATCACCAATGGTCATTGAAACTAATTTGTCTATTACTTTGTCAATACTTAATCAAGTAATGTATCACAGGACAACCCGTGTTTGATTCCCACAGGATGCAGTGTGAATTGTACTTGTGGCTGCCAAACCACGGTGGTTGGATATAATATCCTCCACGGTCGAACAAGCACTTGGCATAAATGGGTACTAGTGTGGTGCTTTGGGAAGGTGAGAAGTTATGGTGCTTGATGGGAAACTAGACAGGAGTCTCCGAACCACTTCTGGATAGGTGGCTGAACACCAATGGGTAAATCCTGCATGCTGAGACAGCAATACAAGTCTTGTACCTTTCCATTTTTTTACCAACATTATAGTATGGTTACTTGCATGTCAATAATTTTACAAATTATCTTTCTCCCCAACTATACATCATCATAGACACAAATTAAAAAAAAAACAAAAAAACCCGCAATAATTTGTTGTTTATACTTACACTCAGTTTTAGTTGAAGTTAGGCAAGTTTAATTCTAAAAGTAAAAAATGTGATATGTGCCAGATTTTTTCTGTTTAGCAGGTTGGTCTGATGTAATATTGACCACATCATCCAAGATAATCTTGGAAAAATATAGTCATGCACCATGGCAAAATGGGGAAGGCAATTACTTTACATGTGACATGGTAAAGTACATATTTCAGGTCATTGAGTGATAACTGGCCTGCAGACTTACACAGGAAAATCACAAGAGGCTTTGGCAGCTAGCATTTATTTACTTAAATAATATTAGTACTCATTACTACTACCCACTTTTTGTAGTAGTAAGTAGTGTTATATATTATAATATATATATATAGTAGCCTCCATCAGTCATAGTTGACTATGGATTTTTCAGCACCACTAGAAATGTTTTTTTTTCTTTTCTTTCGATGTGTATCCTCTTTCTCTATGAATATGCTTCTTGTTTGAGGTGAACCTTTAGAGTGTGTTTCCAGAGATTGTGGTCTGCAGCTTTGTCTTCCCACTGCTGCAGGGTTTATGTTCAGAGTCTTCATGTCATGTTTACACACGTCTACAAATTGAAGTTTTGGGCACCGCCTAGTTCTTTTACCATCTGCCAGTTGTCCATAGAGTATATCTTTCGTTTTGCAGCCATCAAACATAAAGTGTATGTGTCCAAGCCAGCATTGTTTGAGCAACGTGTAGATATTCGGGAGGCCTGTGCAAGTAATGACCTCTACATTTGTCACTTTATTCTTCCAGGTGATACCAAGAATATGGCGTAGACATCGCATATGGAATGCATTTAGCCTTCGCTCCTGCTTTACATAGGTTGTCCAAGATTCACTGCCATACAGGAGGATACTAATTATGTAGACATTGTACACTGCAGTTTTTGATTTAATTGTCAGTTTGTTGTTTTGCCAGACACGCCTAGAAAGATGGGCAAAGGTGGTAGCAGCTTTACCAATACGAGTGTCAATTTCTGTATCTAAAGATAGTCTGTCGCTGATGATGGACCCCAGGTAATTATACTGCCGCATAACATCAAATTTATAATTATAATATATAGTACATAGTATATTAATTAACTTACCAATAAACTTAATAGTAGTTTTAAACAATCTATCTATCGTCCTTCAGCACGGAAGAGACAACCATAGGACAGAAATTAAAGTCTGTGTGTCTGACGATCAAGCATCAGACCCACATTGCATCTCACTATGACTATACAACGTCTTTTCTCTTAATTCTGCAATCCTCGTCTTGTTTTCCAAGAATAGTTTTCATAAAGTCCAACTTTTTACAAATTTCTTTAGAGTAAACTTCTAACATTAGTTGAATCTACAATGGTCTTTTAGATAAGTCAAGATACAATTCTGAGTGAGATTCATATAAAAAGAAGATTGAAAATAAAACATGAAAAAGATTAAGTATGTTATGTTTATTTAAGTTAAGAAGTTAGTGTAAGCAACACTCACAGAAACATAAACTCATTGACAAACCGGTAAAAGAAGTTAGTGTAAGCAACACTCACAGCAACACAAACTCGTTGACAAACCGGTAAAAGAAGTTAGTGTAAGCAACACTCACAGCAACACAAACTCGTTGACAAACCGGTAAAAGAAGTTAGTGTAAGCAACACTCACAGCAACACAAACTCGTTGACAAACCGGTAACATAAGTTAGTGTAAGCAACACTCACAGCAACACAAACTCGTTGACAAACCGGTAAAAGAAGTTAGTGTAAGCAACACTCACAGCAACACAAACTCGTTGACAAACCGCTAAAAGAAGTTAGTGTAAGCAACACTCACAGCAACACAAACTCGTTGACAAACCGCTAAAAGAAGTTAGTGTAAGCAACACTCACAGCAACACAAACTCGTTGACAAACCGCTAAAAGAAGTTAGTGTAAGCAACACTCACAGCAACACAAACTCGTTGACAAACCGCTAAAAGAAGTTAGTGTAAGCAACACTCACAGCAACACAAACTCGTTGACAAACCGCTAAAAGAAGTTAGTGTAAGCAACACTCACAGCAACACAAACTCGTTGACAAACCGGTAAAAGAAGTTAGTGTAAGCAACACTCACAGCAACACAAACTCGTTGACAAACCGGTAAAAGAAATTAGTGTAAGCAACACTCACAGCAACACAAACTCGTTGACAAACCGGTAAAAGAAGTTAGTGTAAGCAACACTCACAGCAACACAAACTCGTTGACAAACCGGTAACAGAAGTTAGTGTAAGCAACACTCACAGCAACACAAACTCGTTGACAAACCGGTAACATAAGTTAGTGTAAGCAACACTCACAGCAACACAAACTCGTTGACAAACCGGTAAAAGAAGTTAGTGTAAGCAACACTCACAGCAACACAAACTCGTTGACAAACCGCTAAAAGAAGTTAGTGTAAGCAACACTCACAGCAACACAAACTCGTTGACAAACCGCTAAAAGAAGTTAGTGTAAGCAACACTCACAGCAACACAAACTCGTTGACAAACCGGTAAAAGAAGTTAGTGTAAGCAACACTCACAGCAACACAAACTCGTTGACAAACCGGTAAAAGAAGTTAGTGTAAGCAACACTCACAGCAACACAAACTCGTTGACAAACCGCTAAAAGAAGTTAGTGTAAGCAACACTCACAGCAACACAAACTCGTTGACAAACCGCTAAAAGAAGTTAGTGTAAGCAACACTCACAGCAACACAAACTCGTTGACAAACCGCTAAAAGAAGTTAGTGTAAGCAACACTCACAGCAACACAAACTCGTTGACAAACCGCTAAAAGAAGTTAGTGTAAGCAACACTCACAGCAACACAAACTCGTTGACAAACCGGTAAAAGAAGTTAGTGTAAGCAACACTCACAGCAACACAAACTCGTTGACAAACCGGTAAAAGAAGTTAGTGTAAGCAACACTCACAGCAACACAAACTCGTTGACAAACCGGTAAAAGAAGTTAGTGTAAGCAACACTCACAGCAACACAAACTCGTTGACAAACCGGTAAAAGAAGTTAGTGTAAGCAACACTCACAGCAACACAAACTCGTTGACAAACCGCTAAAAGAAGTTAGTGTAAGCAACACTCACAGCAACACAAACTCGTTGACAAACCGCTAAAAGAAGTTAGTGTAAGCAACACTCACAGCAACACAAACTCGTTGACAAACCGCTAAAAGAAGTTAGTGTAAGCAACACTCACAGCAACACAAACTCGTTGACAAACCGCTAAAAGAAGTTAGTGTAAGCAACACTCACAGCAACACAAACTCGTTGACAAACCGCTAAAAGAAGTTAGTGTAAGCAACACTCACAGCAACACAAACTCGTTGACAAACCGCTAAAAGAAGTTAGTGTAAGCAACACTCACAGCAACACAAACTCGTTGACAAACCGCTAAAAGAAGTTAGTGTAAGCAACACTCACAGCAACACAAACTCGTTGACAAACCGCTAAAAGAAGTTAGTGTAAGCAACACTCACAGCAACACAAACTCGTTGACAAACCGCTAAAAGAAGTTAGTGTAAGCAACACTCACAGCAACACAAACTCGTTGACAAACCGGTAAAAGAAGTTAGTGTAAGCAACACTCACAGCAACACAAACTCGTTGACAAACCGCTAAAAGAAGTTAGTGTAAGCAACACTCACAGCAACACAAACTCGTTGACAAACCGCTAAAAGAAGACGGTTTGGGCCTTCCCGTTTGTAAACTGAAGCTGAGCGGAAGTGACGTAAAAATTAATGGAAGTGGTTGCCATTTTGGCTTTCCTAAGACAAATTTATGAAAAAAAAAAAAATGGCACTCGGCGTCTTGACAGACGGTTGGTAGCAAGTAATTATGCAATAATAACAAGTCAGTAGTTTGGTAGTCGAGGTTAGCGGGGTAGGGTTCTGCCCTACCAAAGGAGGATCTTCGGGACACCCCTGGGCAAGGTGGAGCTCCCGTTCAGCCCCCCTATCAGGGTTATGTGAAGCCATTGGAGCAGGTGGTGGATGGTGTTGTGGGAGCAGCCGACAAGTAGTGCCGGTTATGATCACCACACCGCGATGGCAGGCAGAGGATCTCATGTATAGAGACAATGGCTGCGATCTCCGACTAGTACAGTCACTGCCAAGAAGGAAAGGAATGGCAAACTTCCTTCTTAAATTGCCTGGAATAATCATGACAAGTGACAACCTTCTATTTACAGCTAACGACGTTAATGGGGGCTTAACAGCCACCTCGTCCGGTAGGGAGCGTCATGTGCTACAGGTGACACCCGATCGTCATCAAGCAACTGTATGCAAGATCAAAAATAAAGAGACACTAGCAATAGGAACCTGGAACATTAGATCAGCATTCCAGGTTGGAAAACTAGAAAACATCAGTCATGAAATGAAGAGAATGAAATTGAACATCTTGGGACTATGTGAAATGAGATGGACAGGGGCAGGATTATTACAACGCGACAGTGGAAATGTAATTTACTCTGGGTGAACCACACACGAAAGAGGGGTAGGCATCATGTTAGATAGAGAAAGAAGCTAAACAGTGAAAGGATTTTGGCCAGTATCAGACAGAATTCTGCTAGTAAAATTGAGTGGCAGACCAATTGATATCAACATAATTCAAGTTTATGCACCAACAAGTAATAGCGAAGAAGAAGACATTGACACTTTTTACGAGGAGCTAGAAGCAGCCATGGAACACTGTAAATCCCATGAAATAACTGTTGCATTAGGGGATTTCAATGCAAAGGTAGGAACAGCTAAAGTGCAAAATGTGACTGGGGGGCATGGCCTTGGCGAGACGAATGACAGAGGGGATAGATTAATAGATTGGGCAAAGACATATGAAATGATTATAGGTAACACCTGGTTCAAACAACACCCTAGGCGACTATGGACATGGCAAAGCCCAGACAAAAAAGTACACAATCAAATTGATTTTATACTGGTACAGAGAAGATTCAGGAATGGGCTAACATATCGGTTAAAACAAGGCCAGGAGCAGATTGTAATAGCGACCATGTACCAGTAGTTGGAAAGATAAGAATAAAACTGCGGAAGGCACAGAAATCACCAAGAAATATAAAATTAGAACTAGATATGCTAAGAGTAGATAAACAGATGAGTGATAAGTACAGCACGATAGTACAAAATAGATATAATGCTATTGAGAAAATACAGGACATCCAGGAGCAGTGGGAAATGCTCAAACAATCGATTCAGCAAACATCAAAAGAAGTAATACCAGTGACTAAAAGAATCAACAAAAAGAAATGGATGACAGAAGAAATATTACAACTAATGGACGAAAGAAGAAAGCATAAGAAAGAAGAACGGACATACAAAATATTGCACAAAGAGATCCAAAACAAGTGCAGAGAAGCAAAGGAAGGATGGTTAAAACAGAAATGTGAAGAAATGGGAAAACAACAAATGAAAGACCCAAAATTTATGCACAATCAGTTAAATGAATTAACAGGAAGAAAAGAAGTAAAAGTTTCAGGATGTGTGAAATCAAAGGAAGGAAATATAATAATGGGACAGGAGAAGACAATGGAAAGATGGACAGAATATATCAGTCAACTCTATGAAAGACCAGAATTAAACAATTCAAATGAAGACACAGGATCACCAATAATGCAGAGTGAAGTGGAGGACGCAATTCAACACATGAAAAGAGGCAAAGCTCCAGGTCCTGACAATATAACAATCGAAGAAATAAATGCATTAGAAGAGTTGGGAGTACAAGTCATAACAAAATTACTCAATTACATTTATAACACTTGACACATACCCGAGGATCTACTAAAATCTATCTTTGTAGCCATACCGAAGAAGTCAGGCGCCACTGATTGTGAAGACCATCGCACTATTAGTCTCATGAGCCATATGACTAAAATATTACTAAGAATAATCATGAGACGTGTAAGGAACAAAATAAAACCAGAAATAAGTGAGGAACAATGTGGATTTGTGGAAGGAAAGGGCACCAATAATGCAATATACATCTTAAGGACATTGATAGAAAGATCTATAGAGGTAAAGAATGATCTATATATGTGCTTTATAGACTACACGAAAGCATTTGACAAAGTAAAGCATGTGGAAATAATCAATTTGCTGGAGAAATTAAACATTGATGGAAAAGATCTGCGAATCATAAAACATATGTACTGGCAACAAACAGCAGCTATACGAATTAACAACCAAACAGGACAATTCCAATATATAAAACAAGGAGTCAGACAAGGCTGTGTTCTGTCACCGGACTTGTTTTCACTTTACAGCGAATATATTATGAGATCAATAGTAGACAAAAAAGGAATTGAAGTCAACTGTCACAACATAAATAATTTGCGATATGCGGATGACACAGTCTTAATAGCAGAGACAGAGAACGAACTACAAGAAATGATAGATATAATAGTAGAAGAAAGCAACAAAAAAGGTCTCAGTCTGAATAGTAAGAAAACTGAAGTAATGGTTATATCGAAGAAACAATCATCACCACCATGCAGCATAAAAATAAACGAGACAAATCTAAAACAAGTGCAACGTTTCAAATACTTGGGCACAATAATTACATCAGATGGGAGATGCACCACAGAAATAAAAAGCAGAATAGCTCAGGCCAAAACAGCATTTCAGAAAATGAAAAATATCTTATGCAACAAATCTATGTCAATAAAAATGAGAAAGAGAGATCACCGGTGCTACATAGAACCAATTCTGACCTATGGAAGCGAATCATGGACAGTAGACAAACAAATGAAAAGACGGTTAGAGGCCACAGAGATGGGATTTCTCAGAAGAATGTTGAAAGTTCCCTGGACAGATAAAAAGACCAATGAGGAAGTTCTCAAAGAGGCCAACACAAAAAGGGAGCTCTTAAAAAACATCAGAAAGAAGCAATCAACATTTTTCGGGCACATCATGAGAAGAGGAAAGTTGGAATACTTGGTTACAACTGGCAAAATAAAAGGAAAGAGAGATCGCGGACGACAAAGAGAGAAACTACTGGATAGCTTGGTGTCATGGCATGGAACACAGTCAACAACAGAACTGATACGATGCACTGTAGATAGAAGATTGTGGAGGGACATGATCGCCTACACCAACCGGCAGGGTACATGATGATGATGATGAGTTTGGTAAACAAAAATATTAATGTCTTATGCTGCTTTGCTGAACAGCTTCACTTGTGACTCAATCTGCCAATATTGGACAGACAAATCTATCCACAGAAAGAACAAGATGTATTTCTGGTGCCTGGTCTTGTCTTCTGAATAGTATCAGTAATGCCTAAAAATTTGCTGCGTCGATTTTTAAATGTTGTTTTCCGTGTGCTATGATATGCAGGGAGATTTTCCGTTTCTTTCATTTAGAGGGAATTCACTTAAGGAAGCCCTGAAAACATCCTTATATCTCAGAACTGGTATGTCCTTTGGTCTCTCTCTTTTCTTAAGTTCGTCATCCAATAGTTGCTTGGGAATATGAATTTTACCATTATTCTTATATGACCCAGCCACCTTAGTCTACGGCTCCTAAGTGTTGTCATGATGGATGGGAGTTTGACTCGTTGTAAGATATAAGAATTGGTTACTTTGTCCTGCCGTGTGATGTTCATAATCTTTAGAAAACAACGTACATGAAAACTGCTTAACTCTTTCTCCTGCCCTGCATAGGTAGTCAATTTCTGATCTGTACTAAGCACACAATTTTGGTAAACTTAAATCTTAGTCCTCAGTGTTAATTTGGTGTTGGCCCATGCTCTATCATTAAGTTTACCAAATGTGGAAGATGCCTTTCATATTCGGGAATTTATTTCTCCTTCAAGGGAGACAGTGGCTGTGACCATAGAACCGAGAGAGGCGAATTTTCACACAAATTCAAGGGGTGTGTTATATAAGGATATGGCTGCGGGAGTCTCTACACCTTGTTGAAGAAGTGAAATCAACACAGTGGTGTTTGTAGATTTCAATCAATAAGCAAAGAACAATATATTGTCCGAAGCAGTATTGAACCCGTACTCCTTGGCACAGCACCTTGTGAGAGATCAAACGCTAGAGTACACGGCCAACTTAGCTATCTAAAAATGTAGCTATCATTGGTGATGTCTTTCACGCAGGTGTACTCATGACTGTAGCATAGGGTTACGATCACAGGTGTACTCATGACTGTAGCATAGGGTTACGATCACAGGTGTACTCATGACTGTAGCATAGGGTTACGATCACATGTGTACTCATGACTGTAGCTTAGGGTTACGATCACATGTGTACTCATGACTGTAGCATAGGGTTACGATCACATGTGTACTTATGACTGTAGCATAGGGTTACGATTACATGTGTACTCTTGACTGTAGCATAGGGTAACGATCACAGGTGTAATCATGACTGTAGCATAGGGTTACGATCATATGTGTGCTCATGACTGTAGCATAGGGTTACAATCACATGTGTACTCATGACTGTAGCATAGGGTTACGATTACAGGTGTACTCATGACTGTATCATAGGGTTACGATCACAGGTGTTCTCATGACTGTAACATAGGGTTACGATCACAGATGTACTCATGACTGTAACATAGGGTTACGATCACAACTAGGGAATAAATTGTTATCTGTTTCTTCCTGTTACGACACGTAGCTCCCAGATTGGGTAGGGCTTAATACTTGAGTTGCATACAAACAGTTATAGGAAGAAACAACACGAATAGTAGCTTCCTGTGGTTTAGACAGGAGACAAATAATAATAAATGAATATTATTATAGAGGGAAACTTTCGAGATTATAGATCAGTGAATCATTTCAGAAGAGGAGATATGTTTACAGCACTCAGAAAAAAATTGCAAATAATCAACAAAAGATTGTCTTAAAATGAAAATACAGATTCCCACTTTATTATTACCCTCTATTTTGAGTAGTGAACATGTCACTTCTCATTCTGTTGTTGTCAGTGTAGTTGAGAAGCCTTTAAAGTTTAGCTATTTTCTTGCATTCATTGGAGGCCCCGTGTGTCTTCAGATTTAAGCAAAAACAATTTTTGAATTTCAGTTTAGAGTTTGGAATCAATGTTAAGTAGTCAGAGTTACACAGTCAAAATTAACGTCTACAATCATAACCTTAGAGTCAGCTTGTGTTGGAGTTGGGTTTGTGTTGTGTTGTGCCCCATACAGAAAAATAGGGAACAGAACCCGGTCGTGGTTAATGCTGTGGTCAACGGTCTCATCTGCGATAACACCGATGAGAAAGATGCAGTCATCTATACAAACGGATCTGTAAGACGACACCAAAGAATTGCGTGGGCATTGACAGCACGCTCGGAAGCCAGAATAGTTAAGGAAGACAGTGATGCATACGTCATGACCACGAGTAGCATGACAATGGAGGTGATGGCAGTGACCAAGGCATTCAAATGGTTAGAGTCACAAGACCACACCCACGCATGTATACTGAGTGATTCGATGAGCATGATTAAAAAAGTGGAGACGGGCTCTGTACGCATGCAATGGGTAGAGTCATTGCAGAAATCCAAAATACGTAAGGTCACCTTTGTCTATGTCCCTGGACATGCGGGAGTACGGGGAAATGAAAGAGCGGACAGGTTGGCTAGCTGCGCTGTCGTTGAGGACGGGCAACCAATGGATCGGGCGGACATCATCAATGCCCTCCGAGATGTGGGAAGAGCACAGGAATTCGACAAACACAGATCAACGTCACTTCTTCGGATGATGGAAATGGGAGTTAAGATGGGCACAGCCAGAAATGAGAAACTTAGTGGCCGTGTAAGAAGACTTATCAACCAACATAGAACTGGAGTCGTCAGTCGCTGGACACTGAGGGAATTGCTGAGGAGGGGATCTGAACATCCATGGACATGTTCGGAGTGCAATGATGATGACCCGCAAATAACTCAGGACAGTTTTATGTTTATTTTGCATGTTCACTGTAGCCTTACGCGTGGTCCCGTATAGGTATAACATTTTTCGTTTCATGTTGTATTTTCTGGCTTTGTTTTTATTTCTTTAATTCTATAGTTTGTTGTTATACCTGATGATGGCTTTTGCCGAAACGTTATGGTTTGTCTTGTTTTTCTATTTGTTTAGCTACTTTATATCATTTTATGTTTATTTTACAAGTTCTATGTAGCTCTGCTCGTGGACCCTCATAGCATTTAGTGTTTTATGTATTTGATATCTGTGCTTTATCTTCTTGTGTGCTAGAGTCGAACAGTTTATTTTATCGTCATCGATTGATGCAATCAATAAGTTACATTGAATACCAAAATAACAATTTTCAACTCAAATGTTAAGGCGGTCCTATTATATGGCTGTGAAACATGGAGAACAACAAAATTGACAATCACGAAGATACAGACTTTCATTAATGGATGCTTACGCGGGATAAAAGGATGGAAATGGCAGGACAAAATCACTAACATAGAATTATGGAAATGTACCAGTCAAACACCAGTGGATAAAGAGATACAGCGAAGACGATGAGACTGGATAGGACACACACTACGGAAGCCAACTGAGAGTATTACACAACATGCCCTTTTTTGGAATCAAAAGGAGATGCTAAAGTTATATACAAACAAATTGAAGAATTACCAGAAAAAAAAAAACGCAATAAAAAACTGGATGTTTAAGATCAAAGGAAGGAGAACTGTTGATTGAACAAGGATAATGGAGAAGGACCAGAAATACTCAGAGAAGAAGTGAAAGACGCATTGCGCAATATGAAAGCAGCAAAATCTCCTGGACCAGATAATATAACTAAAGAAGAGATTGCAGCCATGGGTGATTTTTGAATAGCAATAATAACAAAACTATAGAATAATATCTACAACAGCGGATATATACCAGACGACATGCTCAAATCAAAATTCATAGCCCTACCAAAGAAATCGGGTGCGATTTAATGCGATGACAATCGCACAATAAGCCTTATGAGTCATATGACTACGATATTACTAAGAATCATCATGCGAAGAGTGTGAAACAAAATCAGTCCTGAAATTAGCGATGAACAGTGTGTTTTTATTGGAGGTAAAGGAACGAGCAGTGCCGTATATATCATAAGATCTTTAGTAGAAAGAGAGCCATAGAGGTGAAAACAGGTCTATACCTATGTTTCATAGATTATACCAAATCATTTGACAAAGTAAAGCACCAAGAAATAATCAAAATTTTAGAAAGCATAAACGTAGACATCAAAGATCTAAGAATGATAAAGAATTTGTTATTATTGAGTTATTTGCGGGTCATCATCATTGCACTCCGAATATGTCCATAGGTGCTCAGATCCTCTCCTCAGCAATTCCCTCAGTGTCCAGCGACTCCAGTTCTATGTTGGTTGATAAGTCTTCTTACACGGCCACTAAGTTTCTCATTTCTGGCCGCGCCCATCTTAACTCCCATTTCCATCATCCGAAGAAGTGGCGTGGATCTGTGTTTGTCGAAGTCCTGTGCTCTTCCTACATCTCGGAGGGCATTGATGATGTCCGCCCGATCCATCGGTTGCCCGTCCTCAACGACAGCGCAGATGGCCAACCTGTCCGCTCTTTCATTTCCCCGTACTCCCGCATGTCCAGGGACATAGACAAAGGTGACCTTACGTATTTTGGATTTCTGCAACGACTCTACACATTGCATGCGTACAGAGCCTGCCTCCATTTTTTGTATCATGCTAATCGAATCACTCAGTATACATGCGTGGGTGTAGTCTTGTGATTCCAACCATTTGAATGCCTTGGTCACTGCCATCACATCCATTGTCATGCTACTCGTGGTCATGACGTATGCACCACTGTCTTCGTAGACTATTCTGCCTGCCGAGTGTGCTGTAAATGCCCATGCACTGCTTTGGTGTCGTCTTGCAGATCCGTATGTATAGATGAATGCATCTTTCTCATCGGTGTTATCGCAGATGAGACCGTTGACCTCAGCATTAACCACGACCGGGTTCTGTTCCCTATTTTTCCTGTCGAGTGTGATAATACACGAGAAAGTCCCCTTGAATAACGTAGGCACTGGTATCCACTCCTCACCAACGCTGTTATTGGTAAGCACACAGACCTGTTTGATGACATCTTCTGCTCGGCCCACCCATGATTTGCCTCTTTTTAGCCTGGCACCTTTCCCTGTGTTGAGCACGTGGTGCAATGGATACTCTTTATCTGTACTAATCTTCAGGTATGCTCGTGCTCTCCAGATCTTGATTCTGTCATCCATGGTTGGAAAGTCAAGAAGATACCTCATTACTACACATGGAGTGTGTGTCCCTTGTACATCCCAAGATAATGCACATGGCTTCATTTTGTATTTTCTCCAGCCTATCAGTTTGAGTCGTACTGACAGTAAGACTTGCCAGGGCACACTCTATTGGTGCGAGGACTAATCCCTGGAACAGAATAGTGAGTAGCCTCTGCTCGATCTTAGCAGTTGCCATGACCTTCAAGGCGGCCAATCCTTTGCGGGATTTTGTTATCACATGGTCGACGTGGTCCCGAAAACACAGGCTGCGATCAAACTTAACTCCGAGGTATGTCATCAACTTGTCCCTGGTCACCTTATCAGCTCCCATTCGTACTACCGGTGTGATCGTATTAACGATTTGATTGTTAAGGGAGAACCATGAAACTGATGCTTTATTAGGATTAACCACAGCACCTGAAACCCCACACCAGGAAGAAATGCGATCGAGTTCGTCTTGCATTGTGGAGGCGATTCCCCGTCTGTCTCTTCCCTGTCGATATACCAGAATATCATCAGCAAAAATCATAGTTCTTCACCTCCCATCCAGTTGTTGTTCCGTGATCGTTATTGTGTACACGTTAAATAGAACTGGTGACAATGGTGAGCCTTGTGGTAGTCCTGGACAAATGGATGTTGGCTCGGAAGACCAACTTCCACATCCGAGTATCACCTTCCTCTGAAACAGTGCCGCGGTGATCCATCTAATGAGGAAGGGGTGCACCGCCAGTTTGAGGAGCATATGCATGAGATATTCAAATGGTACCCTGTTGTATGCATTCTCCAGATCTATAGCAGCAGCACATGTCTCCTCTCGTCTGTGGAAGCCTTCGAAGACGTCATAGGCAAAGACTGCCGCATTGAGCCATGTCTCTTTGTTATATCTATAACCTCCGAGTGTGGGTGGGAATACGCGTTTCTGTTCAAGGCGACAGGTGAGGACACGGACAACTAATTTCTCCAGCAGCTTGCCCGCAGTGTTCTGCATTGTGATGATTCTGTAGGCACTGATCTGAGAATGGTCCTTGTTTGGCTTCGGTAGCGGTAGTAAGTACCTGTGTAGCCACTCCCTCTTAATCTGGCCACTCCGAATGCTGGCATCAAACTCATTAGCAAGTTTTGTCAAGTCGTCGTCAGCTAAATCGCCTATGTCATCGTACCGAACACCATTTGGACCAGGAGCAGTGTTGTGTGACCTTTTAAGTGTCGTGCGAATGGTATCGGTTGTGATTGTGAGATCTTCTTCCAGCACTACATCCTGACACACTTTTGACAGCGATCCCCGTATCCTCATTCTTACATCCTCATTTCTTTGGTCCGTCTGCTCAATGTAGCGGGCAAGCAGGGCCTTCCCTTCGCTCTCATCATATTTGTGCCATATCCGGCCTGTGCTCTGAAAGTCTGGTATGCCTCTGTGTCGTGGTGTGCCATTCATGCTCTGATGAAGGCGCCAGAATGCGGCTAGCGATTTATCTGAGCACACTTTTTTTTACAGAAGTCATCCCATTTGGCATCCTTAGCCTGCTTAGCACATAGTTTAAAGTGCATCATTTTTTTGGGTCGATCTCTACTTTCAGACGCTTCAAGAACATGTACTGGCAACAAACAGCGGCCATAAGACCTGGAAACCAATTGGGACTGTTTCAACAAATAAAACAGGGTGTTAGACAAGGTTGTGTGCTGTCACCAGATTTGTTTAATATTTATAGTGAGATTATTTTAAGATCCATAAGGGGCATGCCTGGAATAACAATTGGAGGTCATAATATAATTAATCTAATTTATGCTGATGATGCAGTATTAATCGCTAAGAGTGAAAATGAGTTACAAGAAATGTTGGACATTATAAAGCAAAAATAAATGACTCAGCCTTAATAGCAAAAAGACAGAAGTAATGGTAACAACAAAGCTTCTATTTGCGGACGATCAAACAAATGCATTGAAAAATAGAAGACCTACAAGTACACTTAAATAGACTCAACACCACAGGCACAAAACATAACATGAAAATCAACAAAAATTCATGAATATTGCAAAAGAGGAACAGAACTTAAACAAAACAATAATAGAAGGCAGACAACTAAAATAAGTAGAGGAATTTAAATACCTATGACGTCTAGTCTTGTCAAATCATTGGAGAGATATCACCACTTTTGTCCAGATGATATATATATATATGTATACACACACACATACGATATATGCATATACATGGTTATCAACATGTAAGCGTATACAAATTATATCTCCTCTCGACGCTGAAAGGTGGTTGAAGAAGGAAATAAGAAGCTCTTCTTTTACCCAATCCCCCTGTTTGTTTCTAATATTCCATCAATCCATCTTTTTCCTGATTGGCCCTTGGGTCTATTGTTCTCACTGCATATGGTGGATACTTTTTGTGTTGTATTTTGAATTTCTATGACTAAAAATAAGCATATTGTTCAGAGAGGCAAGAGCAGCAGGAATTGGCTCCCTCAATGAGATAGAGCTGCTTGCACAGAACAGAGACAAATGGTGAGATTTGATAAAAGATCTTTACAAGGATTGAAAATTGCTAGAATAAAAATGTAGATAAGAGAAAGAGTATCTGGATCTATGACCTATAAGCCGGCTATGGCTTGAAAGTTCAATAGATAGATATAATAATAAGCAATCTAGACTTGCTATATCTAAACTATGATTACGACTATTGCCAAAATACACTTTTAACAGGCATGGCCTAATATTGTAAATTGTATTTGATCTCAGTAATTGTTTGTTGATGTTTTTTATCAGGTCAGTGGAGATGTGTTGACTCAGAACATAATTGTCAAGTAGAAGAAGCTAAACCTGAACATGAATTCAAACAGACAGATGAACACAACAAGAAAATAAACAGTCAACATACATTAAAACAGAAAGGTATACACATGGTCATGAAAAGTAAACAAACAGTTAATATACATTAAAACAGAAAAGTAAATACATGTTCACAAAAAGAAAGCAAACAGTCAATATACATTCAAAAGGAAAGGTAGACACATGGATACAAAAAGGAAACAAATGGTCAAACAAACATTCATACAAAGAGGTAGACAAATGAAAACAAAATTACTAAGGACTTAAAAAACTGCAAAAACTATTGGGCAGCCATCACGACCTGGAGAGAACTGTGACCTTCATCATGGAAACAGGACTTCTGATCTGACCTCATGAACCAAAGACAAGATGGAAAGCCTCTCCTGCCAGGACAGGGTGGATACAACAGATGAAACTGTTGAACCAACTAAAAAACGCTCCATATGTCCAACGATGGGACAGATCATGCGAAGAAGAGCATCATTCAAAGCTCAATCTATGGCGAAGGGCACCTCGGAAAAGAAACTACTGCTGCCTAGCAATAACCATCAGGAGAAGGAAAGGTTTATGGGAGAACAGCCAGACAGAAACCAGGGGCAGGGTGGGCCCAACAGCTCTGGATGGCATTCACTCTATGAGAAGGAAAGGTTTATGGGAGAACACCCAGACAGAAACCAGGGGCAGGGTGGGCCCAACAGCTCTGGATGGCATTCACTCTATGAGAAGGAAAGGTTTATGGGAGAACACCCAGACAGAAACCAGGGGCAGGGTGGGCCCAACAGCTCTGGATGACATTCACTCTATGAAAAGGAAAGGTTTATGGGAGAACACCCAGACAGAAACCAGGGGCAGGGTGGGCCCAACAGCTCTGGATGACATTCACTCTATGAGAAGGAAAGGTTTATGAAACAGGACAGAGTCAGGTTTGCATTAACACAAGCCTTGAACACTGAAGAAGGACATAAATTAAAGAGTAGAACAAAGACAAGAATCTCCTTTAATGTTACTTGCTCTACATGCCTTGTGACAGCCAACATGTTTGATATATTAAAGAGTAGAACAAAGACAAGAATCTCCTTTAATGTTACTTGCTCTACATGCCTTGTGACAGCCAACATGTTTGATATATTAAAGAGTAGAGCAAAGACAAGAATCTCCTTTAATGTTACTTGCTCTACATGCCTTGTGACAGCCAACATGTTTGATATATTAAAAAGTAGAACAAAGACAAGAATCTCCTTTAATGTTACTTGCTCTACATGCCTTGTGACAGCCAACATGTTTGATATATTAAAGAGTAGAACAAAGACAAGAATCTCCTTTAATGTTACTTGCTCTACATGCCTTGTGACAGCCAACATGTTTGATATATTAAAGAGTAGAACAAAGACAAGAATCTCCTTTAATGTTACTTGCTCTACATGCCTTGTGACAGCCAACATGTTTGATATATTAAAGAGTAGAGCAAAGACAAGAATCTCCTTTAATGTTACTTGCTCTACATGCCTTGTGACAGCCAACATGTTTGATATATTAAAGAGTAGAACAAAGACAAGAATCTCCTTTAATGTTACTTGCTCTACATGCCTTGTGACAGCCAACATGTTTGATATATTAAAGAGTAGAACAAAGACAAGAATCTCTTCTAATGTTACTTGCTCTACATGCCTTGTGACAGCCAACATGTTTGATATATTAAAGAGTAGAACAAAGACAAGAATCTCCTTTAATGTTACTTGCTCTACATGCCTTGTGACAGCCAACTTGTTTGATATATTAAAGAGTAGAGCAAAGACAAGAATCTCCTTTAATGTTACTTGCTCTACATGCCTTGTGACAGCCAACATGTTTGATATATTAAAGAGTAGAACAAAGACAAGAATCTCCTTTAATGTTACTTGCTCTACATGCCTTGTGACAGCCAACATGTTTGATATATTAAAGAGTAGAGCAAAGACAAGAATCTCCTTTAATGTTACTTGCTCTACATGCCTTGTGACAGCCAACATGTTTGATATATTAAAGAGTAGAACAAAGACAAGAATCTCCTTTAATGTTACTTGCTCTACATGCCTTGTGACAGCCAACATGTTTGATATATTAAAGAGTAGAACAAAGACAAGAATCTCCTTTAATGTTACTTGCTCTACATGCCTTGTGACAGCCAACATGTTTGATATATTAAAGAGTAGAACAAAGACAAGAATCTCCTTTAATGTTACTTGCTCTACATGCCTTGTGACAGCCAACATGTTTGATATATTAAAGAGTAGAGCAAAGACAAGAATCTCCTTTAATGTTACTTGCTCTACATGCCTTGTGACAGCCAACATGTTTGATATATTAAAGAGTAGAACAAAGACAAGAATCTCCTTTAATGTTACTTGCTCTACATGCCTTGTGACAGCCAACATGTTTGATATATTAAAGAGTAGAACAAAGACAAGAATCTCCTTTAATGTTACTTGCTCTACATGCCTTGTGACAGCCAACATGTTTGATATATTAAAGAGTAGAACAAAGACAAGAATCTCCTTTAATGTTACTTGCTCTACATGCCTTGTGACAGCCAACATGTTTGATATATTAAAGAGTAGAACAAAGACAAGAATCTCTTCTAATGTTACTTGCTCTACATGCCTTGTGACAGCCAACATGTTTGATATATTAAAGAGTAGAACAAAGACAAGAATCTCCTTTAATGTTACTTGCTCTACATGCCTTGTGACAGCCAACATGTTTGATATATTAAAGAGTAGAGCAAAGACAAGAATCTCCTTTAATGTTACTTGCTCTACATGCCTTGTGACAGCCAACATGTTTGATATATTAAAGAGTAGAACAAAGACAAGAATCTCCTTTAATGTTACTTGCTCTACATGCCTTGTGACAGCCAACATGTTTGATATATTAAAGAGTAGAACAAAGACAAGAATCTCCTTTAATGTTACTTGCTCTACATGCCTTGTGACAGCCAACATGTTTGATATATTAAAGAGTAGAACAAAGACAAGAATCTCCTTTAATGTTACTTGCTCTACATGCCTTGTGACAGCCAACATGTTTGATATATTAAAGAGTAGAACAAAGACAAGAATCTCCTTTAATGTTACTTGCTCTACATGCCTTGTGACAGCCAACATGTTTGATATATTAAAGAGTAGAACAAAGACAAGAATCTCCTTTAATGTTACTTGCTCTACATGCCTTGTGACAGCCAACATGTTTGATATATTAAAGAGTAGAACAAAGACAAGAATCTCCTTTAATGTTACTTGCTCTACATGCCTTGTGACAGCCAACATGTTTGATATATTAAAGAGTAGAGCAAAGACAAGAATCTCCTTTAATGTTACTTGCTCTACATGCCTTGTGACAGCCAACATGTTTGATATATTAAAGAGTAGAACAAAGACAAGAATCTCCTTTAATGTTACTTGCTCTACATGCCTTGTGACAGCCAACATGTTTGATATATTAAAGAGTAGAACAAAGACAAGAATCTCCTTTAATGTTACTTGCTCTACATGCCTTGTGACAGCCAACATGTTTGATATATTAAAGAGTAGAACAAAGACAAGAATCTCTTCTAATGTTACTTGCTCTACATGCCTTGTGACAGCCAACATGTTTGATATATTAAAGAGTAGAACAAAGACAAGAATCTCCTTTAATGTTACTTGCTCTACATGCCTTGTGACAGCCAACATGTTTGATATATTAAAGAGTAGAGCAAAGACAAGAATCTCCTTTAATGTTACTTGCTCTACATGCCTTGTGACAGCCAACATGTTTGATATATTAAAGAGCAGAACAAAGACAAGAATCTCCTTTAATGTTACTTGCTCTACATGCCTTGTGACAGCCAACATGTTTGATATATTAAAGAGTAGAACAAAGACAAGAATCTCCTTTAATGTTACTTGCTCTACATGCCTTGTGACAGCCAACATGTTTGATATATTAAAGAGTAGAACAAAGACAAGAATCTCTTCTAATGTTACTTGCTCTACATGCCTTGTGACAGCCAACATGTTTGATATATTAAAGAGTAGAACAAAGACAAGAATCTCTTCTAATGTTACTTGCTCTACATGCCTTGTGACAGCCAACATGTTTGATATATTAAAGAGTAGAACAAAGACAAGAATCTCCTTTAATGTTACTTGCTCTACATGCCTTGTGACAGCCAACATGTTTGATATATTAAAGAGTAGAACAAAGACAAGAATCTCCTTTAATGTTACTTGCTCTACATGCCTTGTGAGAGCCAACATGTTTGATATATCAAAGAGTAGAACAAAGACAAGAATCTCCTTTAATGTTACTTGCTCTACATGCCTTGTGACAGCCAACATGTTTGATATATCAAAGAGTAGAACAAAGACAAGAATCTCCTTTAATGTTACTTGCTCTACATGCCTTGTGACAGCCAACATGTTTGATAAATTAAAGAGTAGAACAAAGACAAGAATCTCCTTTAATGTTACTTGCTCTACATGCCTTGTGACAGCCAACATGTTTGATATATTAAAGAGTAGAACAAAGACAAGAATCTCCTTTAATGTTACTTGCTCTACATGCCTTGTGACAGCCAACATGTTTGATATATTAAAGAGTAGAACAAAGACAAGAATCTCCTTTAATGTTACTTGCTCTACATGCCTTGTGACAGCCAACATGTTTGATATATTAAAGAGTAGAACAAAGACAAGAATCTCCTTTAATGTTACTTGCTCTACATGCCTTGTGACAGCCAACATGTTTGATATATTAAAGAGTAGAACAAAGACAAGAATCTCCTTTAATGTTACTTGCTCTACATGCCTTGTGACAGCCAACATGTTTGATATACCAACAGATATAGAAACTATTCCATATCCTCAGTTATTAAACTGCTACTGGTAACAAAACACACATCAATGTCTCACACAAGAAAATATTATATTCTCAATGTGTCCATTTGTATGTTTTAGTCCACTAGCATGTAAATCATGAGTCAGAGATCAACCAAGTGGTATTCACTGAGTGATATAAAACTGATTACCAACAAACAATTAAAAACAATGTCCAGCAGTTTGACATAAGCTCACTAGAAGGCCACATCAACATTTCAACCTAAAGCCATTTGTTGATAGTTCATCTGTGTTGATGGAAGTAACATTGTCATCTTTCTGTGATAGTGTGTGGGTTTAGAGATGGCTGGTGTGAACAGTCTTAGCTAAAGAGATCTTATCTTATATAGTTTCTACATATGTTGTTGTAGAGAGTTGTGAGAAGCTTCAATTTTTTATCATGGACCATCATTGATGTACTGGTAGCTGATCAGTCAAGGAAGATTGACCTGCACAATGATCAATGAGGACTACCCCTTCCATTATTATTGTGGTCACATCTCAAAGCAGCTACATCTGTACTTTAAACAACCTTTAAGCTTTTATAGTCATGGCCTTGTGTAGAATTGTTTCTTTCTATGAATGACAAACAATTTATAAACAATAAGTGTAACAGTGTAGCAGGGAATGAAAAGATAGTTATGTGTTTTAAGGGAATGAGAGTTTTAAGGGAATGAGAGAACAAGTTGTGTAGGGGCCTCCAGAAAGAACACAAGTTCAGTGTCACACACGGAGGATATGGTATTAAGAGAGAGTTGGGTCAGTGATAGCAGCCAAGCGTGAAGAGAGAACAAAGCATAGGTACAGGGGTCAAGGACAGGAATGGAGTTGATGGCACAGTTAAATGAGGGATATGTGACAAGTTGAGTTAAAAATAAACAAATAGAAAGGGGTCAATTCGCAAGAAATATAGAATGTTGTGGAAGCTTCGAGGTGTTGACAGAATTAAGGGAGAATGGGGGTTTTGTCAAAAAAAAAAAGACTAAGATAAAAGAGTAAAGTAACAGGGCAAAATCTGATTGGTTTAGGTAAGGAGTATTTAAACACGCACACAGAGAAAGACAGACAAGATCACCAGTAGTTGAAGTGAGAAGGGTCTGGCCAATGATAGAAGGGTATTAAGTTTGAGCCCATATATGTGTGGAATGCTCAAGTACTCAATAATGGGTAGAGACTAAACCAGCAGTGTTAGTTCATTCATATTAACACAAGATCAACCGTATTCTAAGGGAGAAAGTCTGGCCAATGCCAGAAGGGCATTAAGTCTGAGCCTGACCATGAGCAGAAAGCTCAATTACTCAAATAATGCGTAGAGACCCCGAGACCAAATCAACAGTGTAAAATCAGTATTTAGAATTAAGATGTGATCTGTTCTGTGAATGAGGACATGATATCATTCTATGAAATATATCATTAGAGAGCTTATGAATGAGGACTTGATATAATTCTATGAAGTGTGTCATTAGAGAGCTTATGAATGAGGACTTGATATAATTCTATGAAAAGTGTCATTAGAGAGCTTATGAATTAGGACATGATATCATTCTATGAAGTGTGTCATTAGAGAGCTTATGAATTAGGACATGATATAATTTTATGAAGTGTGTCATTAGAGAACTTATGAATTAGGACATGATATCATTCTATGAAGTGTGTCATTAGAGAGCTTATGAATTAGGACATGATATCATTCTATGAAGTGTGTCATTAGAGAGCTTATTAATTAGGACATGATATAATTCTATGAAGTGTGTCATTAGAGAGCTTATGAATTAGGACATGATATCATTCTATGAAGTGTGTCATTAGAGAGCTTATGAAATAGGACATGATATAATTTTATGAAGTGTGTCATTAGAGAGCTTATGAATTAGGACATGATATAATTCTATAAAGTGTGTCACTAGAGAGCTTATTAATTAGGACATGATATAATTCTATGAAGTGTGTCATTAGAGAGCTTATGAATGAGGATATGATATATTATGCACATGATAACATGTTATGCTTCTAAGCAAAGTAATATGAAGTATTATTATGAAATTGGATGTAATATGCCGATGTGAATAGAGAGTTACATGTTGCAAGAGAAGTATAGTAGGAGGAGTGTTTCAGAACCTTGTTAGTACTACTTTGAGAGGTAGAGTGGTCATCTACACCTCCCCGGCTCGAAGTGTGTGAGATTTGTATATATAGTGAAGTGTGTAAATAAAGCATGTTGAAGTTGTACAACTAAGGCTTGTAGTTTGTCTTAGCTCAGCAGTAGATGTTAATATAAGGTTGGATCCAAATAACCATCTAGCTCCAGTCATGGGTATTAAGAAACACAACGCAAAGTAACCACAAGATATGAATGACCAACGGAAATGAGGCTTCTACCCAACCACATCAAACAAGCCAGTGGATCACATCAATAAGGTGAAGGCCATTGAAAGTTATGGATGAATAAGTGTAACCTAACTCCTTTCATTCATTCGTATGACATCTCATTCTATATGGCACCACATTTTACAAAAGAACATTAAAATAAATATCAAATTAGGAAAACTTCAATGCAAAACATACTTTGGCTTTTACAACAGGAAAAAATATAAAAATACAGTCACTAACAAAGCTGTAAAGATCTGGAACATTAAAGACTGACCTAAAAAACTCACCAGATGTGATCAGCATTCAAAAGGTAGAGAGAAATTTATATTCAATTCTAATGAATCAGAAAAGGTTTTTTGTAACATAAAGAGAGAGCTATTGAGAATAATAATGAGACTTTATGTGATTCCTAACAAAACAGTCACAATCATAAAATAAATCTGTACACCAATTTCATAGTCAGCATTTACCACAGAAACTGATTGTTCAAAAGTAACAATGGAAGTATTACAAGGGTGGATATCATTTATTCTGTATTTGAATTCAAGAGAAGAGGAACACAATGATAAAACTAAGTGATGGAGACAGATTTCATAAATTATAAGTTGAATTCTTATATATGTGTTAGCTTGTGTTTCAATAGACTGTGATTCTTAGCAAAATCTGCACCACACACATCACATTTGTAAGGCTTCTCCCCTGTGTGTGTTCTCTTGTGCCTTTTAAGATGTCCACTCAAAGCAAAACATGCACCACACACATCACATTTGTAAGGCTTCTCTCCTGTGTGTGTTCTCTTGTGCCTTTTAAGATTTCCACTCACTGCAAAACATGCACCACACACATCACATTTGTAAGGCTTCTCTCCTGTGTGTGTTCTCTTGTGCCTTTTAAGATGTCCACTCAAAGCAAAACATGCACCACACACATCACATTTGTAAGGCTTCTCTCCTGTGTGTGTTCTCTTGTGCCTTTTAAGATGTCCACTCTCAGCAAAACATGCACCACACACATCACATGTGTAAGGCTTCTCTCCCGTATGTGTTCTCTTGTGATTTAATAGACTGCCATTCACTGCAAAATCTGCACCACACACATCACATTTGTAAGGCTTCTCTCCTGTGTGTATTCTCTTGTGATTTAATAGACTGCCATTCACTGCAAAATCTGCACCACACACATCACATTTGTAAGGCTTCTCTCCTGTATGTGTTCTCTTGTGATTTAATAGATTGCCATTCACTGCAAAATCTGCACCACACACATCACATTTGTAAGGCTTCTCTCCTGTGTGTATTCTCTTGTGATTTAATAGACTGCCATTCACTGCATAATCTGCACCACACACATCACATTTGTAAGGCTTCTCTCCTGTATGTGTTTGCTTGTGACTTTTAAGATGTCCACTTTGAGAAAAACTAGCACCACACACATCACATTTGTAAGGCTTCTCTCCTGTGTGTGTTTGCTTGTGACTTTTAAGATGTCCACTTTGAGAAAAACTAGCACCACACACATCACATTTGTAAGGCTTCTCTCCTGTATGTATTCTCTTATGTATAATAAGATTTCCAACTTGAGTAAAACCTGCACCACAAGTATCACACTTATATGGCTTCTCTTCTATGCATCTTCTGTTGTGTTTTATTGAACAACCATTGTTATCAAAATCTGTATCACTAACATTACATTTGTCTAGCTTCTCTACTGTATGTGTTCTATGATGTGCTATTTGAGTTACACTCAACAAACTATCACTTAATGCCTCATTAACAGGTGATGAAAAGACCATCTCCCTTTCTGGCATGTGTTTGGGCTTGATGTCAGGTATCCAAACCTGGGGGCTAGAGTCTTGACTGCAGCCCTCACTTTGACCTACCTGAGAACAGAAAGAGATTATAATGTGAAGTAAATCAAGGCTGAATTAAATGTTGAAATGGGACACAATTCTTGATTTAAAATTCTATTTCCTGAGATTTTGTTTGATTCTACTGATTTCTTTCTGTCTGGTGTTAACCCGATTACCACATTATTTGATATTCCACTTCATCATCTATCCTTAAAAAGATGTTAAATGTGTGTAGATGTGTTGTGTTTTGTTTTAGTTGCACCTTTTGGCCCACCCCATCAGTCTTCAGCATGGGCATTTACTAGTACCGGGTAGTGAAAAATTTTTGAATCCCCTATTTGCTTGGTTAGACTGGACTAGTGTGTCCACACAAACATGCTGTATTCTATATGTTCAATGTTCGCTTTAGAAAACACACAAACATGCTGTATTCTATATGTGCAATGTTCACTTTAGAAAACACACAAACATGCTGTATTCTATATGTGAAATGTTCACTTTAGAAAACACACAAACATGATGTATTCTATATGTTCAATGTTCACTTTAGAAAACACACAAACATGCTGTATTCTATATGTGCAATGTTCGCTTTAGAAAACACACAAACATGATGTATTCTATATGTTCAATGTTCACTTTAGAAAACACACAAACATGCTGTATTCTATATGTTCAATGTTCACTTTAGAAAACACACAAACATGCTGTATTCTATATGTTCAATGTTCACTTTAGAAAACACACAAACATGCTGTATTCTATATGTGAAATGTTCACTTTAGAAAACACACAAACATGATGTATTCTATATGTTCAATGTTCACTTTAGAAAACACACAAACATGATGTATTCTATATGTTCAATGTTCACTTTAGAAAACACACAAACATGATGTATTCTATACGTGCAATGTTCATGTTAGAAAACACACAAACATGCTGTATTCTATATGTTCACTTTAGAAAACACATAAACATGCTGTAGTCTATATGTTCAATGTTCACTTTAGAAAACACAAAAGCATGCTGTATTCTATATGTTCAATGTTCGCTTTAGAAAACACACAAACATGCTGTATCCTATGTGTTCAATGTTCACTTTAGAAAACACACAACACAAACATTCTGTATTTTATATGTTCAATGTTCACTTTAGAAAACATACAAAGTTTGTTGTAAACAAATAAATAAACACACTCACATCATTATCCAGTTCCTGTTTCAAAAAATCTTGAAGGAATGGAATTTGTCTTTCTCTTTTAACTGCAGTCTGAGAAGATAAAATATCAATGTTTACATTATGGGATACTAAACATTTTCTTGAAATACTGAAGTGTCTGAATATTTAAGGCTTACAAATATTATTTACTACATGTTTTAGGCACTGCAGTGATTACAGACATATGCAACAACATATACCATACAGGATAGATACCAAATGAACCAAAAACATCAACTTCCATTTGATTGTCTAAAAGGAATGGTGCAGTTGAATGCAGTGACTTTTGAACAATAAGTCTAGAGGTAAAGGCATCAAGATGCACCAAGATGCGTAGCTGCTGTAAAGCTGATGATAATAGCAATGCTAAAAAAAAGGGAAGAAAAAAGTGGTATGGTGACAGCTTTACGTGGTAATGGACGAAAAAAAAGTAATGGACGATGGCTTCGGCCAAGTAGGCCTTCATCTGGACGAACAACAAACACAAAAACATATATATATAAGGATATATTAACAAATCTAACTACATGGCGATAATATGCTAGATAATAAAGAGAGGAAAAATAAAAATGGGTCACTTCCCTGTCTTCCTGAGCTGGGTCAGTCTCCAAATGGACTAAATTGATACGGCAGGATGGCCGACTATAAATCTCTATGACCAGGAAGTCAGGTGAGAAGACGGAAAGGAAGGGTTCTAAAAATATGGGGAGGTGGGTACAGGATATGTGTAAACTATGCATATCTAACTCTGTGTGTGTACCCCGAATCGATGTGTAAAAACAAACATGTGTATGTAACAATGCATGCGTACAAGAATAAATCAGCACATATATTGCCATAAGGCCCACAAAAGAAAAACCCAAAGGAGCCCAAATGTGCCAACACATGGGTTTTTCAAAGTACTCACTTTATAATCCATCTCCTGTTTTATATTCTCAACAGGTAGCAGGTTCTGAGATTCCATATTTCTGACAATCTGAGAAAGGAAAAGTAAGGTCCCATTTTAACATGTTGAAATATTGCAATAACAAGACAAATGGAAGATACAATGAATAAGTTATATCTAATTTCTACATACCAACACATCTGAACTTTTAAATTATTTCTTATTATTGATTAAACAATTTTGTGTCTAGTCCATGAACTTGTATCTCCTCTTAATGTTTAGAAGAAATGTTCAATTTGTTAGTCTGTGGGAATAAAGCAAACCTGCTTAAAATGATATTTTATTTTAATGCAAGCCATGTCAGAAAAGAAACAAAATAACTTACTATGTGCATAATGATTTAATTCTTAACATATGGATGTGAATCATGGACAATAGGACAACAGACAAGAA
Source organism: Megaustenia siamemsis (assembly GCA_032433765.1). Lineage (NCBI taxonomy): Eukaryota > Metazoa > Mollusca > Gastropoda > Stylommatophora > Ariophantidae > Megaustenia > Megaustenia siamemsis. The sequence continues at coordinate 21,480,263 of JAVIAB010000159.1, forward strand.
AATCACTGGAGTCAAGCAAAGAGAAAAGATACCAGACAGCTTAAGGGAATGGCTTGGTAGAAGGTCAACAACAGAAATGATAAATAACTGTTGTGTTCAAAAGTTGTGGAGAGACATGATCACCTATGCCAGCAGGCCTGGTACTTGATGATAATGATTTAATGTAACATGAATATGTTGATGGTGATGGTTATTTGTTGTTAGCAGCATACAACATAATAGGTGATATAGTCTGGAGGAATAAAGAAACAATCACAAGATCTGTCATTCTATGGAAGCCAAGATGAAAGCTCAAGCTAGAGACAGATAAAAGACAACCTGGTAGAGAATAGTGAAAGTAAGGATACAAGACAATGGCTAAGCCTGGGTCTTAACATGTCAAATATGGACATAGAGTGATTATTGTTGCAGAGATTTTGTTGTGGACTTCTTTTTGTCACATAATGTATCAGCCAATAATTGATTTACTACAAGTCAAATACTAGAAACAACATAAAATTAGTACTTTTAAAACTAACCAATCTACTTACTTCATAATCTGGTTCCTGTTTTATATTCCAAATGGGGATAACATTCTTGGTTTCCATACTTGCGTCTGTCAGAAATTAAGGAGGAATGTTCAATATTTTGTGAGAATTAGCAGGAGATGGTAATTTTACTGTCATATTTTTTGCCTTTCAATTAGTTATGAGTTACATATCACCGATGGTTATTGAAACTAACTTGTCTGTTACTTTGTCAATACTTAATCAAGAAATTTATCGCAGGACAACCCGTGTTTGATTCCCGCTGGATGCAGTGTGAATTGCACTTGTGGCTGCAAACCACGGTGGTTGCATATAATATCTTCCACAGTCGAACCAGCACTTGGCAGAAATAGTTACTAGTGTGGCACTCTGGGAAGGTGAGAAGTTATGGTGCTTGATGGGAAACTAGACAGGAGTCTCCGAACTACTTCTGGATAGGTGGCTGAACACCAATGGGTAAATCCTGCATGCTGAGACAACAATACAAGTCTTGTACCTGTCCATTTGTTTTTACTAGCATTATATTATGGTTACTTGCATGTCAATAATTTACAAATTATCTCTCTCCCCAACTATACATCTTCATAGTCACAAATTTAAAGAAAAACAAAAAAAACCCCCAATAATTTGTTGTTTATACTTACACTCAGTTTTAGTTGAAGTTAGGCAAGTTTAATTCTAAAAGTAAAAAATGTGGTGTGTGCCAGATTTTTTCTGTTTAGCAGGTTGGTCTGATGTAATATTGACCACATCATCCAAGATAATCTTGGAAAAATATAGTCATGCACCATGACAAAATGGGGAAGGCAATTCTTTACATGTGACATGGTAAAGTACATATTTCAGGTCATTGAGTGATAACTGGCCTGCAGACTTACACAGGAAAATCACAAGAGGCTTTGGCAGCTAGCATTTATTTACTTAAATAATATTAGTACTCATTACTACTACCCACTTTTTGTAGTAGTAAGTAGTGTTATATATTATAATATATATATATATATATATATATATATATATATATATATATATATATATATATATATAGTAGCCTCCGTCAGTCATAGTTGACTATGGATTTTTCAGCACCACTAGAAATGTTTTTTTTTCTTTTCTTTTCTTTCGATGTGTATCCTCTTTCTCTATGAATATGCATCTTGTTTGAGGTGAACCTTTAGAGTGTGTTTCCAGAGATTGCGGTTTGCAGCTTTGTCTTCCCACTGCTGCAGGGTTTATGTTCAGAGTCTTCATGTCATGTTTACACACATCTAAATTGAAGTTTGGGCACTGCCTAGTTCTTTTACCATCTGCCAGTTGTTCATAGAGTATATCTTTCGTTATGCGGCCATCAAAAATAAAGTGTATGTGTCCAAGCCAGCATTGTTTGAGCAACGTGTAGATATTCGGGAGGCCTGTGCAAGTAATGACCTCTACATTTGTCACTTTATCCTTCCAGGTGATACCAAGAATATGGCGTAGACATCGCATATGGAATGCATTTAGCCTTTGCTCCTGCTTTACATAGGTTGTCCAAGATTTGCTGCCATACAGGAGGATACTAATTATGCAGACATTGTACATGCGGCTTTTGTTTTAATTGTCAGTTTGCTGTTTTGCCAAACACGCCTAGAAAGATGGGCAAAGGTAGTAGCAGCTTTACCAATATGAGTGTCAATTTCTGTATCTAAAGATAGTCTGTCGCTGATGATGGACCTCGGGTAGTTATACTGCCGCACAACATCAAATTTATAATTATAATATATAGTACATAACGTTAAGAAGTTAGTGTATGCAACACTCACAGCAACACAAACTCGTTGACAAACCGGTAACAGAAGTTAGTGTAAGCAACACTCACAGCAACACAAACTCGTTGACAAACCGGTAAAAGAAGTTAGTGTAAGCAACACTCACAGCAACACAAAGTCGTTGACAAACCGCTAAAAGAAGTTAGTGTAAGCAACACTCACAGCAACACAAACTCGTTGACAAACCGGTAAAAGAAGTTAGTGTAAGCAACACTCACAGCAACACAAACTCGTTGACAAACCGGTAAAAGAAGTCAGTGTAATCAACACTCACAGCAACACAAACTCGTTGACAAACCGGTAAAAGAAGTTAGTGTAAGCAACACTCACAGCAACACAAACTCGTTGACAAACCGGTAAAAGAAGTTAGTGTAAGCAACACTCACAGCAACACAAACTCGTTGACAAACCGGTAAAAGAAGTTAGTGTAAGCAACACTCACAGCAACACAAACTCGTTGACAAAACGGTAAAAGAAGTCAGTGTAATCAACACTCACAGCAACACAAACTCGTTGACAAACCAGTAAAAGAAGTTAGTGTAAGCAACACTCACAGCAACACAAAGTCGTTGACAAACCGGTAAAAGAAGTTAGTGTAAGCAACACTCACAGCAACACAAACTCGTTGACAAACCGGTAAAAGAAGTTAGTGTAAGCAACACTCACAGCAACACAAACTTGTTGACAAACCGCTAAAAGAAGACGGTTTGGGCCTTCACGTCGTAAACTGAAGCTGAGCGGAAGTGACGTAAAATTAATGACAGTGGTTGCCATTTTGGCTTTCCTAAGACACATTTATATTTAAAAAAAAAAAAAAAACAGATAATATAGTAACTAAACCTACATGGCACTCAGCGTCTTGACTGACGGTTGGTAGCAAGCAATTATGCAATAATAACAAGTCAGTAGTTTGGTAAACAAAAATATTAGTGTCTTATGATGCATTTGCTGAACAGCTTCACTTGTGACTGAATCTGCCAATATTGGACAGACAAATCTATCCACAGAAAGAACAAAATGTATTTCTGGTGCATGACCTTGTCTTCAGAATAGTCTCCGTAATGCCTAAAAATGTCTGCGTTAATTTTTAAATGTTGTTTTTCGTGTTACACATTATAATATATATATTATATAATTACACATTATACAATGCTATGCACCAACCAACGATAAAGATGACTCAGTTAAAGATGATTTTTATAAACAGCTACAATGTCAGATGGATGCAAGACGAGCCAAGGATATTATAATCTTGATGGGAGACCTAAATGCTAAGGTAGGATCAGACAACAGAGGCTTCGAAGAGATTATGGGAAAACATGGACTTGGAGATATAAACGAGAATGGAGAGATATTTGTGAATTTCTGTGCCCTTAATCAAATGAGCCTAGGAGGAACAATATTCCAACATAAAAGAATACACAAAGCTACATGGGTGTCACCAGATCATAGAACGGAAAATCAAATTGATCACATATGTATTAATAATAAGTTTAAGTCATCCTTACAGGATGTAAAAGTATATAGAGGGGCAGATATAGCTTCAGATCATCATCTTCTGATAGCCAAACTTAAAATTAAATTAAAAAGGTATACTACAACGAATAAGGGTAGAACGTATTTCAATGTAGGGTTTCTTAAAGAACAAGGAATTAAAGATAAATTCGCAGTCACAATATCAAACAAATACCAAGTCCTCCAACAACTAGAAAATACAATAAATATAGAAGATCATTGGAAACAGGTAAAAAATATATGGAAAGAGACATGCGAAGAAACACTGGGGAAAAGAGAACGTCAGAATAAGGCATGGATGACAGCAGAGACCCTGGATAAAATTAAAGAAAGAAAGAACAAGAAAGCAGACATAAATAAAAGCAAAACAAGAAGTAATAAAGCCAAGACACAGGAAGCTTACACAGAGGTGAACAAAGAAGTGAGAAGATGCATTAAAAGGGATAAGAGGAAATATATAGATGAACTAGCTAAAGAGGCAGAAGAAGCAGCAAATAAAGGGAATATGAAAGAACTGTACAACAGCACAAAGAAATTAGGTGGAAAATACAAACAGATCAACGCCTTTATCAAAGATAAGGAAGGAAATCGGCTTAGTAATATAAGGGAACAAATGGAGAGATGGAAAGAGCACTTTGAAGAACTTTTGAACAGACCCGGCTCAAATAATCCTCCAGATATACTACCAGCAGAAGAAGAGTTACACGATAACTGCGGAAAACCAAGCAAAGAAGAAATAATGAAAGCCATCAAACTATTAAAAGATGGTAAAGCCACAGGACCAGATGAAATTCCTTCAGAAGCCATCAAAGCAGATATTATCACCTCTACCAAGATGTTACATGATCTATTGGATAAAATTTGGGAGAGGGAAGAAATACCTAAAGACTGGAGAGAAGGTTATATGATCAAACTAACAAAGAAAGGAAGTTTACAGGAATGCACAAATTATAGGGGAATTATGCTACTATCAGTGCCAGGAAAAATATTAGGCAGAATCATTCTGGAGAGACTAAAAGAGGCTATAGAGAAACACTTGAGAGATGAACAAGCAGGTTTTAGGAAGAACAGATCATGTGCTGATCAAATAACTACTCTACGTATAATAGTTGAACAAAGTTTAGAACTAAAATCCCCACTTTATATTGGATTCATAGATTACGAAAAGGCATTTGATAGTTTAGACAGAAGAATGCTTTGGAAGTTGCTGAGTCATTATGGAATCCCCATAAAGTTTATTAACCTGATAAAAACAATGTATGAAGGAACAAAATGTAGTGTGGTGCATGAAGGACAGCTTACAGAAGCATTTGAAATAAGAACAGGAGTAAGGCAAGGATGCCTTCTGTCTCCATTTCTCTTTCTACTGGCCATAGATTGGATTATGAAAATAACTCAAAACAACAGAAATGGGATCCAGTGGTCACTGACCAAACAACTTGATGATTTAGACTTTGCTGATGACATAGCTCTTCTATCACACAGCCACCAACAGATGCAAGATAAAATGAGTATATTAGATGAGAGATCACAACAGCTAGGACTAAAGATTAATAGAGATAAGACCAACATTATGAGAATTAATGCAGTTGGCAATAACCAAATAAAACTAGGAGAAATACCTCTACTAGACGTACAATCTTATATATATCTGGGCAGTAATATAGATAAAGAGGGAGGAACAGAAAATGATACCAAAATAAGAATATCAAAAGCAAGAGGAGCTTTCATTGCACTGGGAAACATATGGAAATCCAAAGAAATTAGGCTAAATACAAAAATAAAAATTTTCAACTCCAATGTTAAGTCGGTTCTATTATATGGCTGTGAAACATGGAGAATAACAAAATTGACAATCACGAAGGTACAGAATTTCATTAATGGATGCTTGCGCAGAATAAAGGGATGGAAATGGCAGGACAAAGTCACTAACGTGGAATTATGGAAATGTACGGGACAAATACCAGTGGATAAAGAAATACAGCGAAGACGATGGATAGGACACAAACTACGGAAGCCAACTGAGAGTATTACACAACAGGCCCTTTTTTGGAATCCGCAGGGGAAAAGACAAAGAGGAAGACCAAGGAATTCTTGGAGAAGAAAGATTGAAGCAGAGATGAAGATGATGGCGAAGACATGGAATGATGTTAAAAGAATTGCAAAAAACAGAACGACTTGGAAAGTGTTTGTTGAAGACCTATGGGCATGGGAGCTAAAAGGTAGAAAAGGAAGAAACCAGTAAAAGAAGTTAGTGTAAGCAACACTCACAGCAACACAAACTCGTTGACAAACCGCTAAAAGAAGTTAGTGTAAGCAACACTCACAGCAACACAAACTTGTTGACAAACCGCTAAAAGAAGTTAGTGTAAGCAACACTCACAGCAACACAAACTCGTTGACAAACCGCTAAAAGAAGTTAGTGTAAGCAACACTCACAGTAACACAAATCGTTGACAAACCGGTAAAAGAAGTTAGTGTAAGCAACACTCACAGCAACACAAACTCGTTGACAAACCGGTAAAAGAAGTTAGTGTAAGCAACACTCACAGCAACACAAACTTGTTGACATACCGCTAAAAGAAGTTAGTGTAAGCAACACTCACAGCAACACAAATCGTTGACAAACCGCTAAAAGAAGTTAGTGTAAGCAACACTCACAGCAACACAAACTCGTTGACAAACCGGTAAAAGAAGTTAGTGTAAGCAACACTCACAGCAACACAAACTCGTTGACAAACCGGTAAAAGAAGTTAGTGTAAGCAACACTCACAGCAACACAAACTTGTTGACAAACCGGTAAAAGAAGTTAGTGTAATCAACACTCACAGCAACACAAACTTGTTGACAAACCGGTAAAAGAAGTTAGTGTAAGCAACACTCACAGCAACACAAACTCGTTGACAAACCGGTAAAAGAAGTTAGTGTAAGCAACACTCACAGCAACACAAACTCGTTGACAAACCGGTAAAAGAAGTTAGTGTAAGCAACACTCACAGCAACACAAACTCGTTGACAAACCGCTAAAAGAAGTTAGTGTAAGCAACACTCACAGCAACACAAACTTGTTGACAAATCGCTAAAAGAAGTTAGTGTAAGCAACACTCACAGCAACACAAACTTGTTGACAAACCGGTAAAAGAAGTTAGTGTAAGCAACACTCACAGCAACACAAACTCGTTGACAAACCGCTAAAAGAAGTTAGTGTAAGCAACACTCACAGCAACACAAACTTGTTGACAAACCGCTAAAAGAAGTTAGTGTAAGCAACACTCACAGCAACACAAACTCGTTGACAAACCGCTAAAAGAAGTTAGTGTAAGCAACACTCACAGTAACACAAATCGTTGACAAACCGGTAAAAGAAGTTAGTGTAAGCAACACTCACAGCAACACAAACTCGTTGACAAACCGGTAAAAGAAGTTAGTGTAAGCAACACTCACAGCAACACAAACTTGTTGACATACCGCTAAAAGAAGTTAGTGTAAGCAACACTCACAGCAACACAAATCGTTGACAAACCGCTAAAAGAAGTTAGTGTAAGCAACACTCACAGCAACACAAACTCGTTGACAAACCGGTAAAAGAAGTTAGTGTAAGCAACACTCACAGCAACACAAACTCGTTGACAAACCGGTAAAAGAAGTTAGTGTAAGCAACACTCACAGCAACACAAACTTGTTGACAAACCGGTAAAAGAAGTTAGTGTAATCAACACTCACAGCAACACAAACTTGTTGACAAACCGGTAAAAGAAGTTAGTGTAAGCAACACTCACAGCAACACAAACTCGTTGACAAACCGGTAAAAGAAGTTAGTGTAAGCAACACTCACAGCAACACAAACTCGTTGACAAACCGGTAAAAGAAGTTAGTGTAAGCAACACTCACAGCAACACAAACTCGTTGACAAACCGCTAAAAGAAGTTAGTGTAAGCAACACTCACAGCAACACAAACTTGTTGACAAATCGCTAAAAGAAGTTAGTGTAAGCAACACTCACAGCAACACAAACTTGTTGACAAACCGGTAAAAGAAGTTAGTGTAAGCAACACTCACAGCAACACAAACTCGTTGACAAACCGGTAAAAGAAGTTAGTGTAAGCAACACTCACAGCAACACAAACTTGTTGACAAACCGCTAAAAGAAGTTAGTGTAAGCAACACTCACAGCAACACAAACTCGTTGACAAACCAGTAAAAGAAGTTAGTGTAAGCAACACTCACAGCAACACAAACTCGTTGACAAACGGTAAAAGAAGTTAGTGTAAGCAACACTCACAGCAACACAAACTCGTTGACAAACCGGTAACAGAAGTTAGTGTAAGCAACACTCACAGCAACACAAACTCGTTGACAAACCGCTAAAAGAAGTTAGTGTAAGCAACACTCACAGCAACACAAAGTCGTTGACAAACCGGTAAAAGAAGTTAGTGTAAGCAACACTCACAGCAACACAAACTGGTTGACAAACTGCTAAAAGAAGTAAGTGTAAGCAACACTCACAGCAACACAAACTTGTTGACAAACCGCTAAAAGAAGTTAGTGTAAGCAACACTCACAGCAACACAAACTTGTTGACAAACCGCTAAAAGAAGTTAGTGTAAGCAACACTCACAGCAACACAAACTCGTTGACAAACCGCTAAAAGAAGTTAGTGTAAGCTACACTCACAGCAACACAAACTCGTTGACAAACCGGTAAAAGAAGTTAGTGTAAGCAACACTCACAGCAACACAAACTCGTTGACAAACCGGTAAAAGAAGTTAGTGTAAGCAACACTCACAGCAACACAAACTCGTTGACAAACCGCTAAAAGAAGTTAGTGTAAGCAACACTCACAGCAACACAAACTCATTGACAAACCGCTAAAAGAAGTTAGTGTAAGCAACACTTACAGCAACACAAACTTGTTGACAAACCGCTAAAAGAAGTTAGTGTAAGCAACACTTACAGCAACACAAACTTGTTGACAAACCGCTAAAAGAAGTTAGTGTAAGCAACACTCACAGCAACACAAACTTGTTGACAAACCGGTAAAAGAAGTTAGTGTAAGCAACACTCACAGCAACACAAACTTGTTGACAAACCGCTAAAAGAAGTTAGTGTAAGCAACACTCATAGCAACACAAACTTGTTGACAAACCGCTAAAAGAAGTTAGTGTAAGCAACACTCATAGCAACACAAACTTGTTGACAAACCGCTAAAAGAAGTTAGTGTAAGCAACACTCACAGCAACACAAACTTGTTGACAAACCGCTAAAAGAAGTTAGTGTAAGCAACACTCACAGCAACACAAACTTGTTGACAAACCGCTAAAAGAAGTTAGTGTAAGCAACACTCACAGCAACACAAACTTGTTGACAAACCGCTAAAAGAAGTTAGTGTAAGCAACACTCACAGCAACACAAACTCGTTGACAAACCGCTAAAAGAAGTTAGTGTAAGCAACACTCACAGCAACACAAACTCGTTGACAAACCGCTAAAAGAAGTTAGTGTAAGCAACACTCACAGCAACACAAACTCGTTGACAAACCGCTAAAAGAAGTTAGTGTAAGCAACACTCACAGCAACACAAACTCGTTGACAAACCGCTAAAAGAAGTTAGTGTAAGCAACACTCACAGCAACACAAACTCGTTGACAAACTGGTAAAAGAAGTTAGTGTAAGCAACACTCACAGCAACACAAACTCGTTGACAAACCGCTAAAAGAAGTTAGTGTAAGCAACACTCACAGCAACACAAACTTGTTGACAAACCGCTAAAAGAAGTTAGTGTAAGCAACACTCACAGCAACACAAACTCGTTGACAAACCGGTAAAAGAAGTTAGTGTAAGCAACACTCACAGCAACACAAACTCGTTGACAAACCGGTAAAAGAAGTTAGTGTAAGCAACACTCACAGCAACACAAACTCGTTGACAAACCGCTAAAAGAAGTTAGTGTAAGCAACACTCACAGCAACACAAACTTGTTGACAAACCGCTAAAAGAAGTTAGTGTAAGCAACACTCACAGCAACACAAACTTGTTGACAAACCGGTAAAAGAAGTTAGTGTAAGCAACACTCACAGCAACACAAACTTGTTGACAAACCGCTAAAAGAAGTTAGTGTAAGCAACACTCATAGCAACACAAACTTGTTGACAAACCGCTAAAAGAAGTTAGTGTAAGCAACACTCACAGCAACACAAACTTGTTGACAAACCGCTAAAAGAAGTTAGTGTAAGCAACACTCACAGCAACACAAACTCGTTGACAAACCGCTAAAAGAAGTTAGTGTAAGCAACACTCACAGCAACACAAACTCGTTGACAAACCGCTAAAAGAAGTTAGTGTAAGCAACACTCACAGCAACACAAACTCGTTGACAAACCGCTAAAAGAAGTTAGTGTAAGCAACACTCACAGCAACACAAACTCGTTGACAAACCGCTAAAAGAAGTTAGTGTAAGCAACACTCACAGCAACACAAACTTGTTGACAAACCGGTAAAAGAAGTTAGTGTAAGCAACACTCACAGCAACACAAACTTGTTGACAAACCGGTAAAAGAAGTTAGTGTAAGCAACACTCACAGCAACACAAACTTGTTTACAAACCGGTAAAAGAAGTTAGTGTAAGCAACACTCACAGCAACACAAACTTGTTGACAAACCGGTAAAAGAAGTTAGTGTAAGCAACACTCACAGCAACACAAACTCGTTGACAAACCGGTAACAGAAGTTAGTGTAAGCAACACTCACAGCAACACAAACTCGTTGACAAACCGCTAAAAGAAGTTAGTGTAAGCAACACTCACAGCAACACAAACTCGTTGACAAACCGGTAAAAGAAGTTAGTGTAAGCAACACTCACAGCAACACAAACTTGTTGACAAACCGCTAAAAGAAGTTAGTGTAAGCAACACTCACAGCAACACAAACTTGTTGACAAACCGGTAAAAGAAGTTAGTGTAAGCAACACTCACAGCAACACAAACTCGTTGACAAACCGCTAAAAGAAGTTAGTGTAAGCAACACTCACAGCAACACAAACTTGTTGACAAACCGCTAAAAGAAGTTAGTGTAAGCAACACTCACAGCAACACAAACTTGTTGACAAACCGCTAAAAGAAGTTAGTGTAAGCAACACTCACAGCAACACAAACTTGTTGACAAACCGCTAAAAGAAGTTAGTGTAAGCAACACTCACAGCAACACAAACTCGTTGACAAACCGGTAAAAGAAGTTAGTGTAAGCAACACTCACAGCAACACAAACTCGTTGACAAACCGGTAAAAGAAGTTAGTGTAAGCAACACTCACAGCAACACAAACTCGTTGACAAACCGCTAAAAGAAGTTAGTGTAAGCAACACTCACAGCAACACAAACTCGTTGACAAACCGGTAAAAGAAGTTAGTGTAAGCAACACTCCCAGCAACACAAACTCGTTGACAAACCGGTAAAAGAAGTTAGTGTAAGCAACACTCACAGCAACACAAACTTGTTGACAAACTGCTAAAAGAAGTTAGTGTAAGCAACACTCACAGCAACACAAACTTGTTGACAAACCGCTAAAAGAAGTTAGTGTAAGCAACACTCACAGAAACACAAACTTGTTGACAAACCGCTAAAAGAAGTTAGTGTAAGCAACACTCACAGCAACACAAACTCGTTGACAAACCGCTAAAAGAAGTTAGTGTAAGCAACACTCACAGCAACACAAACTCGTTGACAAACCGCTAAAAGAAGTTAGTGTAAGCAACACTCACAGCAACACAAACTCGTTGACAAACCGCTAAAAGAAGTTAGTGTAAGCAACACTCACAGCAACACAAACTCGTTGACAAACCGCTAAAAGAAGTTAGTGTAAGCAACACTCACAGCAACACAAACTCGTTGACAAACCGCTAAAAGAAGTTAGTGTAAGCAACACTCACAGCAACACAAACTCGTTGACAAACCGCTAAAAGAAGTTAGTGTAAGCAACACTCACAGCAACACAAACTCGTTGACAAACCGCTAAAAGAAGTTAGTGTAAGCAACACTCACAGCAACACAAACTCGTTGACAAACCGCTAAAAGAAGTTAGTGTAAGCAACACTCACAGCAACACAAACTCGTTGACAAACCGCTAAAAGAAGTTAGTGTAAGCAACACTCACAGCAACACAAACTTGTTGACAAACCGCTAAAAGAAGTTAGTGTAAGCAACACTCACAGCAACACAAACTCGTTGACAAACCGCTAAAAGAAGTTAGTGTAAGCAACACTCACAGCAACACAAACTTGTTGACAAACCGCTAAAAGAAGTTAGTGTAAGCAACACTCACAGCAACACAAACTCGTTGACAAACCGCTAAAAGAAGTTAGTGTAAGCAACACTCACAGCAACACAAACTCGTTGACAAACCGCTAAAAGAAGTTAGTGTAAGCAACACTCACAGCAACACAAACTCGTTGACAAACCGGTAAAAGAAGTTAGTGTAAGCAACACTCACAGCAACACAAACTTGTTGACAAACTGGTAAAAGAAGTTAGTGTAAGCAACACTCACAGCAACACAAACTTGTTGACAAACCGCTAAAAGAAGTTAGTGTAAGCAACACTCACAGCAACACAAACTTGTTGACAAACCGCTAAAAGAAGTTAGTGTAAGCAACACTCACAGCAACACAAACTTGTTGACAAACCGGTAAAAGAAGTTAGTGTAAGCAACACTCACAGCAACACAAACTTGTTGACAAACCGGTAAAAGAAGTTAGTGTAAGCAACACTCACAGCAACACAAACTTGTTGACAAACCGCTAAAAGAAGTTAGTGTAAGCAACACTCACAGCAACACAAACTTGTTGACAAACCGGTAAAAGAAGTTAGTGTAAGCAACACTCACAGCAACACAAACTCGTTGACAAACCGGTAAAAGAAGACGGTTCACGTCGCCTTCACGTCGTAAACTGAAGCTGAGCGGAAGTGACGTAAAATTAATGACAGTGGTTGCCATTTTGGCTTTCCTAAGACACATTTATTTTTTAAAAAAAAGCAGATAATAAAGTAACTAAACCTACATGGCACTCAGCGTCTTGACTGACGGTTTGTAGCAAGCAATTATGCAATAATAACAAGTCAGTAGTTTGGTAAACAAAAATATTAGTGTCTTATGATGCCTTTGCTGAACAGCTTCACTTGTGACTGAATCTGCCAATATTGGACAGACAAATCTATCCACAGAAAGAACAAGATGTATTTCTGGTGCATGACCTTGTCTTCTGAATAGTCTCCGTAATGACTAAAAATGTCTGCGTTAATTTTTAAATGTTGTTTTTCGTGGGCTATGTTATGTTGCGAGATTTTCCGTTTCTTTCACTTATAGAGAATTCACTTAAGGAAGCCCTGCAAACATCCTTATATCTCAGCACTGGTCTGTCCTTTGGTCTCTCTCTTTTCTTAAGTTCGTCATCCAATAGTTGTTTGGGAATACGAATATTTACCATTATTCTTATATGACCCAGCCACCTTAGTCTACGACTCCTAAGTGCTGCCATGATGGATGGGAGTTTGGCTCGTTGTAAGATATAAGAATTGGTTACTTTGTCCTGCCGTGTGATGTTCATAATCTTTCGAAAACAATGTACATGAAAACTGCTTAACTCTTTCTCCTGCCTGCATAGGTAGTCAAGTTTATGATCTGTACTAAGCACACAATTTTGGTAAACTTAAATCTTAGTCCTCAGTGTTAATTTAGTGTTGGCCCATGCTCTGTCTTTAAGTTTACCAAATGTGGAAGATGCTTTTCATATTCGGGAATTTATTTCTCCTTCAAGTGAGACAGTGGCTGTGACCATAGAACCGAGAGAGGCGAATTTTCACACAAATTCAAGGGGTGTGTTATATAAGGATATGGCTGCGGGACTCTCTTCGCCTTGTTGAAGCAGTGAAATCGACCCTGTGGTGTTTGTAGACTTCAATCAATAAGCAAAGAACAATCTATTGTCCGAAGCAGTATTGAACCCGTACTCTTTGGCACAGCACCTTGTAAGAGATCAAACGCTAGAGTACACGGCCAACTTAGCTATTTAAAAATGTAGCTACCATTGGTGATGTCTTTCACGCAGGTGTACTCATGACTGTAGCATAGGGTTACGATTACAGGTGTACTCATGACTGTAGCATAGGGTTACGATCACAGGTGTACTCATGACTGTAGCATAGGGTTACGACTACAGGTGTACTCATGACTGTACCATAGGGTTACGATCACAGGTGTACGCATGACTAGCATAGGGTTACGATTACAGGTGTAATCATGACTGTAGCATAGGGTTACGATCACATGTGTACTCATGACTGTAGAATAGGGTTACGATTATAGGTGTACTCATGAATGTAGCATAGGGTTACGATCACAGGTGTACTTATGACTGTAGCATAGGGTTACGATTACAGGTGTACTCATGACTGTAGCATAGGGTTTCGATTACATGTGTACTCATGACTGTAGCATAGGGTTACGATTACAGGTGTACTCATGACTGTAGCATAGGGTTACGATTACAGGTGTACTCATGACTGTAGTATAGGGTTACGATTACAGGTGAACTCATGACTGTAGCATAGGGTTACGATTACAGGTGTACTCATGACTGTAGCATAGGGTTACAATTACAGGTGTACTTATGACTGTAGCATAGGGTTAGGATTACAGGTGTACTCATGACTGTAGCATAGGGTTACGATTACAGGTGTACGCATGACTGTAGCATAGGGTTACGAATACAGGTGTATTCATGACTGTAGCATAGGGTTACGATTACAGGTGTACTCATGACTGTAGTATAGGGTTACGATTACAGGTGTACTCATGACTGTAGCATAGGGTTACGATTACAGGTGTACTCATGACTGTAGTATAGGGTTACGATTACAGGTGTACTCATGACTGTAGCATAGGGTTACGATTACAGGTGTACTCATGACTGTAGCATAGGGTTACAATTACAGGTGTACTCATGACTGTAGCATAGGGTTACGATTACAGGTGTACTCATGACTGTAGCATAGGGTTACGATTACAGGTGTACTTATGACTGTAGCATAGGGTTACGATTACAGGTGTACTAATGACTGTAGCATAGGGTTACGATTACAGGTGTACTCATGACTGTAGCATAGGGTACGATTACAGGTGTACTCATGACTGTAGCATAGGGTTACGATTACATGTGTACTCATGACTGTAGCATAGGGTTACGATTACAGGTGTACTCATGACTGTAGCATAGGGTTTCGATTACAGGTGCACTCATGACTGTAGCATAGTGTTACGATCACAGGTGTACTCATGACTGTAGCATAGGGTTACGATTACAGGTGTACTCATGACTGTAGCATAGGGTTACGATTACAGGTGTACTCATGACTGTAGCATAGCGTTACGATTACAGGTGTACTCATGACTGTAGCATAGGGTTACGATTACATGTGTACTCATGACTGTAGCATAGGGTTACGATTACAGGTGTACTCATGACTGTAGCATAGGGTTTCGATTACAGGTGCACTCATGACTGTAATATAGTGTTACGATTACAGGTGTACTAATGACTGTAGCATAGGGTGACGATTACAGGTGTACTCATGACTGTAGCATAGGGTTACGATTACAGGTGTACTCATGACTGTAGCATAGTTTTACGAATACAGGTGTACTCATGACTGTAGCATAGGGTTACGATTACAGGTGTACTCATGTCTGTCGCATAGGGTTACGATCACAGGTGTACTCATGACTGTAGCATAGGGATACGATTATAGGTGTACTCATGACTGTAGCATAGTGTTACGATCACAGGTGTACTCATGACTGTAGCATAGTGTTACGATCACAGGTGTACTCATGACTGTAGCATAGGGTTTCGATTACAGGTGCACTCATGACTGTAATATAGGGTTACGATTACAGGTGTACTCATGACTGTAGCATAGGGGTACTATTACAGGTGTACTCATGACTGTAGCATAGTGTTACGAATACAGGTGCACTCATGACTGTAGCATAGTGTTACGATCACAGGTGTACTCATGACTGTAGCATAGGGTTACGATTACAGGTGTACTCATGACTGTAGCATAGGGTTACGATTACAGGTGTACTCATGACTGTAGCATAGGGTTACGATTACAGGTGTACTCATGACTGTAGCATAGGGTTACGATTACATGTGTACTCATGACTGTAGCATAGGGTTACGATTACAGGTGTACTCATGACTGTAGCATAGGGTTTCGATTACAGGTGCACTCATGACTGTAATATAGGGTTACGATTACAGGTGTACTAATGACTGTAGCATAGGGTGACGATTACAGGTGTACTCATGACTGTAGCATAGGGTTACGATTACAGGTGTACTCATGACTGTAGCATAGGGTTACGATTACAGGTGTACTCATGTCTGTCGCATAGGGTTACGATCACAGGTGTACTCATGACTGTAGCATAGGGATACGATTATAGGTGTACTCATGACTGTAGCATAGTGTTACGATCACAGGTGTACTCATGACTGTAGCATAGTGTTACGATCACAGGTGTACTTATGACTGTAGCATAGGGTTTCGATTACAGGTGCACTCATGACTGTAATATAGGGTTACGATTACAGGTGTACTCATGACTGTAGCATAGGGGTACTATTACAGGTGTACTCATGACTGTAGCATAGGGTTACGAATACAGGTGTACTCATGATTGTAGCATAGGGTTACGATTACAGGTGTACTCATGTCTGTCGCACAGGGTTACGATCACAGGTGTACTCATGACTGTAGCATAGGGATACGATTATAGGTGTACTCATTACTGTAGCATAGTGTTACGATCACAGGTGTACTCATAACTGTAGCATAGTGTTACGATCACAGGTGTACTCATGACTGTAGCATAGGGATACGATTATAGGTGTACTCATGACTGTAGCATAGGGTTACGATCACATATGTACTCATGACTGTAGCATAGTGTTACGATCACAGGTGTTCTCATGACTGTAGCATACGGTTACGATTACAACTCGGGAATAAATTGTTATCTGTTTCTTCCTGTTACGATACGTAGCTCCCTGATAGGGTAGGGTTTAATACTTGGGTTGCATACAAACAGTTATAGGAAGAAACACCACGAATAGTAGCTTCCTGTGGTTTAGACGGGAGACAAATAATAATAAATGAATATTATTATAGAGGGAAACTTTCGAGACGATAGATCAGCGAATCATTTCAGAGGAGGAGATATGTTTACAGCACTCAGAGAAAAAAATCGCAAATAATCAACAAAAAACTGTCTTAAAAGGAAAATACAGATTCACACTTTATTATTACACTCTCTTTTGAGTAGTGAACATGTTACTTCTCATTATGTTGTTGTCAGTGTAGATGAGAAGCCTTTAAAGTTTAGCTATTTTCTTGCCTTCCTTGGAGGCCCCGTGTGTCTTCAGATTTAAGCAAAAACAATTTTTGAATTTCAGTTTAGAATTTGGAATCAATGTTAAGTAGTCAGAGTTACACAGTCAAAATTAGCGTCTACAATCATAACCTTAGACTCAGCTTGTGTT
Organism: Megaustenia siamemsis; assembly: GCA_032433765.1. NCBI lineage: Eukaryota > Metazoa > Mollusca > Gastropoda > Stylommatophora > Ariophantidae > Megaustenia > Megaustenia siamemsis. Next base: position 21,497,707 of record JAVIAB010000159.1, read on the forward strand.
GGAGTTGGGTTGTGTTCTGTTCTGTCTAATACAGAAAAGTAGGGAACAGAACCCGGTCGTGGTTAATGCTGAGGTCAACGGTTTCATCTGCGATAACACCAATGAGAAAGATGCAGTCATCTATACAGACGGATCTGCAAGACGACACCAAAGAAGTGCATGGGCATTTACAGCACGCTCGGCAGGCAGAATAGTCTACGAAGACAGTGGTGCATACGTCATGACCACGAGTAGCATGACAATGGAGGTGATGGCAGTGACCAAAGCATTCAAATGGTTAGAGTCACAAGACTACACCCACGCATGTATACTGAGTGATTCGATGAGCATGAATAAAAATTGGAGGCAGGCTCTGTACGCATGCAAATGGTAGAGTCGTTGCAGAAATCCAAAATACGTAAGGTCACCTTTGTCTATGTCCCTGGACATGCGGGAGTACGGGGATATGAAAGAGCGGACAGGTTGGCTAGTTGCGCTGTCGTTGAGGACGGGCAACCAATGGATTGGGCGGACATCATCAATGCCCTCCGAGATGTAGGAAGAGCACTGGACTTCGACAAACACAGATCCACGTCACTTCTACGGATGATGGAAATGGGAGTTAACATGGGCACAGCCAGAAATGAGAAACTTAGTGGCCGTGTAAGAAGACTTATCAACCAACATAGTACTGGAGTCGTCAGTCGCTGGACACTGAGGGAATTGCTGAGGAGGGGATCTGTGTACCTATGGTCATGTTCGGGGTGCAATGATGATGATCCGCAAATAACTCAATAACTCAGGACAGTTTTATGTTTATTTTGCATGTTCACTGTAGCCCTACTTGTTGTCCCGTATAGGTATAACATTTTACGTTTCATGTTGTATTTTCTGCATTTGTTTTTATTTGTATAATTTCTATAGTTTGTTGTTATACCTGATGATGGCTTTTGCCGAAACATTGTGGTTTGTATTGTTTTTCTATTAGTTTAGCTACTTTATATCATTTTATATTTATTTTACAAGTTCTATGCAGCTCTGCTCGTGGAACCTCATAGCATTTAGTGTTTTATATATTTAATATCTGTGCTTTATCTTCTTGTGTGCTAAAGTCGAACAGTTTATTTTATCGTCAACGATTGATGCAGTCAATAAGTTACATTGAAGGTGGCAGTGTAACAAGTGACAAGCTGTGACACATTGGAAATTATGTGGGCTTTTTTTCCTGGCGTCGAAAGTATTTTTTCTCACTTTTTCTGTTTATGTTTACTTTTATAATATTGTTTGGCATAAAGTATATAAAAATTCTGGCAACGTGTGTGTGGTACAGACAAGCCAGAGATTATCAAACTTTTGTTCAGCTCAAATTTCAATATTTGTTTTCTGAGGTCTCCCCATCCTCTCTCTTAGCAGAGGAGGACGCTTGTTTAAAAAAAAAAATAAATAATTGCAACACTCACTTGAATTGTTCAAATGTATGACCTATATTTGTTTTATATTAAGTACATTTATTCTTTTTAACCCTTTATGATGGAAACATTTTATAAATTTTACGAGTTAAATGAGGTACTTCATGAATGCAAACCACATGAAAACACCATAGTACTAGGGGATTTTAACGCAAAAGTAGGAAAGTAACGAGTTGAGGAAGTAGTTGGTCATTATGGCTTAGGCGAGAGGAATACAAGAGTTGAGGAACTTATTGACTGTGCAAGAACACACAACATGATGATAGGAAACACCTGGTTTAAGCAACATCCAAGACGTCTGTGGACATGGAAAAGCCCAGGGGACAACGCACGTAATCAAATTGATCATATAATGATAAGCAATAGATTTAGAAACAGCCTGGTGTGTGTGTGAAAACTAGACCAGGGGCAGATTGCAATAGTGACCATGTACCAGTTGTGGGAAAGCTTAGAGTAAAATTAAAAACAACAAAACGAGCATCAGTTAACATCAAGTTAAATTTAGATTGACTCAAATCAGACAAGAAAGAAGCAGCAAGACAAATATAAAATCACAATTCAGAACCGGTACAATGCAATAGAGAAGATAGAAAGCATTGATTGAACAGTGGGAAATGCTAAAAGAGTCAATGCAACAAACATCAAAAGTGTTCATACCACCAGTGAGGACAAATTCAAGAAAGAAATGGATGACAGATGACATTTTGCAGCTAATGGATACAACAAGAAGAAATAAAGAAAATAAAAGGGATTATAAGAGATTAAATAAAGAAATTGTAGTAAAATGTAATGAAGCAAAAGAAAGATGGCTGAAAGAGAGATGCAAAGAGATTGAAATGCAACAAAAAGGAGATGCTAAAGCTATATACAAACAAATTGAAGAATTAACAGGAAAAAAAACACAATCAAAACTGGATGTTTAAGATCAAAGGAAGTAGAACTGTTGAATGATCAAGTTGAAAATAACAAAACTATAGAATGATATCTACAACAGCGGATATATACCAGACGACCTGCTCAAATCAAAATTCATAGAAGAGTAAATAGCTTCTGCTCGATGTTGGCAGCTGCCATGTCCTTCAAGGCGGCCAATACTTTGCAGGATTTTGTTATCACATGTTCGACGTTGTCCCGAAAACACAGGCTGCAATCAACTTGTCCCTGGTCACCTCATCAGTTCCCATTCGTACTACCGGTGTGGTCGTATTAACGATTTGATTGTTAAGGGAGAACCATGAAACTGATGCTTTATTAGGATTAACCAAGACACCTGAAACCCCACACCAGGAAGAAATGCGATCGAGTTCGTCTTGCATTGTGGAGGCGATTCCCCGTCTGTCTCTTCCCTGTCGATATACCAGAATATCATCAGCAAAAGTCACAGTTCTTCCCCTCCCATCCAGCTGTTGCTCCGTGATCGTTATTGTGTACACGTTAAATAGAACTGGTGACAATGGTGAGCCTTGTCGCAGCCCTGGACAAATGGATGTTGGCTCGGAAGACCAACTTCCACATCTCAGTATCACCTTCCTCTGAAACAGTGCCGCGGCGATCCATCTAATGAGGAATGGGTGCACTGCCAGTTTGAGAAGCATATGCATGAGATATTCAAATGGTACCCTGTTGTATGCATCCTCCAGATCTATAGCAGCAGCACATGTCTCCTCTCGTCTGTGGAAACCTTCGAAGACGTCATAGGCAAAGACTGCCGTATTGAGCCATGTCTCTTTGTTATATCTATAACCTCCGAGTGTGGGTGGGAATGCGCGTTTCTGTTCAAAGTGACAGGTGAGGACACGGGCAACTATTTTCTCCAGCAGCTTGCCCGCAGTGTTCTGCATTGTGATGATTCTGTAGGCACTGATCTGAGAATGGTTCTTGTTTGGCTTCGGTAGCGGTAGTAAGTAGCTGTGTAGCCATTCCTCCTTAATCTGGCCACTCCGAATACTGGCATTAAACTCATTGGCCAGTTTTGTCAAGTCGTCGTCAGCTAAATCGCCTATATCATCGTACCGAACACCATCTGGACCAGGAGCAGTGTTGTGTGACCTTTTAAGTGTTGTGTGAATGGTATCGGTTATGATTGTGTGATCTTCCAGCACTACATCCTTACACACTTTTAACAGCGATCCCCGTTCTTACATCCTCATTTCTTTGGTCCGTCTGCTCAATGTAGTGGGCAAGTAGGGCCTTCCTTTTGCTCTCATCAGATTTGTGCCATATCCGGCCAGTGCTCTGAAAGTCTGGTATGCCTCTGTGTCGTGTTGTGCCATTCATGCTCTGATGAAGGCGCCAGAATGTGGCTAGCGATTTTTCTGAGCACACTTGTTTTTTTTTTTACAGAAGCCATCCCATTTGGCAACCTTAGCCTGCTTAGCACATTAAACCTAAACATGAATTCAAACAGACAGATGGACACAAGAAGAAAATAAACAGTCAACATACATTAAAACGCGAATCAAGATGCAACAAAGCTTGTCAAATCATCGGACAGTTATCACCACTATTGTCCAACAAGGAAATAACTCTGGAGGCAAAACGAGCACTATACAATACAATCTTCATCCCAACGTTGTGCTACCAATGCCAGACCTGGACTCTAGATGCAAGAACAATAAGAAAAATAACCTCTACAGAGATGAAATGTGTTAGACGAATGACAGGAAACAGTCTGAGAGATAAGATCAGAAATGAAGAACTGAGAAAAAAGCTAGGAATAGCCCCAGCCATAGAATATATAAGGAAACAACAGATAAAATGGTTCGGCCACGTGACAAGGCAGAAAGAACAAAACACAACACAACGAGCCTTCAACAAACGTTGTGAGAACAACAGACCCAAGGGTCGACCACGAAAAAGAAGGATCGATGGAATATTAGAAGCACTAGGAAACATAACAGCAGCAGAGGCGAACAGAAGAGCAAAAGACCGCAAATTATATCTCCCCTCGACGCTGAAAGGCAGATGAGGAAGGAAAGAAGAGGAAGAAGATACATTAAAACAGAAAGGTATACACATGGTCAAACAAACATACAGAGAGGTAGACAAATGGATACATAATTATTAAGGACTTAAGGCAGAAACTGTGACCTTCATCATGGAAACAGGACTTCTGATCTGATCTCATGAACCAAAGACAAGATGGAAGGCCTCTCCTGCCAGGACAGGGTGGATACAACAGATGAAACTGTTGAACCAACTAAAAAACGCTCCATATGTCCAACGATGGGACAGATCATGCGAAGAAGAGCATCATTCAAAGCTCAATCTATGGCGAAGGACACCTCGTAAAACAAACCAATGCTGCCTAGCAATAACCATCAGGAGAAGGAAAGGTTTATGGGAGAACACCCAGACAGAAACCAGGGGCAGGGTGGGCCCAACAGCTCTGGATGGCATTCACTCTATGAGAAGGAAAGGTTTATGGGAGAACACCCAGACAGAAACCAGGGGCAGGGTGGGCCCAACAGCTCTGGATGGCATTCACTCTATGAGAAGGAAAGGTTTATGGGAGATCAGCCAGACAGAAACCAGGGGCAGGGTGGGCCCAACAGTTCTGGATGGCATTCACTCTATGAGAAGGAAAGGTTTATGGGAGATCAGCCAGACAGAAACCAGGGGCAGGGTGGGCCCAACAGTTCTGGATGGCATTCACTCTATGAGAAGGAAAGGTTTATGGGAGAACAGCCAGACAGAAACCAGGGGCAGGGTGGGCCCAACAGCTCTGGATGACATTCACTCTATGAGAAGGAAAGGTTTATGGGAGAACAGCCAGACAGAAACCAGGGGCAGGGTGGGCCCAACAGCTCTGGATGGCATTCACTCTATGAGAAGGAAAGGTTTATGGGAGAACACCCAGACAGAAACCAGGGGCAGGGTGGGCCCAACAGCTCTGGATGGCATTCACTCTATGAGAAGGAAAACTCTTACATCAAACCTAGATTCAGCTTGTCAAAGATGGAGTGTGTCAGCCACTGTGCAGAAACAGGACAAAGAGTCAGGTTTGCATTAACACAAGCTTTGAACACTGAAGAAGGACATAAATTAAAGAGTAGAACAAAGACAAGAATCTCCTTTAATGTTACTTGCTCTACATGCCTTGTGACAACCAACATATTTGATATATTAAAGAGTAGAACAAAGACAAGAATCTCCTTTAATGTTACTTGCTCTACATGCCTTGTGACAGCCAACATGTTTGATATATTAAAGAGTAGAAAAAAGACAAGAATCTCCTTTAATGTTACTTGCTCTACATGCCTTGTGACAGCCAACATGTTTGATATATTAAAGAGTAGAACAAAGACAAGAATCTCCTTTAATGTTACTTGCTCTACATGCCTTGTGACAGCCAACATGTTTGATATATTAAAGAGTAGAACAAAGACAAGAATCTCCTTTAATGTTACTTGCTCTACATGCCTTGTGACAGCCAACATGTTTGATATATTAAAGAGTAGAACAAAGACAAGAATCTCCTTTAATGTTACTTGCTCTACATGCCTTGTGACAGCCAACATGTTTGATATACCAACAGATATAGAAACTATTCCATATCCTCAGTTATTAAACTGCTATTGGTAACAAAACACACATCAATGTCTCACACAAGAAAAGATTATATTCTCAATGTGTCCATTTGTATGTTTTAGTCCACTAGCATGTAAATCATGAGTCAGAGATCAACCAAGTGGTGCTCACTGAGTGATATAAAACTGATTACCAACAAACAATTAAAAACAGTGTCCAGCAGTTTGACATAAGCTCACTAGAAGGCCACATCAACATTTCAACCTAAAGCCATTTGTTGATAGTTGATCTGTGTTGATGGAAGTAACATTGTCATCTTTCTGTGATAGTGTGTGAGTTTAGAGATGACTGGTGTGAACAGTCTTAGCTCACAAGATCTTATCTTATACTTTCCACATATGTTGTTGTAGAGATTTGTGAGAAGCCTCCGTTAGCTCACAAGATCTTATCTTATACTTTCTACATATGTTGTTGTAGAGAGTTGTGAGAAGCCTCAGTTAGCTCACAAGATCTTATCTTATACTTTCTACATATGTTGTTGTAGAGAGTTGTGAGAAGCCTCAGTTAGCTCACAAGATCTTATCTTATACTTTCTACATATGTTGTTGTAGAGAGTTGTGAGAAGCCTCAGTTAGCTCACAAGATCTTATCTTATACTTTCTACATATGTTGTTGTAGAGAGTTGTGAGAAGCCTCAGTTAGCTCACAAGATCTTATCTTATACTTTCCACATATGTTGTTGTAGAGATTTGTGAGAAGCTTCAGTTAGCTCACAAGATCTTATCTTATACTTTCTACATATGTTGTTGTAGAGATTTGTGCGAAGCCTCAGTTAGCTCACAAGATCTTATCTTATACTTTCCACATATGTTGTTGTAGAGATTTGTGAGAAGCTTCAGTTAGCTCACAAGATCTTATCTTATACTTTCTACATATGTTGTTGTAGAGAGTTGTGAGAAGCCTCAGTTAGCTCACAAGATCTTATCTTATACTTTCCACATATGTTGTTGTAGAGATTTGTGAGAAGCCTCAGTTAGCTCACAAGATCTTATCTTATACTTTCTACATATGTTGTTGTAGAGAGTTGTGAGAAGCCTCAGTTAGCTCACAAGATCTTATCTTATACTTTCCACATATGTTGTTGTAGAGATTTGTGAGAAGCTTCAGTTAGCTCACAAGATCTTATCTTATACTTTCTACATATGTTGTTGTAGAGAGTTGTGAGAAGCCTCAGTTAGCTCACAAGATCTTATCTTATACTTTCCACATATGTTGTTGTAGAGAGTTGTGAGAAGCTTCAGTTTTTTATCATGGACCATCATTGATGTACTGATTGCTGATCAGTCAAGGAAGATTGACCTGCACAAATGATCAATGTAGACTATCCCTTCCATTATTATTGTGGTCACATCTCACAGCAGCTACATCTGTACTTTAAACAACCTTTAAGCTTTTATAGTCATGGCCTTGTGTAGAATTGTTTCTTTCTATGAATGACAAACAATTTATAAACAATAAGTGTAACAGTGTAGCAGGGAATGAAAAGATAGTTATGTGTTTTAAGGGAATGAGAGAACAAGATGAGTAGGGGGCTCCATAAAGAACACAAGTTCAGCATCACGCATGGAGGATATGGTATTACGAGAGAGTTGGGTCAGTGATAGCAGCCAAGCGTGAAGAGAGAACAAAGCATAGATACAGGAGTCAAGGACAGGAATGGAGTTGACAGCACAGTTAAATGAGGGATACATGACAGATTGAGCTAAAAGTATATAACAAATAGAAAGGGGTCAATGTCGCAAGTAATAGAGAATGTTCTGGAAGCTTCCATGAGTTGACAGAATTAAGGGAGAATGGGGGTTTTGCAAAAAAAAAGAGACTAAGATAAAAGAGTAAAGTAACAGGCCAAAATCTGATTGGTTGAGGTAAGGAGTATTTAAACAGGTACACAGAGAAAGACAGACAAGATCACCAGTAGTTGAAGTGAGAAGGGTCTGGCCAATGATAGAAGGGCATTAAGTTTGAGCCCGTATATGAGTGGAATGATCAAGTACTCAATAATGTGTAGAGACTAAACCAGCAGTGTTAGTTCATTCATATTAACACAAGATCACCAGTAGTTGAAGTGAGAAGGGTCTGGCCACTGATAGAAGGGTGTTAAGTTTGAGCCTGTATATGAGTGGAATGATCAAGTACTCAATAATGTGTAGAGACTAAACCAACAGTGTTAGTTCATTCATATTAACACAAGATCAACCGTATTCTAAGGGAGAAAGTCTGGCCAATGCCAGAAGAGTGTTAAGTCCGAGCCTGAACATGAGCAGAAAGCTCAATTACTCAAATAATGCGTTGAGACCCCGAGACCAAATCAACAGTGTAAAATAAATATTTAGAATTAGATGTGATCTGTTCTGTGAATTAGGACATGATATCATTCTATGAAGTGTGTCATTAGAGAGCTTATGAATGAGGACATGATTTATTATGCACATAATAACATGTTATGCGTCTAAGCAAAGTAATATGAAGTATTATTATGAAATTGGATGTAATATGGCGATGTGAATAGAGAGTTACATGTTGCAAGAGAAGTATAGTAGGAGGAGTGTATCAGAACCTTGTTAGTACTACTTTGTGAAGTAGAGTGGTCATCTACACCTCCCCGGCTCGAAGTGTGTGAGATTTGTATATATAGTGAAGTGTGTAAATAAAGCCTGTTGAAGTTGTACAACTAAGGCTTGTTGTTTGTCTTAGCTCAGCAGTAGATGTTAATATAAGGCTGGATCCAAACGATCATCTAGCTTCAGTCATGGGTATTAAGAAACACAACGCAAAGTAACCATGAGATATGAACGACCAATGGAAATGAGGCTTCTACACAACCACATCAAACAAGCCAGTGGATCACATCAATAAGGTGAAGGCTATTGAAAGTTATAGGGAGCCGCGATAGCTCAGTGGTTAGTGAACTGGACTACAAAGGACAAGGGGTAGGGTTCGATCCCAACCGACGGCTTCCGGGTTCACCCAGCCTTAAATGGGTACCGGATCTTTTTTTCTGGGAACTTAAAGTTGCATGAGCGTATTACCAACTACATTACCCCAAAAATCATGTGCCAAAGGTCTGTAAAATTTATGGTCACCAACACCATATTCCCTATACGCCGCCACTTGGCGTGACAGGGGTACTTTACTTTTTTTTTTACTTGGTTTTTACAACAAGAACAATATTACACTTTCTATTCAGTGGGAAGCATGTCACATGTAAGATATTTGAACGTAAAATAAAAAAAATAAAAATACAGTCACTAACACAGCTGTAAAAATCTGGAACAATAAAGACTGACCTAAAAAAACTCACCAGATGTGAACAGCATTCAAAAGGTAGGGATATATATTCAATTCTAATGAATCAGTAAATGTTTTTTGTAACATAAAGAGAGAGCTATGGAGAATAATAATGAGACTTTATGTGATTCCTAACAAAACAGTCACAATCATAAAAGAAATCTGTACACCAATTTCATAGTCAGCATTAACCACAGAAACTGATTGATCAAAAGTAACAATGGAAGTATTACACGGGTGGATATCATTTATTCTGTATTTGAATTCAAGAGAAGATGAACACAATGATAAAACTAAGTGATGGAGATAGATTTAATAAATTATAAGTTGACTTCTTCCACATGTGTTAGCTTGTGTTTCCATAGACTGTGATTCTCAGCAAAATCTGCACCACACACATCACATTTGTAGGGCTTCTCTCCTGTATGTGTTCTCTTGTGACTTTTAAGATAACCATTCTCAGCAAAATCTGCACCACACACATTGCAACTGTAAGGCTTCTCTCCTGTGTGTGTTCTCTTGTGCCTTTTAAGATTTCCACTCACAGCAAAACATGCACCACACACATCACATTTGTAAGGCTTCTCTCCCGTATGTGTTCTCTTGTGATTTAATAGATTGCCATTCACTGCAAAATCTGCACCACACACATCACATTTGTAGGGCTTCTCTCCTGTATGTGTTGTCTTGTGCCTTTTAAGATGTGCACTCACTGCAAAACATGCACCACACACATCACATATGTAAGGCTTCTCTCCCGTATGTGTTCTCTTGTGATTTAATAGATTGCAATTCTCTGCAAAATCTGCACCACACACATCACATTTGTAAGGTTTCTCTCCTGTATGTATTCTCTTGTGAGTTTTAAGATCTCCACTCTGAGCAAAACCTACACTACAAACATCACATTTGTAAGGCTTCTCTCCTGTATGTATTCTCTTGTGAGTTTTAAGATGTCCACTCTCAGCAAAACATGCACCACACACATCACATTTGTAAGGCCTCTCTCCTGTATGTATTCTCTTGTGAGTTTTAAGATGTCCACTCACAGCAAAACATGCACCACACACATCACATTTGTAAGGCTTCTCTCCTGTATGTATTCTCTTGTGAGTTTTAAGATGTCCACTCACAGCAAAACATGCACCACACACATCACATTTGTAAGGCTTCTCTCCTGTATGTATTCTCTTGTGAGTTTTAAGATGTCCACTCTCAGTAAAACAAGCACCACACACATCACATTTGTAAGGCCTCTCTCCTGTATGTGTTTGCTTGTGAGTTTTAAGATATCCACTCTCAGCAAAACATGCACCACACACATCACATTTGTAAGGCTTCTCTCCTGTATGTATTCTTTTGTGCCTTTTAAGATGTCCACCATGAGAAAAACTAGCACCACACACATCACATTTGTAAGGCTTCTCTCCTGTGTGTGTTTGCTTGTGAGTTTTAAGATATCCACTCTCAGCAAAACATGCACCACACACATCACATTTGTAAGGTTTCTCTCCTGTGTGTGTTTGCTTGTGAGTTTTAAGATATCCACTCTCAGCAAAACATGCACCACACACATCACATTTGTAAGGCTTCTCTCCTGTATGTCTTTTTTTGTGCCTTTTAAGATGTCCAATCTGAGAAAAACTAGCACCACACACGTCACATTTGTAAGGCTTCTCTCCTGTATGTGTTCTCTTGTGAATTTGAAGATGTCCACCATTAGAAAAACTAGCACCACACACATCACATTTGTAAGGCTTCTCTCCTGTATGTGTTCTCTTGTGAATTTTAAGATGTCCACCATTAGAAAAACTAGCACTACAAACATCACATTTGTAAGGCTTCTCTCCTGTATGTATTCTCTCATGTATAATAAGATTTCCAACTTGAGTAAAACCTGCACCACAAGTATCACACTTATAAGGCTTCTCTTCTATGCATCTTCTGTTGTGTTTTATTGAACAACCATTGTTATCAAAATCTGTATCACTAACATTACATTTGTCTAGCTTCTCTGCTGTATGTGTTCTATGATGTACTATTTCAGTTACACTCAACACACTATCACTTAATGCCTCATTAACAGGTGATGGAAAGACCATCTCCCTTTCTGGCATGTGTTTGGGCTTGATGTCAGGTATCCAAACCTGGGGGCTAGAGTCTTGACTGCAGCCCTCACTTTGATCTACCTGAGAACAGAAAGAGATTATAATGTGAAGTAAATCAAGGCTGAATTAAATGTTGAAATGGGACATAATTCTTGATTTAAAATTCTATTTCCTGAGATTTTGTTTGATTCTACTGATTTATTTCTGTCTTGTGTTCACCCGATTACTACATTATTTGATATTCCACTTCATCATTTGCCCTTAAAAAGATGTTTAATATGTGTAGATGCTTTGTGTTTTGTTTTAGTTGCACCTTTTGGCCCACCCCATCAGTCTTCAGCATGGGCATTTACTGGTACCGGGTAGTTTCAAATTTTTGAATCCCCTATTTGCTTGGTTAGACTGGACTAGTGTGTCTATTTCTAGAGGCACCATAAAAAGTAGGGCCTGGACAGTTCTGCTTCACCGACCCTGGTAAAAGCCATCAACTATGAGCTGTAGGCAGCATCCATCTCTGTTGTAGTCAGATGCCTTGACCCTTAGTCCCAAATATTTAGCTTCCCACCAAAATGGGAAAAACAAAGAACATTTTCAAAATCAAAAGTCCAGTAATTTTCAGTGTAAGAAACAACACACAAACATGCTGTATTCTATATGTGCAATGTTCACTTTAGAAAACACACAAACATGCTGTATTCTATATGTGCAATGTTCACTTTAGAAAACACACAAACATGCTGTATATGTGCAATGTTAAGGTGACCATTCGTCCCGGATTGTCCAGGACAGTCCCGGAATTTGACATTTTTTGAACCTTTGTCCCGGATTAGCTGCCGTACCGGTTTTGTCCCGATTTTGGCATATTTTTTAGCTTTTGTCCCGGATTTGATAAAAAATAATTTGGGACACAAACGTTTACCAATTTTGCCATTTTGGTATATGGCGTACATTTCTTCAATTAAAAAAAAATATTATTCCGTTGCTGTGTAGACAATTTTGTTTAATATCAAAACAGTAGAATGCGCTCCTAGTTTTAAATCTCGTATATATTCGTTGTGTTACTAACTTTCACTTTCACTTTCGCAAAAAATGGCACCGAAGCGTAATTGTAGTTTTAATCAAGATTTACAAAAGGAATACCCTTTTATAAAAAAAGTCTACATCGTCATCAGACTTCACTGTAAGATGTAATATATGTTCATCCGGGTTTACTATTAACCATAGTGGACGTGGTGATATTAAGAGCCACATAAATAGTGATAAACATAAGAGAGCCGTCGCTACTGCTGCATCAAGCTCGTCGTTGACAAATTTTTTTCGAGCTGAACAGGTTGGTGACAAAGAAGAACAGTTAGCTGCTACAGAAGGTGCCTTTGCATATCATACAGTGATGCACAATCACACGTTTAGATCTATGGACTGCACATCAAAATTGCTTCAGGTAACTTTAGAACCAAAATTTGCTTGTGCACGTATGAAAACAGAAGCTATTATTCAGAATGTGTTCACACCCCATGCTCTAAACGAGTTGAGATGTGACCTAGAAAACGCAACATTTATCTCCATACTGACAGATGCCTCCAACCACAAAGAAATCAAGATTTTTCCTTTGCTTGTCAGATACTTTGATCGCAATAAGGGACTGAAAGTTAAAATATTAGAGTTGAAGTCATTGCCGGGTGAAACATCTGATATAGTAAGTAGTTTTCTTATTGACTGTCTAACTGTAAATGGTTTAAAACTGAAAGTAGTTGGATTAAGTGCAGACAACACAAATTCTAATTTTGGGGGCGCTGAAAGAAAAGGACAGAACAATGTTTTCACAAAACTGAAAGAAAACCTTGGACATAGTTTGATAGGTGTTGGGTGTGCTTGCCATATTTTCCACAACACTGTTCGAGCAGCTGCAGACGTATTGCCTGTTGATGTTGAAATGACTATTGCAAAAATGTATTTGTACTTCAAATCATACACAGTTAGAGTTGAAAGTCTCAAGGAGTTTTGTCAGTTTGTCGACACAGACTTCCAGAGGATTTTAGGTTATGCACAAACTAGGTGGCTTGCGCTCTTGCCTGCTGTTGAAAGGGTTCTTTACATGTTCCTGCCTCTAAAATCATATTTTCAATCTCAAGACAGATGCCCAGTTTTTATACAGGAATTCTTTGAAAACCCACTGTCTGAGGCATGGCTTATTTTGGTTCACAGTCAGGCATCCTCTTTCCACGAAGCAGTGCAGAAAGTAGAGGGACAGATGGTCACTGTATTTGAAGTCATTGACAACATCAATAGGTTGAAAGCTATCTTGGAGTCCAAGCTTCTTGCCATCAAGAGTTCAGATAATCCTTAAAAAGCTGGAAATGGAAGGATTTCCACGTGATGATGTGAAAAAGTTTAACGCCAGTGTTTCTTCATTTTATGAAACAGCTTTAAGTTATTTGAAGAAATGGGCTGCAAATAATTTTCAAAACCTAGAGTCTTACAGCTGGGTAATGCTGAACAGAACACCAAATTGGGAAGATATTGAGAAGTCTTCATCATTAGTGAGTCAAACAGTGCCTTCAGTCGACTTTCCAGAAAATGAAATGTATGACGAATATGTCTACATGAAACAGTTCATTACTTCACAAAAAATTAGTGAGTGGAGTCTTAATAAAACATTACCAGGGCAGCGTTGGGTTGAACTAGCTTCCCACCTCAGAAACAATCATGTGCCCGTTTCACATATTCTGAAGTTGGCAGAGTTCTTTTTGTGTCTACCTGGAACAAATGCTGCAACAGAACGAGTGTTTTCTCTGATGAACAGTTTGTGGACAAATGATAAAACACAACTAGGTGTTGAAACTTTAAAAGCCATGTTGATCACCAAAGTGAACTATGAGGGAACATGTGTAGAATTTTATAAGATGCTGCATACAAAGGCGGACATTTTACAGAAAATTCACTCATCTGAAAAGTACAGCATCTCTGTTTCACCTTCAATTTAAGTGAGTATCACTGTATTTTTTTTATCTCCTGATTATCCTGATAGCGTATTGTAGGTCTATATTATTAGATGTTTTAAAATGTATGTATTATTCACTTGAAAATGACAGCAAGAAGAAATGTAATTTTATTGGTGGAAAATTGAAGTAAAATTATTCCGTCCCGGAATGGGATTTGAAAAATATGGTCACCTTATTAATGTTCACGTTAGAAAACACATTGTAAACAAATAAATAAACACACTCACATCATTATCCAGTTCCTGTTTTAAAAAATCTTGAAGGAATGGAATTTGTCTTTCTCTTTTGACTGCAGCCTGAGAAGATAAAATGTCAATGTTTACATTATGGGATACTAAACATTTTCTGGAAATACTGAAGTGTCTGAATATTTAAGACTTACAAATATTATTTACTACATGTTTTTGGCACTGTAGTGATTACAGACATATGCAACAACATATACCATACAGGATAGATACCAAATGAACCAAAAACATCAACTTCCATTTGATTGCCTAAAAAGAATGGTGCAGTTGAATGCAGTGACTTTTGAACAATAAGCCTAATGAGCCATTTTACACAAATATTGCTAAAAGTTATACAAAGAAAGATTCAGAATAAAATCAGTATTGAATTACAGGAGCAGTAATTTGGATTTAGAAAAAACAGTGGGACAACAAACACCATATTCTGTGTGAGGACATTAATCAAAAAGTACACAGAGGTAAACAAACCAATATAAGCCTGCTTCATAGACTACACCAAAGCTTTTGATAGAATACACCATAATCAACTTATAGACTGCCTAAAGGATATAAATCTAGACGACACAGACATACGACTGATATGTAATTTGTACTGGGAGCAAACAGCAATAATAAAATATAACAAGGAGAACTCTACACCCATTGATATAAAAAGAGGAGTAAGACAAGCATGCATCCTATCACCAAGATTGTTCAATCTATACACTGAGCAAATCTTTAAAAACATCATAGAGATTCCAGGCCTAAACATTAATGGAAAGATAATCAATAACCTGAGATATGCTGATGATACTGTAGTGCTAGCAGAAAATTCTAAAGATTTACAATTACTTAACTCTTTCAGGACTATTATCTGACACCTTTGTTCAATGAAACTGATAATTTCCAACTATTGACCAATACGTCAGATATTTTGGGTGTCACTGAATATTTGATTTATTTTCACTGATTTTCATTTTTATTTCAACCAATACTTGATTTCCATTAGTAAGAGAGTTCTCACTTTCACCTGATATGGGAATGGTCTGAGCTTTGAACGTTGGAAAATTTTTAATTTATATTCATATAGACATAGTAACATAATGGCCACGCCAACTGCTGGCACCTCTTGCAGCCGACCAAAACGACATAGTGGAGAACAAGCTAGAAAGATGTTCGAAATCTTGTTATTGAGTGATTCAGAAATAGAGTATTCACAGTATTAATTTAGACTCGGACAACAATTTTGTTGCTGCTGTGATAATGGGTCTCAATATTAGTAAAAGTTATGCTAAAAAGGCTTAGGTTTAGCTAGTGGATGCCTTCAATTCCAGCACTATCAGTGCCTCAGAGGAATTGAGTGGTAATGATTCTGATGACGTAACTGGTACTTTAGGGACATATCACACAAAATAAGTCTAGTTATGTAAATAAAAATAATAGACTTTTCAATAATATTGTTCTGACATCACATAATTTATATTTTTCATGCTGGGATCATTTACAAAAGTGTACATAATTTTGTGGACTTCCGTTGTAAAGATGGTTGGATTTAGGTCACGTTCTCTTGATCGCTGCAGTAAGTGCATTCGGGATCTGATTAATTTCGGTTCTCCGTTGTACTTTTCTGCGTTAAAGTAAAAGTTGTGATCTTTTTATTACATCTGCGCTGCTAAAGCGATGTTGTACACTGGCAACAGTCCATTTTTGACAAATCAAGTGTTGTGAATGCGACCTTCCAACATCTGAATTTGATCTGCGCTTTACGTCACATTAGTTCATGGCCGTTGTTGGAATTCCTTGACGCAAGTTATTTCCATGCTACTTATCAATGTAAACCACTTTGTCAGCCGCAGTTTTATCTCTTTACAGAATTTGCACAGTGTTTTGTTCGTCTTAGGCTCCTTTTACTAGAGTAATCAGAAATTGAAAGGGAGCAAAATTGTGTGTACGACATTTTTTGTGCGCTACATCATTGTAATGGTTCATCGTATATCCCTAGACCGGCTGTACACTAATCTTACGGTCGGTTGTTTGATGTGCGACGGGGATAACCTGATGACTGTGTGTCTATATGTTCGGAATTGGAGTCAACAACGATGGCCTAACATCATCAAGTGCTCTACATTTTAAAAAAATATGATGATCATCATTTTCAAGGGGACGTGAACTCCCGGTATATGGTGGATAGGCGGCGGAAACAATTAAAGGCTATGCCTGAAAAGTGTTCCTTATTGCAGTTTCCTCATATTCCAAGTCCGGCTTGTTGCAGGAGCTACTGAGTTAAGTGCTCTGTGCACACCGTGAGCTGTGTGTCCCATCTGTTTTGATCATGTTTTGATATTCCAATTGTTTTATGAATGGTGATATCTTATGACAGGGAAAAGTTGGCTGTGTTCACTTTCTGCACAGTTTCGCCTTATGTCTTTGGCATGTGCTGAGGACTACAGTTACTTTACTTTGTTTGGGAGATGAGATTCGGATGATTACACTGGCATGGGTGGTTGAGCAATTATGGATTTTAATTCATTTGCAGTGATACCGGGGCCTTCCATAACCAAATAACATAATTTTGTTATTTGTGGACATAAATTAATCAAATGAACTGTATTTTGGAGGAATTTGGATTATGTTATATAATATTTCAAAACAAATGGATAGCAACACTTATAAAGATTGAAAAAGGTAAATGAATTACAATATTTTAAATTTAAATTTACCTTTCTTGAATATTTTATGTTGAAAAAATATAATTATTCTAACAAATAAACACATATCATAAATATATTGCTATTTTCGTTTAATGTATCCATTTTTCTTTCCAGTGATGTCTAAACACATACCACATTTATCTAAATTATTGTGTGAAGTAGTCAAATGAAAAAGGTATATGGTGAAATTATTTGAAACAGGAAAATTAGTCTGGTTCAAAACCTAAAATAATGTGCTTCCTGCTCTGGTCCTGAAAGAGTTAATGAAATGAACATGATAAACACAAAATATGGATTAGCTATGAATACCAAAATACTAAAACTATAATCAATAACAAAGATAATACTCAAAACCTACACGTGGATAATAAAGTTGAAGGAATACACTTGGAGAATGTTATATCTAGTTAGGGCAGTCTAGAGGTAAGGTATCAGACTGGACAAGAAGGACGTTGGTTTTAATCCCACCACAGGTAGTGAAAATTTCCCATTTTGAATTCATTGTTTCTTAATGTCTTTACATACAATCCCAGTCAAGTGAGATCCAATGTCTAACCATTTCAGGTAACGGAAGAAAAAAATGGATATCTCATATTCTGCATTTATTAAAGAAGACCTTTTGCAGTTAGAAATAGAAAATAGGCCAAAAATAACCGCTGTCACAAATCTACCCAAAAAACATCAAAAGCCTCAACAATAAAAAGTGAGAGAAAAATGAGTCTTTGACATAAGAGAATGTCTGTATTGTGAGGGACACCAAAGCAAACAGCTGCCAATGTGGATAAATAGAAAAAAGCCACATTCACATAAAATTATATTTCCCTGGTCTTGACCAGAAATATAAAATAGAGTACACAAAGATGGTGTATTCAAGGAATTCACCAGCTCCCTATAGTTTGAACTGTTTCTGAGGGCCATATTTGTGTTACTAAGGTGTTAAGAGCACTACAATTAGTTTGACTCAATGACCAACATTTAATGTTGTCTTGAAAGGTAGGCTATCAATGAATGCATGAAAAGTTGTGTTATGGCAGCTGTCTATAGTTTCCAGAGTGGCATTCTTGACAGAAAATGAAATGAATTCAAAGATTAAAGATGCAGGGGAAACGAGGCAAAACAATTTTTCCTTATCCATTCTGCTGCAAGACCTGCCATTTAATCATTAGTAGAATCAGCCACAAGAGAAGTTGCTTCGTAAAACAGTCCTAGCAGTTATTACTAAAGATCAACAGTTGCCAACTTACAACAATAGGTGAAGATGAAAAAAATGACTCATAAAAATTCTTAACTATTGTTAGAATGAAGTACATTAGGCCTGAATCTTGTATTTTCTTTGTTTATGATCATAGTTTTAGTCTTTTTGATATTCATATCTAGTCATATTTTTTACTTGTCATGTTTATAATTTTTACTCATTAAGTAATTGTTGTAGATCTTTATGATTTTCTGTTAGTAGTACAGAATCATCAGCATATCTTAGGTTATTGATTATCTTTCCACTAATTTGTAGGCCTGGCATCTCTGTGATGTTTTTAAAGATTTGCTCAGTGTATAGATTGAACAAGCTTGGTGATAGGATGCATCCCTGCCCTACTCCTCTTTTTATATCAATGGGTGTAGAGTTATCTTTGTTATATTTTATTATTGCTGTTTGGTCCCAGTATAGATTACATATTAGTTGTATGTCCATGCCATCTAGATGTATCTCTTTTTATCATCATCATCATCATCATCAAGTACCGGGCCTAGTGGCGA
The DNA here is from genome assembly GCA_032433765.1 of Megaustenia siamemsis. Taxonomy (NCBI): domain Eukaryota; kingdom Metazoa; phylum Mollusca; class Gastropoda; order Stylommatophora; family Ariophantidae; genus Megaustenia; species Megaustenia siamemsis. Next base: position 21,516,836 of record JAVIAB010000159.1, read on the forward strand.
AGGTGATCATGTCTCTCCACAACTTTTGATCTCAGCAGCTATTTATCATTTCTGTTGTTGACCTTCCGCCAAGCCATTCTCATAAGCTGTCTGTTATTTTTTCTCTTTGCTTCCCTCTATCTCTTCGTCCCTCAATTTTTCCAGTTGTTACAATATATTCAAGTTGTTCTCTTCTCATTACATGGCCAAAAAATGATGATTGTCTCTTCCTAACATTGGAAATCAGCTCTCTTTTTGCTTTGACCTCTCTCAGAACCTCTTCATTACTCTTCTTAGCTGTCCATGGTATTCTCAACATTCTTCTGTAAAACCACATTTATACAGCCTCCAGTGATTTTCTGGTCTATTGTCCTATTGTCCATGACTCGAATCCATATTTTAAGACTGGCTCTACATAACATTTAAGAACTCTTTTTTTTTTCTTGTTTCTATTGTCAAAAATGGATTGCATAGTATTTTCCTAATTTTTTGGAAAGCTGCTTTTGCCTGAGCCATTCTACATCTCACCTCTGTTGTACATCTTCCGTCTGAGGTTAACAAAGTTCCCAAATATTTAAATTAATTTACCTGTTTTAATATCTCTTTTAGGCATTCTATATAAGTTGTTTGTGGTGTACTCTATCAAAAGCTTTGGTGTAGTCTATGAAGCAGGCAGATATTGGTTTGTTTACTTCTGTGTACTTTTTGATTAATGTTCTCATGCAGAATATGGCTTCTTTTGTCCCGCTATTTTTCCTAAATCCAAATTACTTCTCATCTAATTCAGTATTGATTTTGTTCTGAATCCTTCCTTGTATAACTTTTAGCAAGATTTTTGTTACCTGGCTCATTAGGCTTATTGTTCTAAAGTCACTGCATTCAACTGCACCATTCTTTTTAGGCAATGCAATGAAAGTTGATATTTTTAGTTCATTAGGTATGTATCTTGTATGGTATATGTCATTGCATATGTCTGTAATCACTTCAATTTTACCAGTTGTAAGCAAGTATTCCAACTTTCCTTTTCTCACAATGTTCATAAAACATGTTGATAATTTCTTTCTGATGTTTCCAAGGAGCTCCCTTTTTGTGTTGGCCTCTTTGTGAATTTTCTTGGTCTTTTTAGCTGTTCAGGGAACTTTCAACATTCTTCTGAGAAATCAAATCTCTGTGGTCTCTAATTGTCTCTTTATTTAAACTATTTGCAGTTTTTAAAATCTATAACCAAAGCTGTAAGTAGCTTATTTAATAATAGTCATTCTTCTTCTTACTTTCAGCTCCCTGTGGAGCATAGGTCTTCAACAAACACTTTCAGCTCCCTGTGGAGCATATGTCTTTAACAAACACTTTCAGCTCCCTGTGGAGCATAGGTCTTCAACAAACACTTTCAGCTCCCTGTGGAGCATATGTCTTTAACAAACACTTTCAGCTCCCTGTGGAGCATAGGTCTTCAACAAACACTTTCAGCTCCCTGTGGAGCATAGGTCTTCAACAAACACTTTCAGCTCCCTGTGGAGCATAGGTCTTCAACAAACACTTTCAGCTCCCTGTGGAGCATATGTCTTTAACAAACACTTTCAGCTCCCTGTGGAGCATATGTCTTCAACAAACACTTTCAGCTCCCTGTGGAGCATATGTCTTTAACAAACACTTTCAGCTCCCTGTGGAGCATATGTCTTCAACAAACACTTTCAGCTCCCTGTGGAGCATAGGTCTTTAACAAACACTTTCAGCTCCCTGTGGAGCATAGGTCTTCAACAAACACTTTCCAAGCCATTCTGTTTCTAGTTTTCTTTTTTAAAGATCACTCCATGTCTTCCCGCATTATCTACATCTCTGCTTCTGTCTCTGGAAGAATATTTTGGTCTTTGTCTCTTCCCCATGGTGATTCCAAAAATGGCCTGTTGTCTATATACTCTCAGTTGGCCTCTGTAGTGTGTGTCCTAACCAGTGACATCATCTTCATTGAATCACTTCTTCCACTTTTATTTGATGGTACTTTCCCATCATTCTACATTAGTGATTTTGTCCTGCCATTTCCATCCTTTTATTATGTGCAAGCATCCATCAATTAAAGTCTGTATCTTTATGATTGTCATTTTTGTCATTCTCCATGTTTCACAGCCATATAATAGGACTGATGAGTTCCACAATTTTTATTTTTCTATTTAACCTTAACTTTTTTGGATTTCCAAGTTTCCTACAATTTTTCCTTTTTCATGTTTTATTGCAATATGGACTGATACTTTATTATCAGAACTTCTGGTACCACAGAAAGATGAGAACTGTCACACAGACTATCCAGGTAATAACAGTAATTGTCATGTAATAATATCAAATGTCTTGGGCCAATTCAAATTTAAGTTCTTCCTCTTGGTCTTGTCCTCATTAAAAAACCAACATTCCAGCCAGTGACAAACATGCCAAGTAGCAACATATAAGGCAGCAACATTATGGTATTAACTCTTAGTGCATAAGTCTAGAAAACCATAAAATACAAAAATGAGTGCACAACATGATGTATTAACATTAGTAAAACATCAGACATCATTGTTGTTTATTAAATAACAACATTTATGTTTATGATCATTACTGAAAAAGTAGGTGGCTGGGTGGTCTAGAGGTCAGATGTTGGCCTCTGGACATGAAAGTCTCGAGGTTGGTTCTCACCACAGGTGGTAGAAAATAAAAATAAAAAATAATAAAAAATAAATAAATAAATAAAAATTGAATTAGTGGCTTTACCCTCCACTTGTCTCTGGGTAGTGAGATCTGATGTATGGCCCTCTCAGAAAATGGTTAAAAATAAGAGGTGCTGAGTGCATTCTGCGCATGTTAACGAAAACTTGGCAGTTGGAAATCACAAACTGTAGGAAAAAATAGCCATTACGCTGGCAAAAAATTGATGATAAAAGTCAATTATAAGGTGGCAAGCATCTAACACATGGCTGCCAGTGTGTTTTTAGGCAAAAAATTGATGATAAAAGTCAATTGTAAGGTGACAAGCATCTAACACATGGCTGCCAGTGTGTTTTTAGGCAAAAAATTGATGATAAAAGTCAACTTTAAGGTGGCGAGCACCTAACACATGGCTGCCAGTGTAAAAATAGGCAAAAAATTGATGATAAAAGTCAACTTTAAGGTAGTGAGCACCTAACACATGGCTGCCAGTGTGTAAAAATAGGCAAAAAATCATATTCATGCAAAATTCAATCCCTCTGGACTTTGCCAGAATCATAGAGCTGGTGAACGCAATGTTCTAAATGACTAATAAGACTAATGTCTTATTTTTAAATGAAAAGTGCAAGAATTATAAAATAAACTTGAAGAAGTAATGAAATTGGAATAAACAAAATCTACACTTAATGTGATGTGTACAGATTTACGCATGTCAGTAACCCAAGAAATGGTATTTGTTGTAAAATATATCAATATTTATACAAAAATTGTAAATATTTGAATGGCTACTACACTCACAAATACTTTTCAATCATGTTTTTCAAACTTTGATGTCACATAATAATTTTGAGTTGCACATATTCACCTTCATTACTTCAATCTTAACTCACCATACTGGGGGGATTATTAAAAAATAATTAGTTACTCAATGATATGGAGGTTATCTTTATTTGTATTAACCTTATTTTAGATCTACTTTTTGAAAACACGTCAGCTATTTCTAGAACCAGAGCTAGTACAAGATAATGGCCACTTATCTCCCATGTCTATGTGCTTGATAGCTAAAATTAACTTCACTCAAAATGATTTGAAAAATAATGGATTAGAATAAATACCAAGGAATTTTATTTCAACTACAAAGTCAGAAACTTGAGAGTAAAATCCTAATAATCAATGAGCCAAATAAGTGGAAACGATATCCACTTCTAAAATGTGGTTTGCACAAAAATATTACTAAAAGGCCTTAATACCAACTAAAGTACTCACTTTATAATCCATCTCCTGTTTTATATTCTCAACAGGTAGCAGGTTCCGGGTTTCCATATTTTTGACATTCTGAGAAAGGAAAGGTAAGGTCCCATTTTAACATGTTGAAATATTGGAATAACAAGACAAATGGAAGATACAATGAATAAGTTATATCTAATTTCTACATAACAACACATCTGAACTTTTAAGACAGCTAAGAAGAGTAATGAAAATGTTCTGAAAGAGGGCAAAGCAAAAAGAAAGCTAATTTCCAATATTAGGAAGAAATAATCATCATTTTTTGGCCGTGTAATGAGAAGGGAGCAGAAGGAATATATTGTAACAACTGGGAAAATTGTGGGACGAAGAGATAGAGGGAAGCAAAGAGAAAGGATACCAGACAGCATAAGAGAATGGCTTGGCAGAAGGTCAACAACAGAAATGATAAATAATTGTCATGATCGAAAGTTGTGGAGAGACATGATCACCTATGCCAGCAGGCCCGGTACTTGATCATGATAATAATGATTTAATGTAACATAAATATGTTGATGGTGAAATAAGTATTTGTTGTTAGCAGCATACAACATAATAGGTGATATAGTCTGGAGGAATAAAGAAACAATCACAAGATCTGTCATTCTATGGAAGCCAAGATGAAAGCTCAAGCAAGAGACAGATAAAAGACAACCTGGTACGTAAGGGTACATGACAATGACCACTTCTATCCTTAGTGATTTTGTTCTTCCATTTCCATCCTTTTTTTCTGCGTAAGCATCCATTAATGAAAGTCTGTATCTTCATGATTGTCAATTTTGTTGTTCTCCATGTTTCACAGCCATATAATAGGACCAACTTAACATTTGAGTTGAAAAGACAATGGCTACGCCTGGGTCTTATCATGTAAAATATGGACATAGAGTGATTATTGTTGCAGAGATTTTGTTGTGGACTTCTTTTTGTCACATAATGTATCAGCTAATAATTGATTTACTACAAGTCAAGTAGTAGAAACAACATAATTTTTTTCTATATTTTTATGTTAATTATGTTTGAGTTAATGAGGATAAGAAAAAAAATGTCACATAGAAAACAAGCACAATCAATTATAGAAAGTTAATACTGCCTGTCTTATGTCTGTTTAGTTAAGTACATTTGTAACTAAATTAGTACTTTTAAAACTAACCAATCTACCTACTTCATAATCTGGTTCCTGTTTTATATTCCAAATGGGGATAACATTCTTCGTTTCCATACTTGCGCCTGTCAGAAATTAAGGAGGAATGTTCAATATTTAGTGAGAATTAGCAGGAGATGGTAATTTTACTGTCATATTTTTTGCCTTTCAATTAGTTATCAGTTACATATCACCAATGGTCATTGAAACTAACTTGTCTATTACTTTGTCAATACTTAATCAAGTAATGTATCACAGGACAACCCGTGTTTGTTCCCGCAGGAAGCAGTGTGAATTGCACTCATGGTTGCCAAACGATGGTGGTTTGATATAATACCCCCCACGGTCGAACCATTAGGAAGAACTGATCATGTGCTAATCAAATAACTACTCTACGTATAATAGTTGAAAAAAGTTTAGAACTAAAATCTCCACTTTATATTGGATTCATAGATTACGAAAAGGCAATTGATAGTTTAGACAGAAGAATGCTTGGGAAGTTGTTGAGTTAATATGGAATCCCCCATAAAATGTAATAACCTGATAAAAACAATGTACGAAGGAATGAAATGTAGTGTGGTGAATGAAGGGCAGCTTACAGAAGTATTACAGATGCCTTCTGTCTCCATTTCTCTTTCTACTGGCCATAGATTGGATTATGAAAATAACTCAAAACAACAGAAATGGGATCCAGAGGTCACTGACCAAACAACTTGATGATTTAGACTTTGCTGATGACATAGCTCTCCTATCACACAGCCATCAACAGATGCAGGATAAAATGAGCATACTTGATGAAAGATCACAACAGATAGGATAGAAAATTAATAGAGATAAGACCAACATTATGAGAATTAATGCAATTGGCAATAACCAAATAAAATTAGGAGAAATACCTCTATTAGATGTACAATCTTACATATATCTGGGTAGTGATATAGAGGGAGGAACAGAAAATGATACCAAAATAAGGATATCAAAAGCAAGAGGAGCTTTTGTTGCACTGGGAAACATATGGAAGTCCAAACATGGCCAAGCCAGTGTAACCTATACTGTTTGAGCAGTGTGTAGATATATTTGGGAGACCTGCGCAAGTCATGACCTCCATGTCTGTCACTTTATCCTTCCAGCTGATACCAAGAATATGGCGCAGACATCACATATGGAATGCATTTAGCCTCCTCTCCTGGTTTACATAGGTTGTCCAAGATTCGCTGCCATACAGGAGGATACTAATTATGCAGACATTGTACACCTGGTTTTTGTTTTAATTGTCAGTTTGCATTTTTGCCAGCCATGCCTAGAAAGATGGGCAAAGGTGGTAGCAGCTTTACCAATACGTGTGTCAATTTCTGTATCTATAGATAGTCTGTCGCTGATGATGGACCCCAGGTAGTTATACTGCTGCACAACATCAAATTTATAGTTATAATATATAGTACATTAATTGACTTACCAATAAACTTAATAGTAGTACTTAACAATCTATCTAATAATAAATGGGTCCTTTTTTAGTCACTGAAAAGACAACCATGATCAAGCATCAGACCTAGCACGAGCACTGGACCCACATTGTATCTGAGAGTATCTCACTATATATGACCATACAACGTCTTTTCCCTTAATTTTGCATTCGTCTTTTATTCCAAGAATCGTCTTCATAAAGTACAACTTAGTGCTACTATTAATATTATTTTCCCAATTGTAAAATCAGTTTATTTTCTATTTGTTTACTTTAGAGTAAACTTTTAACATTAGTTGAACCTACGATTGTCTTTTACTTTTAGATAAGTCAAGATACAATTCTGATTGGAGTGAGATTCATATAAAAAGGAGATGGAAAATAAAACATGAAAAAGATTTTGATTAAGTATGTTTATTTAAGTTAAGAAGTTAATGTAAACAACACTCACAGCAACACAAACTCTTTGACAAACCATCAAACCGGTAAAAGAAGTTAGTGTAAGCAACACTCACAGCAACACAAACTCATTGACAAACCGGTAAAAGAAGTTAGTGTAAGCAACACTTACAGCAACACAAACTCGTTGACAAACCGGTTAAAAGAAGTTAGTGTAAGCAACACTCACAGCAACACAAACTCGTTGACAAACCAATAAAAGAAGTTAGTGTAAGCAACACTCACAGCAACACAAACTCGTGGACAAACCGATAAAAGAAGTTAGTGTAAGCAACACTCACAGCAACACAAACTCGTAGACAAACCGGTAAAAGAAGTTAGTGTAAGCAACACTCACAGCAACACAAACTTGTTGACAAACCGGTAAAAGAAGTTAGTGTAAGCAACACTCACAGCAACACAAACTCGTGGACAAACCGATAAAAGAAGTTAGTGTAAGCAACACTCACAGCAACACAAACTCGTTGACAAACCGGTAAAAGAAGTTAGTGTAAGCAACACTCACAGCAACACAAACTCGTTGACAAACCGGTAAAAGAAGTTAGTGTAAGGTAAACAACACTCACAGCAACACAAACTTGTTGACAAACCGGTAAAAGAAGTTAGTGTAAGCAACACTCACAGCAACACAAACTCGTGGACAAACTGATAAAAGAAGTTAGTGTAAGCAACACTCACAGCAACACAAACTCGTTGACAAACCGGTAAAAGAAGTTAGTGTAAGCAACACTCACAGCAACACAAACTCGTTGACAAACCGGTAAAAGAAGTTAGTGTAAGCAACACTCACAGCAACACAAACTCGTTGACAAACCAGTAAAAGAAGTTAGTGTAAGGTAAGCAACACTCACAGCAACACAAACTTGTTGACAAACCGGTAAAAGAAGTTAGTGTAAGCAACACTCACAGCAACACAAACTTGTTGACAAACCGGTAAAAGAAGTTAGTGTAAGCAACACTCACAGCAACACAAACTCGTTGACAAACCGGTAAAAGAAGTTAGTGTAAGCAACACTCACAGCAACACAAACTCGTGGACAAACCGGTAAAAGAAGTTAGTGTAAGCAACACTCACAGCAACACAAACTTGTTGACAAACCGGTAAAAGAAGTTAGTGTAGTGTAAGAAACACTCACAGCAACACAAACTTGTTGACAAACCGGTAAAAGAAGTTAGTGTAATCAACACTCACAGCAACACAAACTTGTTGACAAACCGGTAAAAGAAGTTAGTGTAAGCAACACTCACAGCAACACAAACTTGTTGACAAACCGGTAAAAGAAGTTAGTGTAAGCAACACTCACAGCAACACAAACTCGTTGACAAACCAATAAAAGAAGTTAGTGTAAGCAACACTCACAGCAACACAAACTCGTTGACAAACAGCTAAAAGAAGTTAGTGTAAGCAACACTCACAGCAACACAAACTTGTTGACAAACCGGTAAAAGAAGTTAGTGTAAGCAACACTCACAGCAACACAAACTCGTTGACAAACCAGTAAAAGAAGTTAGTGTAAGCAACACTCACAGCAACACAAACTCGTTGACAAACCGATAAAAGAAGTTAGTGTAAGCAACACTCACAGCAACACAAACTCGTTGACAAACCGGTAAAAGAAGTTAGTGTAAGCAACACTCACAGCAACACAAACTCGTTGACAAACCGGTAAAAGAAGTTAGTGTAAGCAACACTAACAGCAACACAAACTCGATGACAAACCAGTAAAAGAAGTTAGCGTAAGCAACACTCACAGCAACACAAACTCGTGGACAAACCGATAAAAGAAGTTAGTGTAAGCAACACTCACAGCAACACAAACTTGTTGACAAACCGGTAAAAGAAGTTAGTGTAAGCAACACTCACAGCAACACAAACTCGTTGACAAACCGGTAAAAGAAGTTAGTGTAAGCAACACTCACAGCAACACAAACTCGTGGACAAACCGGTAAAAGAAGTTAGTGTAAGCAACACTCACAGCAACACAAACTTGTTGACAAACCGGTAAAAGAAGTTAGTGTAAGCAACACTCACAGCAACACAAACTCGTAGACAAACCGGTAAAAGAAGTTAGTGTAAGCAACACTCACAGCAACACAAACTCGTTGACAAACCGGTAAAAGAAGTTAGTGTAAGCAACACTCACAGCAACACAAACTCGTTGACAAACCGGTAAAAGAAGTTAGTGTAAGCAACACTCACAGCAACACAAACTCGTTGACAAACCAGTAAAAGAAGTTAGTGTAAGGTAAGCAACACTCACAGCAACACAAACTTGTTGACAAACCGGTAAAAGAAGTTAGTGTAAGCAACACTCACAGCAACACAAACTTGTTGACAAACCGGTAAAAGAAGTTAGTGTAAGCAACACTCACAGCAACACAAACTCTTTGACAAACCGCTAAAAGAAGTTAGTGTAAGCAACACTCACAGCAACACAAACTCGTGGACAAACCGGTAAAAGAAGTTAGTGTAAGCAACACTCACAGCAACACAAACTTGTTGACAAACCAGTAAAAGAAGTTAGTGTAAGCAACACTCACAGCAACACAAACTCGTGGACAAACCGGTAAAAGAAGTTAGTGTAAGCAACACTCACAGCAACACAAGCTCGTTGACAAACCGGTAAAGAAGTTAGTGTAAGCAACACTCACAGCAACACAAACTCGTTGACAAACCGGTAAAAGAAGTTAGTGCAAGCAACACTCACAGCAACACAAACTTGTTGACAAACTGGTAAAAGAAGTTAGTGTAGTGTAAGCAATACTCACAGCAACACAAACTTGTTGACAAACCGGTAAAAGAAGTTAGTGTAATCAACACTCACAGCAACACAAACTTGTTGACAAACCGGTAAAAGAAGTTAGTGTAAGCAACACTCACAGCAACACAAACTTGTTGACAAACCGGTAAAAGAAGTTAGTGTAATCAACACTCACAGCAACACAAACTTGTTGACAAACCGGTAAAAGAAGTTAGTGTAAGCAACACTCGCAGCAACACAAACTCGTGGACAAACCGATAAAAGAAGTTAGTGTAAGCAATACTCACAACAACACAAACTCGTTGACAAACCGGTAAAAGAAGTTAGTGTAAGCAACACTCACAGCAACACAAACTCGTTGACAAACGGTAAAAGAAGTTAGTGTAAGCAACACTCACAGCAACACAAACTCGTTGACAAACCGGTAAAAGAAGTTAGTGTAAGGTAAGCAACACTCACAGCAACACAAACTTGTTGACAAACCGGTAAAAGAAGTTAGTGTAAGCAACACTCACAGCAACACAAACTCGTTGACAAACCGGTAAAAGAAGTTAGTGTAAGCAACACTCACAGCAACACAAACTCGTTGACAAACCGGTAAAAGAAGTTAGTGTAAGCAACACTCACAGCAACACAAACTCGTGGACAAACCGGTAAAAGAAGTTAGTGTAAGCAACACTCACAGCAACACAAACTTGTTGACAAACCGGTATAAGAAGTTAGTGTAAGCAACACTCACAGCAACACAAACTCCATGACAAACCGGAAAAAGAAGTTAGTGTAAGCAACACTCAAAGCAACACAAACTCATTGACAAACCGCTAAAAGAAGTTAGTGTAAGCAACACTCACAGCAACACAAACTCATTGACAAACCGGTAAAAGAAGTTAGTGTAAGCAACACTCACAGCAACACAAACTCGTTGACAAACGGTAAAAGAAGTTAGTGTAAGCAACACTCACAGCAACACAAACTCGTGGACAAACCGGTAAAAGAAGTTAGTGTAAGCAACACTCACAGCAACACAAACTTGTTGACAAACCGGTAAAAGAAGTTAGTGTAGTGTAAGCAACACTCACAGCAACACAAACTTGTTGACAAACCGGTAAAAGAAGTTAGTGTAATCAACACTCACAGCAACACAAACTTGTTGACAAACCGGTAAAAGAAGTTAGTGTAAGCAACACTCACAGCAACACAAACTTGTTGACAAACCGGTAAAAGAAGTTAGTGTAAGCAACACTCACAGCAACACAAACTCGTTGACAAACTGGTAAAAGAAGTTAGTGTAAGCAACACTCACAGCAACACAAACTCGTTGACAAACAGCTAAAAGAAGTTAGTGTAAGCAACACTCACAGCAACACAAACTTGTTGACAAACCGGTAAAAGAAGTTAGTGTAAGCAACACTCACAGCAACACAAACTCGTTGACAAACCAGTAAAAGAAGTTAGTGTAAGCAACACTCACAGCAACACAAACTCGTTGACAAACCGATAAAAGAAGTTAGTGTAAGCAACACTCACAGCAACACAAACTCGTTGACAAACCGGTAAAAGAAGTTAGTGTAAGCAACACTCACAGCAACACAAACTCGTTGACAAACCGGTAAAAGAAGTTAGTGTAAGCAACACTAACAGCAACACAAACTCGATGACAAACCAGTAAAAGAAGTTAGCGTAAGCAACACTCACAGCAACACAAACTCGTGGACAAACCGATAAAAGAAGTTAGTGTAAGCAACACTCACAGCAACACAAACTTGTTGACAAACCGGTAAAAGAAGTTAGTGTAAGCAACACTCACAGCAACACAAACTCGTTGACAAACCGGTAAAAGAAGTTAGTGTAAGCAACACTCACAGCAACACAAACTCGTGGACAAACCGGTAAAAGAAGTTAGTGTAAGCAACACTCACAGCAACACAAACTTGTTGACAAACCGGTAAAAGAAGTTAGTGTAAGCAACACTCACAGCAACACAAACTCGTAGACAAACCGGTAAAAGAAGTTAGTGTAAGCAACACTCACAGCAACACAAACTCGTTGACAAACCGGTAAAAGAAGTTAGTGTAAGCAACACTCACAGCAACACAAACTCGTTGACAAACCGGTAAAAGAAGTTAGTGTAAGCAACACTCACAGCAACACAAACTCGTTGACAAACCAGTAAAAGAAGTTAGTGTAAGGTAAGCAACACTCACAGCAACACAAACTTGTTGACAAACCGGTAAAAGAAGTTAGTGTAAGCAACACTCACAGCAACACAAACTTGTTGACAAACCGGTAAAAGAAGTTAGTGTAAGCAACACTCACAGCAACACAAACTCTTTGACAAACCGCTAAAAGAAGTTAGTGTAAGCAACACTCACAGCAACACAAACTCGTGGACAAACCGGTAAAAGAAGTTAGTGTAAGCAACACTCACAGCAACACAAACTTGTTGACAAACCAGTAAAAGAAGTTAGTGTAAGCAACACTCACAGCAACACAAACTCGTGGACAAACCGGTAAAAGAAGTTAGTGTAAGCAACACTCACAGCAACACAAGCTCGTTGACAAACCGGTAAAAGAAGTTAGTGTAAGCAACACTCACAGCAACACAAACTCGTTGACAAACCGGTAAAAGAAGTTAGTGTAAGCAACACTCACAGCAACACAAACTTGTTGACAAACTGGTAAAAGAAGTTAGTGTAGTGTAAGCAATACTCACAGCAACACAAACTTGTTGACAAACCGGTAAAAGAAGTTAGTGTAAGCAACACTCACAGCAACACAAACTTGTTGACAAAACGGTAAAAGAAGTTAGTGTAATCAACACTCACAGCAACACAAACTTGTTGACAAACCGGTAAAAGAAGTTAGTGTAAGCAACACTCGCAGCAACACAAACTCGTGGACAAACCGATAAAAGAAGTTAGTGTAAGCAATACTCACAGCAACACAAACTCGTTGACAAACCGGTAAAAGAAGTTAGTGTAAGCAACACTCACAGCAACACAAACTCGTTGACAAACCGGTAAAAGAAGTTAGTGTAAGCAACACTCACAGCAACACAAACTCGTTGACAAACCGGTAAAAGAAGTTAGTGTAAGGTAAGCAACACTCACAGCAACACAAACTTGTTGACAAACCGGTAAAAGAAGTTAGTGTAAGCAACACTCACAGCAACACAAACTCGTTGACAAACCGGTAAAAGAAGTTAGTGTAAGCAACACTCACAGCAACACAAACTCGTTGACAAACCGGTAAAAGAAGTTAGTGTAAGCAACACTCACAGCAACACAAACTCGTGGACAAACCGGTAAAAGAAGTTAGTGTAAGCAACACTCACAGCAACACAAACTTGTTGACAAACCGGTATAAGAAGTTAGTGTAAGCAACACTCACAGCAACACAAACTCCATGACAAACCGGAAAAAGAAGTTAGTGTAAGCAACACTCAAAGCAACACAAACTCATTGACAAACCGCTAAAAGAAGTTAGTGTAAGCAACACTCACAGCAACACAAACTCATTGACAAACCGGTAAAAGAAGTTAGTGTAAGCAACACTGGCCAACACTCACAGCAACACAAACTCGTTGACAAACCGGTAAAAGAAGTTAGTGTAAGCAACACTCACAGTAACACAAACTCATTGACAAACCGGTAAAAGATGTTAGTGTAAGCAACACTGGCCAACACTCACAGCAACACAAACTCGTTGACAAACCGGTAAAAGAAGTTAGTGTGAGCAACACTCACAGCAACACAAGCTCGTTGACAAACCGGTAAAAGAAGTTAGTGTAAGCAACACAAACTCGTTGACAAACCGGTAAAAGAAGTTAGTGTAAGCAACACAAACTTGTTGACAAACCGGTAAAAGAAGTTAGTGTAATCAACACTCACAGCAACACAAACTCGTTGACAAACCGGTAAAAGAAGTTAGTGTAAGCTACACTCACAGCAACACAAACTCGTTGACAAACCAGTAAAAGAAGTTAGTGTAAGCAACACTCACAGCAACACAAACTTGTTGACAAACCGGTAAAAGAAGTTAGTGTAAGCAACACTCACAGCAACACAAACTTGTTGACAAACCGGTAAAAGAAGTTAGTGTAAGCAACACTCACAGCAACACAAACTCGTTGACAAACCGCTAAAAGAAGTTAGTGTAAGCAACACTCACAGCAACACAAACTCGTTGACAAACCGGTAAAAGAAGTTAGTGTAAGCAACACTCACAGCAACACAAACTCGTTGACAAACCGGTAAAAGAAGTTAGTGTAAGCAACACTCACAGCAACACAAACTTGTTGACAAACTGGTAAAAGAAGTTAGTGTAATGTAAGCAATACTCACAGCAACACAAACTTGTTGACAAACCGGTAAAAGAAGTTAGTGTAATCAACACTCACAGCAACACAAACTTGTTGACAAACCGGTAAAAGAAGTTAGTGTAAGCAACACTCACAGCAACACAAACTTGTTGACAAACTGGTAAAAGAAGTTAGTGTAAGCAACACTCACAGCAACACAAACCTGTTGACAAACCGGTAAAAGAAGTTAGTGTAAGCAACACTCACAGCAACACAAACTCGTTGACAAACCGGTAAAAGAAGTTAGTGTAAGCAACACTCACAGCAACACAAACTTGTTGACAAACTGGTAAAAGAAGTTAGTGTAATGTAAGCAATACTCACAGCAACACAAACTTGTTGACAAACCGGTAAAAGAAGTTAGTGTAAGCAACACTCACAGCAACACAAACTCGTTGACAAACCGGTAAAAGAAGTTAGTGTAAGCAACACTCACAGCAACACAAACTTGTTGACAAACCGGTAAAAGAAGTTAGTGTAAGCAACACTCACAGCAACACAAACTCGTTGACAAACCAGTAAAAGAAGTTAGTGTAAGCAACACTCGCAGCAACACAAACTCGTGGACAAACCGATAAAAGAAGTTAGTGTAAGCAATACTCACAGCAACACAAACTCGTTGACAAACCGGTAAAAGAAGTTAGTGTAAGCAACACTCACAGCAACACAAACTCGTTGACAAACCGGTAAAAGAAGTTAGTGTAAGCAACACTCACAGCAACACAAACTCGTTGACAAACCGGTAAAAGAAGTTAGTGTAAGGTAAGCAACACTCACAGCAACACAAACTTGTTGACAAACCGGTAAAAGAAGTTAGTGTAAGCAACACTCACAGCAACACAAACTCGTTGACAAACCGGTAAAAGAAGTTAGTGTAAGCAACACTCACAGCAACACAAACTCGTTGACAAACCGGTAAAAGAAGTTAGTGTAAGCAACACTCACAGCAACACAAACTCGTGGACAAACCGGTAAAAGAAGTTAGTGTAAGCAACACTCACAGCAACACAAACTTGTTGACAAACCGGTAAAAGAAGTTAGTGTAAGCAACACTCACAGCAACACAAACTCGTGGACAAACCGGAAAAAGAAGTTAGTGTAAGCAACACTCAAAGCAACACAAACTCATTGACAAACCGCTAAAAGAAGTTAGTGTAAGCAACACTCACAGCAACACAAACTCATTGACAAACCGGTAAAAGAAGTTAGTGTAAGCAACACTGGCCAACACTCACAGCAACACAAACTCGTTGACAAACCGGTAAAAGAAGTTAGTGTAAGCAACACTCACAGTAACACAAACTCATTGACAAACCGGTAAAAGAAGTTAGTGTAAGCAACACTGGCCAACACTCACAGCAACACAAACTCGTTGACAAACCGGTAAAAGAAGTTAGTGTGAGCAACACTCACAGCAACACAAGCTCGTTGACAAACCGGTAAAAGAAGTTAGTGTAAGCAACACAAACTCGTTGACAAACCGGTAAAAGAAGTTAGTGTAAGCAACACAAACTTGTTGACAAACCGGTAAAAGAAGTTAGTGTAGAGTAAGGAACACTCACAGCAACACAAACTTGTTGACAAACCGGTAAAAGAAGTTAGTGTAATCAACACTCACAGCAACACAAACTCGTTGACAAACCGGTAAAAGAAGTTAGTGTAAGCTACACTCACAGCAACACAAACTCGTTGACAAACCAGTAAAAGAAGTTAGTGTAAGCAACACTCACAGCAACACAAACTTGTTGACAAACCGGTAAAAGAAGTTAGTGTAAGCAACACTCACAGCAACACAAACTCGTTGACAAACCGCTAAAAGAAGTTAGTGTAAGCCACACTCACAGCAACACAAACTCGTTGACAAACCGGTAAAAGAAGTTAGTGTAAGCAACACTCACAGCAACACAAACTCGTTGACAAACCGGTAAAAGAAGTTAGTGTAAGCAACACTCACAGCAACACAAACTTGTTGACAAACAGCTAAAAGAAGTTAGTGTGAGCAACACTCACAGCAACACAAGCTCGTTGACAAACCGGTAAAAGAAGTTAGTGTAAGCAACACAAACTCGTTGACAAACCGGTAAAAGAAGTTAGTGTAAGCAACACAAACTTGTTGACAAACCGGTAAAAGAAGTTAGTGTAGAGTAAGGAACACTCACAGCAACACAAACTTGTTGACAAACCGGTAAAAGAAGATAGTGTAATCAACACTCACAGCAACACAAACTCGTTGACAAACCGGTAAAAGAAGTTAGTGTAAGCTACACTCACAGCAACACAAACTCGTTGACAAACCAGTAAAAGAAGTTAGTGTAAGCAACACTCACAGCAACACAAACTTGTTGACAAACGGTAAAAGAAGTTAGTGTAAGCAACACTCACAGCAACACAAACTCGTTGACAAACCGCTAAAAGAAGTTAGTGTAAGCCACACTCACAGCAACACAAACTCGTTGACAAACCGGTAAAAGAAGTTAGTGTAAGCAACACTCACAGCAACACAAACTCGTTGACAAACCGGTAAAAGAAGTTAGTGTAAGCAACACTCACAGCAACACAAACTTGTTGACAAACAGCTAAAAGAAGTTAGTGTACGCAACACTCACAGCAACACAAACTCGTTGACAAACCGGTAAAAGAAGTCAGTGTAATCAACACTCACAGCAACACAAACTCGTTGACAAACCGCTAAAAGAAGTTAGTGTAAGCAACACTCACAGCAACACAAACCCGTTGACAAACCGGTAAAAGAAGTTAGTGTAAGCAACACTCACAGCAACACAAACTCGTTGACAAACCGGTAAAAGAAGTTAGTGTAAGGTAAGCAACACTCACACACAGCAACACAAACTCGTTGACAAACCGGTAAAAGAAGTTAGTGTAATCAACACTCACAGCAACACAAACTTGTTGACAAACCGGTAAAAGAAGTTAGTGTAAGCAACACTCACAGCAACACAAACTCGTTGACAACCGGTAAAAGAAGTTAGTGTAAGCAACACTCACAGCAACACAAACTCGTTGACAAACCGCTAAAAGAAGACGGTTTGGGCCTTCCCGTTTGTAAACTGAAGCTGAGCGGAAGTGACGTAAAAATTAATGGAAGTGGTTGCCATTTTGGCTTTCCTAAAACACATTTATTTTAAAAAGGAAATAATATAGTAACTAAACCTACATGGCATTCGGCGTCTTGACTGAATGTTGGTAGCAAGCAATTATGCAATAATAACAAGTCAGTAGTTTGGTAAACAAAAATATTAGTGTCTTATGCTGGATGCTGCTTTGCTGAACACCTTCACTTGTGACTGAATCTGCCAATATTGGACAGACAAATCTATCCACAGAAAGAACAAGATGTATTTCTGGTGCATGGCCTTGTCTCCCTTCTCTTTGTCTTCTCAATAGTATTGGTAATGCCTCAAAAGTTGTTGTGTCGATTTTTTAATTTTGTTCTCCGTGTGCTACGATATGCAACGAGATTTTCCGTTTCTTTCACTTATAGAGAATTCACTTAAGGAAGCCCTGCAAAAATTCTTATATCTCAGCACTGGTATGTGCATAGGTCCCTCTCTTTTCTTAAGTTCGTCATCAAATAGTTGTTTGGGAATACGAATATTTACCATTCTTCTTATATGACCCAGCCACCTTAATCTACGGCTCCTAAGTGCTGCCATGATGGATGGGAGTTTGGCTCGTTGTAAGATATAAGAATTGGTTACTTTGTCCTGCCGTGTGATGTTCATAATCTTTAGAAAACAACGTACATGAAAACTGCTTAACTCTTTCTACTGCCCTGTAGTCAAGTTTCTGATCTGTACACAATTTTGGTAAACTTAAATCTTAGTCCTCAGTGTTAATTTGATGTTGGCCCATACTCTATCTTTAGGTTTACCAAATGTGGAAGATGCCTTTCATATTCGGGAATTTATTTCTCCTTCAAGGGATACAGTGGCTGTGACCAAAGAACCGAGAGAGGCGAATTTTCACACATATTCAAGGGGTGTGTTATATACGGATATGGCTGCGGGACCGGCTAACCTTGTTGAAGCAGTGAAATTGACACATTGGTGTTTGTAGACTTCAATCAATAAGCAAAGAACAATATATTGTCCGAAGCAGTATTGAACCCGTACTCATTGACACAGCACCTTGTGAGAAATCAAACGCTAGAGTACACGGCCAACTTAGCTATTTAAAAATGTAGCTACCATTGATGATGTCTTTCACGCAGGTGTACTCATGACAGTAGCAAAGGGTTACGATCACATGTGTACTCATGACTGTAGCATAGGGTTACGATCACATGTGTACTCATGACTGTAGCATAGGGTTACGATCACAGGTGTACTCATGACTGTAGCATTGGGTTACGATCACAGGTGTACTCATGACTGTAGCATAGAGTTACGATCACATGTGTACTCATGACTGTAGCATAGAGTTACGATCACATGTGTACTCATGACTGTAGCATAGGGTTTCGATCACATGTGTACTCATGACTATAGCATAGGGTTACGATCACAGGTGTACTCATGACTGTAGCATAGGGTTACGATCACAGGTGTACTCATGACTGTAGCATAGGGTTACGATCACGTGTGTACTCATGACTGTAGCATAGGGTTACGATCACAGGTGTACTCATGACTGTATCATAGGGTTACGATCACAACTCGGGAATAAATTGTTATCTGTTTCTTCCTGTTACGATACGTAGCTCCCTGATAGGGTAGGGCTTAATACTTGGGTTGCATACAAACAGTTATAGGAAGAAACAACACGAATAGTATCTTCCTGTGGTTTAGACAGGAGACAAATAATAATAAATGAATATTATTATAGAGGGAAACTTTCGAGACGATAGATCAGCTTATCATTTCAGAGAAGGAGATATGTTTACAGCACTCAGAAAAAAATCACAAATTATCAATGAAAAATTGTCTTGAAAGATACAGATTCCCACTTTATTATTACCCTCTATTTTGAATAGTGAACATGTTACTTCTCATTATGTTGTTGCCAGTGTAGATGAGAAGTCTTTAAAGTTTAGCTATTTTCTTGCATTCCTTGGAGGCCCCGTGTGTCTTCAGATTTAAGCAAAACTAATTTTTGAATTTCAGTTTAGAGTTTGGAATCAATGTTAAGTAGTCAGGGTTATACAGTCAAAATTAGCGTCTACAATCATAACCTTAGACTCAGCTTGTGTTGGAGTTGGGTTGTGTTCTGCTCCATACAGTTTTATGTTTATTTTGCATGTTCACTGTAGCCCAACTCGTGGTCCCGTATAGGTATACCATTTTACGTCTCATGTTGTATTTTCTGGCTTTGTTTTTATTTGTTTAATTTCTATAGTTTGTTGTTATACCTGATGATGGCTTTTGCCGAAACGTTGTGGTTTGTCTTGTTTTTCTATTAGTTTAGCTCCTTCCTAACATGTTATGCTTATTTTACAAGTTCTATGCAGCTCTGCTCGTGGACCATCATAGCATTTAGTGTTTTAAATATTTAATATCTGTGCTTTATCTTCTTGCGTGCTAGAATTGAACACTTTATTTTAACGTCATCGATTGATGCAGTCAATAAGTTACATTGAAGGTCTCTTCTACCTTTTTAGCTCCCAGTGGAGCATAGGTCTTCAACAAACACTTTCCAAGTCGTTCTGTTTTTTGTCATTCTTTTAAGATCATTCCATGTCTTCCCCATCATCTTCATTTCTGCTTCTATCTGTCTTCTCCAAGAATTTCTTGGTCTTCCTCTTTGTCTTTTCCCCTGCGGATTCCAAAAAAGGGCCTGTTGTGTAATACTCTCAGTTGGCTTCAGTACTGTGTATCCTATCCAGCGCCATTGTCTTCGCTGTATCTCTTTATCCACTTGTATTTAACTGGTACATTTCCATAATTCTATGTTAGTGATTTTGTCCTACCATTTCCATCCTTTTATTCTGCGTAAGCATCCATTAATGAAAGTCTGTATATTCGTGATTGTCAATTTTGTTATTCTCCATGTTTCACAGCCATATAATAGGACCAACTTAACATTTGAGTTGAAAATTTTTATTTTTGTATTTAACCTATTTTATTTGGATTTCCATATGTTTCCCAGTGCAATGAAAGCTCCTCTTGCTTTTGATATCCTTATTTTGGTATAATTTTCTGTTCCTCTCTTATTATCTATATTACTGCCCAGATATATATAAGATTGTACGTCTAGTAGAAATATTTCTCCTAGTTTTATTTGGTTATTGCCAATTGTATTAATTCTCATAATGTTGGTCTTATCTCTATTAATCTTCAGTCCTAGCTGTTGTGATCTCTCATCAAGTATGCTCATTTTATTCTGCGCCTGTTGATGGCTGTGTGATAGGAGAGCTATGTCATCAGCAAAGTCTAAATCATCAAGTTGTTTGGTCAGTGACCACTGGATTCCATTTCTGTTGTTTTGAGTTATTTTCATAATCCAATCTATGGCCAGTAGAAAGAGAAATGGAGACAGAAAGCATCCCTGCCTTACTCCTGTTCTTATTTCAAATGCTTATGTAAGCTGTCCTTCATGCACCACACTACATTTTGTTCCTTCATACATTGTTTTTAATCAGGTTAATAAACTTTATGGGGATTCCATAATGACTCGGCAACTTCCAAAGCATTCTTCTGTCTAAACTATCAAATGCCTTTTCGCAATCTATGAATCAATATAAAGTGGGGATTTTACATTAAAGGTGGCAGTGTAAAAAGTGACAAGCTGTGACACATTGAAAATTATGTGAGCTTTTTTTCTGGCGTCGAAAAGTATTTTTTCCACATTTTTTCTGTTTTTGTTTTCTTGTATAATATTGTTTGGCATAAAGTATATAAAAATCTGGCAAAGTAAATTAGTACGGACAGGCCAGAGATAATCAAACTTTTGTTCAGTTCAAATTTCAATATTTGCTCTCTGAGGTCTCCCCATCCTCTCTCTTAGCAGAGGAGAACGCGTGTTTACAAAAAAATATAATAGCAACACTCACTTGAATTGTTCAAATGTATGACCTATATTTGTTTTCTATTCTTGTTAATCCTTTATTATTGATGATGGAAACAATTGATACATTTTACGATGAGTTGAATGAGGCACTTCATGAATGCAAACCACATGAAAACACCATAGTTCCAGGGGATTTTAACGCAAAAGTAGGAAAGGAAAGAGTTGAGGAAGTAGTTGGTCATTATGGCTTAGGCGAGAGGAATGAAAGAGGTGAGAAACTTATTGACTGGGCAAGAAAACACAGGAACAATTTTGAAATGGTTATGGACTTCATAATGAAGAAATGCTGCACATTTGAACGCATTCGAAAATAAATGTCTAAGGACAATATTTGGTATAGTGTGGAACGAATTCAAAACAAACGAGGAAATTAGAGAAATCGCCAATCAACCACTAATATCTTCAGTAATAAAGAGAAGACGATGGTCTTCTCATCAAGTGCCGTCTCCGCAACGAAGGTTGGCTACCATGGAGCGCTATTCTGCTCTGTCTCTTGCTTTGATGGTGCAGGTTGTCATCGGCTGATTTGTCCATCTTTTGATGTTACTCGTCCACGTTAATCTTGGTCTGCCTCTGCCTCTTTTACCTTGTATTTTCCCCTCCAGGATTACTTTCAGTAGGCTGTTGTGTCTTTTAACATGGCCCAAGAATCGCATGTGTCTTGTTCTAATTGTGTCCAGTAGTTCTCTTTTCATTTTTAGTTGTTTTAAGACTTCATCGTTTGTTTTATTTTCCTTCCATCCAATTCTACATATTCTTCTATATATCCACATTTCAAAGCTTCAATTCTCTGTTCTGTTTTCTTGTCTAATGTCCATGTTTCAGCACCATATAGGAATATTGAGAAGATGTAACATTTTGCTATTCTTATTTTTAGCTCTGGTGTTATTTGTTTTGATGTTAGTATGTTCTTTATGGCATTAAAATTACTTTTTGCTATAAAGAAAATATAGATAATAAAGAAAATACGATGGTCATATGTTGGACATGTGATGAAAAGAGATAATAACCGAATAGCATAGCAAGCCCTCATATGGGAAACAACAGGTAAGAGGAAAAGAGGAAGACACAGAGAGACACTGAGAAGAACAATGATGAGAGAGGCAAGAGCAGCAGGATTCGGCTCCCTCAATGAGATAGAGCTGCTTGCACAGAACAGAGACAAATGGTGAGATTTGATAAAATATATTTAAAAGAACTGGAAACTGCTAGAACAAAAATTCAGATAAGAGAAGGAGCATCTTGGTCTACGCCCTATGGGCCAGCTACGGCTCGAAAGGTCAATAGATAGATAGAAGAACACACAACATGATGATAGGAAACACCTGGTTTAAGCAACATCCAAGACGTCTGTGGACATGGAAAAGCCCAGGTGACAACGCACGTAATCAAATTGATTATATAATGATAAGCAATAGATTTAGAAACAGTCTGGTGTGTGTGAAAACTAGACCAGGAGCAGCCTGTAATAGTGATCATGTACCACTTGTGGGAAAGCTTAGAGTAAAATTAAAAACAACAAAATGAGCCTCAGTTAAAATCAAGTTAAATTTAGATTTACTCAAATCAGACAAGAAGCCGCAAGACAAATATAAAATCACAATTTAGAAACGGTACAATGCAATAGAGAAGATACAAAGCATTGATGAACAGTGGGAAATGCTAAAAGAATCAATGCAACAAACATCGAAAGAGTTCATACCACCAGTGAAGACAAATTCAAGAAAGAAATGGATGACAGATGACATTTTGCAGCTAATGGATACAAGAAAAAATGAAAATAAAGAGGAGTATAAGAGATTAAATAAAGAAATTGTAATAACATGTAACTGGGGTTAAACAAGGATGTATTTTTATCGCCCTTGTTATTTGGAATTGTTATGGACTTCATAATGAAGAAATGCTGCACTGGTAATAAAGGCATCGAATGGATACAAGGAGACCATTTGGAGGACATCGACTTTGCTGACGACATAGTTCTCATCAGCAGCCAGATAAAAACGATGCAGGAAAACACAAATGAACTATCATCAATAGCCAGCAAAATTGGGCTTGAGATCAATCATGAAAGGACTAAAGTCATGAAAAGTTTAATTCCAACAGACGACAAAATATACATGGAAAACAAACCAGTAGAAGAGATCAAATTACTTTACCTATCTTGGAAGTCACATTGATCGAGAAGGGGATACAAGCAAAGAAATTAGAATCAGAATAGCTAAAGCAGCAATGTCTTTCAGGAGCCTTGAAAAGTTGTGGAAATCAAAACTCGTCAGCACAAACACAAAACTTAGACTATTAAAATCAAATGTACTATCAACCCTTACGTATGCGTGTGAAAGCTGGAAAACAACAAGAGATATAGAAACAAAGTTGATGGCATTCGAAAATAAATGTCTAAGGAAAATACTTGGTATAGCGTGGAACGAATTCAAAACAAACGAGGAAATTAGAGAAATCGCCAATCAACCACTAATATCTTCAGTAATAAAGAAAAGACGATGGTCATATGTTGGACATGTGATGAGAAGAGATAATAACCAAATAGCAAAGCAAGCCCTCATGTGGTAAACAACAGGTAAGAGGAAAAGAGGAAGACCCAGAGAGACACTGAGAAGAACATTGATGGGAGAGGCAAGAGCAGCAGGATTCGGCTCCCTCAATGAGATAGAGCTGCTTACACAGAACAGAGACAAATGGCGAGATTTGATAAAATATCTTTAAAAGAAAACTGCTAGAACAAAAATTCAGATAAGAGAAGGAGTATCTTGGTCTACGCCCTATGGGCCGGCTACGGCTCGAAAGGTCAATAGAAAGATAGAAAGAATAAAATGTAATGAAGCAAAAGAAGGATGGCTGAAAGAGAGATGCAAAGATATTGAAATGCAACTAAAAGGAGATGCTAAAGCTATATACAAACAAATTGAGGAATTAACAGGAAGAAAAACGCAATAAAAAACTGGATGTTTAAGATCAAAGAAAGTAGAACTGTTGATTGAACAAGAAAACATAAGGGAACGATGGACAGAATACATTAAAGATCTTTATAATGATGAACGAACAGAAGTAAATATTAAGGATAATGGAGAAGGACCAAAAATACTCAGAGAAGAAGTGAGTAGTATAGATTGGCATTTAGATGCAACAAAACTACTTCCAGCAGCAGAATATTCCTTATATAAATAGTCTACCGGCAGATTTTTTACTGCTTCCAGGAATATTCCTTATATAAATAGTCTACCGGCAGATTTGTTTTTTCTTATATGAGAGTCTACCCGCCCATTTTTGTTCCGGTCGTGGTGACCTCTCGTTGTGAAGGCGGCGTCGGGTGACCTCTCGTTGACCTCTCGTGGTGGTGTTGTGGTGACCTCCCGCGGCGGTGGTGAAGGGGTGGTGGTGGTATCATAACTTTCACATTCTTTGTACTTTCAATGGTGCCGTAACTTTCATAAATCTATTCTTTCTTTATACTCTCAGGCAATAAAACAGTGACAAGTTTATTTATTCAAGATAAGTTTTAAAAACTTCCTTTAGAATTAAAGGTAACAACTTAGGCCGTTACACACGCTACACGAAGTAACTACACGCCAAACGCGAAACACCGCGTTAATTAAGCGAGATCAAAGAGCTCGGTAGACGCGCAGCGAAGACGCGCAGCGAAGACGCGCCGCAAGGGGCCGCGTTTAACGTTAAGCAAGATCAAAGAGTTCCCGTTAGACGGACCGCGTTTACATCAAAGAATCCGCCTCCCGTGGTGAAATCTCCGTAGCCGGTAAGTGTTCATCAGGAGTGTCATTTATCAGGGGAATTTTACTGGGTGGTTGTTTTAATGTGAGATGTTTAGGGGAAATTAACACTGACAAGTTTATTTATTTATTGTTTTATTCGTATATATTGAACAATAGATAATACATGGTTTAGACAAAAATGTATTCTTTAACTAATGTACATTATACACATATTTAATACATAGAAAACAAAGTAGTTTATTTACAATCAGTAATACATGATAGTGTTAAATGGCTAAAGGGGAGGTGGTCACGTTGTCAGAATGGAAGTTTATTTATTTATTGTTTTATTCGTATATATCCCACAATAGATAATACAGGGGTAGACAATAATGTAGTCTTTAACTATTGTACCTTATAGACAAGTATAATACATAAGAAACAAAGTAGTTTATTTACAAGAAGTAATACATGATACTGTTAAATTGCTAAAGGGGAGGTGGTCACGTTGTTCAGAATGGACCTGTCACTTGATGGGGTGAGGTAGTACGTTGGAAGTTGTAGTAGTAGGTTAGAAGTTGGCGTGAATTAGAGGTAGTTGGTTGTGGAAGTTGTAGTTGTAGATGTAGTTGGTTGTGGACGTTGTAATTGTAGAGGTAGTTGGTTGTGGACGTTGTAATTGTAGAGGTAGTTGGTTGTGGAAGTTGTAGATGTAGTTGGTTGTTGAAGTTGTAGTTGTAGAGGTAGCTGGTTGTGGAGGTAGTTGGTAGTAGAAGTTGTAGTAGTGAAAGTTGTAGTAGAGCAGGGGACGACGTTCAAATTAACAGACGACGACTTTTATTCGATTGACTCAACAAGCAAAGACCAAAACGTTACTCCCAAACCCACGAAAGCTTAGACTTTGGAGTTCTATATCTTTAGCACTTCAACGAATAACAGACAACAGTAATGGTGAACCTTACAGATAAGAAAACTTAGTTCCAAACCCCAAATTTTCGTCTCATAACTAAAAAGTTGAACTCAAAACATTAAAAATCTAGGTCCAAAGTCAAAATAGTTAGACACGGTAGGGCAAAAGGGCATATTCTTTCCAACCAATACTCCCTATTCTTCTACACATCTGCATCTCGAAGCCTTCGAATTTATATTCAATGTTTGGCTACTGACTATATTTTGCGCCGATTGCTCAGAGTCGATTCTATATTCAACCACTGAACTCTCTGTCGATGTAGTAGACACGTATGTCATGTCATTGTAACAGTCATGTCAATGTAACAGTCATTTCGTTGTAATAGTCATCTCGTTGTAACAGTCACGTATGTCATGTCATTGTAACAGTCATGTCAATGTAACAGTCATTTCGTTGTAATAGTCATCTCGTTGTAACAGTCACGTATGTCATGTCGTTTTATCAGAGACGTATGGTATGTCGTGATGGATGAATGTAGGTTGTCGACTGTGCCATGATGGATGAATGTAGGTTGTCGACGGTGCCATGATGGATGATGTAGGTTGTCGACTGTGCCATGATGGATGAATGTAGGTCCATGATGGATGAATGTAGGTTGTCGACTGTGCCATGATGGATGAATGTAGATTGTCGACTGTGCCATGATGGATGCTGTAGGTTGTCGACTGTGCCATGATGGATGATGTAGGTTGTCGACTGTGCCATGCTGGATGAATGTAGATTGTCGACTGTGCCATGATGGATGATGTAGGTTGTCGACTGTGCCATGATGGATGAATGTAGGTTGTCAACTGTGCCACGATGGATGAATGTAGGTTGTCGACTGTGCCATGATGGATGACTGTAGGTTGTCGACTGTGCCATGATGGATGAATGTAGGTTGTCGACTGTGCCATGATGCTTGTATGTAGATTGTCTAGTGTCGCATGATGGCTGTTGTAGGTTGTCTAGTGTCGGGATGGCTGAATGTAGGTTCTGTCTAGTGTGTCGTGATGAGTGTATGTAGATTGTCTAGTGTGCCATGATGGTTGTATGTAATTGTCGAGTATGCTCCAACAAATCACCGCGCCATTTAAACTTCTTTGAACGCAATGGACACAGATGTTCACCAGAAGAAACCTCATTATGAGAAACCATCTGGAGAAAATCCAATAACCCTTTCGTCAACCATATTTAACATACCTAGTTAAACTTCAATCTCAACAATACTTAGCATACCTACTTTAAAAACATCGATACAATTGAATAACCTTTATCGATAAGCCTTAACGTACTTTAAGAGAAAATATTCCAACTTACAGTGTAAAATATAATGTCATTCCGATAGACTGAACACTAGTATGAACTTCCTTGAAACAACCAAACTTATAACACGAAAGCCCTGAAGGGTCTAGTTTAAATATAAATTGGTAACAAATGAATACATTATCCAATCAGAGAGTGACTATGCCAACATCGACTGATATCTGGATTAACCATTCAGAAAAGAGCATTAACATTGGAGGCGGAGCAAAGTTATGACTGACATCTGTATTATAACCATTCAGAAAAGAGCATTAACATGGGAGGCGGAGCAAAGAAATGGCTGACATCTGTATTATAACCAGTCAGAAAAGAGCATTCCTATGAACGGCAGAGTGATTAACCAATCATAGAAGAGCGTAACTTTGAAAACGGTTCCAGTTCCATCTTAAGGTAAATCAATTGGTCGGGTTCTCAGCGAGGATCGTGGGCGTTTCTGGTCCATAGAATGTGTTTGGATAAACTTATGAAGGAGTTTATGTTCCTGGGGTTGATATTATTCACACATATGATAAGGCGTGTAAGTAAGAAACATTCCAAGTTTTATAAAGCGATGGCTAACCTAGTATATACATGATCGGAGAGAAATGAGCTGTTATTTACTGGAATAATTCAGAGAGTCGGTGGTCATGATATCTACGCCACGTTTGTAACCATCGTTATCGAAATACTTTCAGATCGAATTCGCGATTTCGGTCGTCTTGTTGTTCTATATACCCTCGCCTATCGATTAGTTAAGAATCATGTTAAAGACATGTTCGACTCTGATTCCGACATTTGTGTTTTAGAAACGGACTTTGGTACTTGGACCGGTGGTATCATCGGAAGAGAATTTGGAGAGTGGTTACTAAAAGAAGGTGGTTTGGAAAATTTTCTAGACCTCTCTAACGAAGAAGCTACAACACTGTGGACTCTACTTCACAACAGCCTTTGGTCTTTAAGAGCTTTACCTAGAAATGTTTATCTGTGCGTTTATATATTTTCCCTAATAAAAGTTTGGTAACCCCCACAGCATTTGTTACTGCCTTACAATATTGTTTACCAGGTCACGACACCCTCTCGCACAGATGCTGAGGGTTGTCCTGTAGTAGGCCTGCGATTGTAATAAGAATGGTTTGCTCCAGCTTTGAAATCTGAAATTTTCACAAAAAGAGATGGCGTTACTCAGTTCCCCTATAATGGGGATGTTGAGTTACTAAAAATAGATTCTGATCTCTGATGCAATACCTGATTAGTTACTAAAAATAGAATGTGACCTATGATCCAATAACAGAATACTCATTGTACTGGTGACCAATTGAGACTGTATGTACTCATTCACCCAATACTCTCACATCAACATGGAAAAGTAAACTCCCAGTCATAGAAAAGTATGTTGTCACGATAGGTGTGTCAATAACAAGGAATAAAAATCATTAAAGACATCCTAATTAAGTTGTGAAATTTTGGTGGTTGAGAGATAAATCTGAAGATAAGCACATCAAACTATAAGAACAAGGAAACAATCGTATATTACACACTCTTAGAGCCAGTGTTAAGTTAACACGTATTTAGTTAAAATAGAAGGTTATAAATTGAGTAGAGGTAAACTTATACCTTATGGCTCATCTACTTTTTCGAATAAACTCAAGTTCAGAAGAGGAAGACAGTGATGAAGATAGTGATTTGTCAATGAGCACGCAAACCACGGCAATATGGCCTAGTGGTAATTTTAATAATGGTTTAACTTTAGACTCAATTTTCAAAAAGACAAATATACTTGAAAGGTTTTTAAACTCTAGTGAAACCTCTGACACCTACATCACCGGCTCTCAAAATCAGGGAGCTGGAAGACTGGAGATTCCAACTGAAATAATTAACAACCACTCCTCGACTGGTAATAGAGATATACAAATCTTTGAACATGATATTTATTTTGAACAAATTAACGCAACGTGGAACGAACAATACGCTTGCAGCCAGCAAGGTGATACACTAAACGATAGAGCTACCAAGGTAAGTAATTGCTTTGGAGTCGAGTTTACCTTTTGATTTTGATATTCTCTGTTTCTTCTTCGTTATCTTTATTACTGGGTTATTACACAACTAGTAGAGACATTATCTTTATTGATGATGATAAATAGTAAATTTCCACGTGTAATGAAAATTTTGAAACTAGTTGCTAGTAATGATTGACGTTATAGTAAAGGAAACCGAAAAAATAAAGGACTCATCCTAGAAGAAACGAGACAATTTAGGTTTAAAAGCCAGCAAAAACTTCTAAATGAAAAACACTTTATAATAAAATATCTCTGCACAACTCTGTAGCTGATGTCATTTCTCTTTGTTTCCCTCTGTCTTTTCACCCCTCACGTTTTCAAGTTGGTACAAGTTATTACACCGGTTCTCATTACAAGTCACAACATCCAAGTATTGGATATCTCTTTCACTTCCCACCTAGTAGCCTATTGTCCATGAGTCTCTTGGGTAAGTTAAACTTGCTTCTACGTAAAATTTACTCTACTCCACCTCCAGAGGATAACACTTCAAATGATTTACCAGTATTAATATTATTCCACTTGTCTTTTTCTTTGATGTTACAGTTACTTCTTTATGGTATTAAGGATGAGTCCTTTATTTTTTCGGTTTCCTTTACTATAACGTCAATCATTACTAGCAACTAGTTTCAAAATTTTCATTACACGTGGAAATTTACTATTTATCATCAGCAATAAAGATAATGTCTCTACTAGTTGTGTAATAACCCAGTAATAAAGATAACGAAGAAGAAACAGAGAATATCAAAATCAAAAGGTAAACTCGACTCCAAAGCAATTACTTACCTTGGTAGCTCTATCGTTTAGTGTATCACCTTGCTGGCTGCAAGCGTATTGTTCGTTCCACATTGCGTTAATTTGTTCAAAATAAATATCATGTTCAAAGATTTGTATATCTCTATTACCAGTCGAGGAGTGGTTGTTAATTATTTCAGTTGGAATCTCCAGTCTTCCAGCTCCCTGATTTTGAGAGCCGGTGATGTAGGTGTCAGAGGTTTCACTAGAGTTTAAAAACCTTTCAAGTATATTTGTCTTTTTGAAAATTGAGTCTAAAGTTAAACCATTATTAAAATTACCACTAGGCCATATTGTCGTGGTTTGCGTGCTCATTGACAAATCACTATCTTCATCACTGTCTTCCTCTTCTGAACTTGAGTTTATTCGAAAAAGTAGATGAGCCATAAGGTATAAGTTTACCTCTACTCAATTTATAACCTTCTATTTTAACTAAATACGTGTTAACTTAACACTGGCTCTAAGAGTGTGTAATATACGATTGTTTCCTTGTTCTTATAGTTTGATGTGCTTATCTTCAGATTTATCTCTCAACCACCAAAATTTCACAACTTAATTAGGATGTCTTTAATGATTTTTATTCCTTGTTATTGACACACCTATCGTGACAACATACTTTTCTATGACTGGGAGTTTACTTTTCCATGTTGATGTGAGAGTATTGGGTGAATGAGTACATACAGTCTCAATTGGTCACCAGTACAATGAGTATTCTGTTATTGGATCATAGGTCACATTCTATTTTTAGTAACTAATCAGGTATTGCATCAGAGATCAGAATCTATTTTTAGTAACTCAACATCCCCATTATAGGGGAACTGAGTAACACCATCTCTTTTTGTGAAAATTTCAGATTTCAAAGCTGGAGCAAACCATTCTTATTACAATCGCAGGCCTACTACAGGACAACCCTCAGCATCTGTGCGAGAGGGTGTCGTGACCTGGTAAACAATATTGTAAGGCAGTAACAAATGCTGTGGGGGTTACCAAACTTTTATTAGGGAAAATATATAAACGCACAGATAAACATTTCTAGGTAAAGCTCTTAAAGACCAAAGGCTGTTGTGAAGTAGAGTCCACAGTGTTGTAGCTTCTTCGTTAGAGAGGTCTAGAAAATTTTCCAAACCACCTTCTTTTAGTAACCACTCTCCAAATTCTCTTCCGATGATACCACCGGTCCAAGTACCAAAGTCCGTTTCTAAAACACAAATGTCGGAATCAGAGTCGAACATGTCTTTAACATGATTCTTAACTAATCGATAGGCGAGGGTATATAGAACAACAAGACGACCGAAATCGCGAATTCGATCTGAAAGTATTTCGATAACGATGGTTACAAACGTGGCGTAGATATCATGACCACCGACTCTCTGAATTATTCCAGTAAATAACAGCTCATTTCTCTCCGATCATGTATATACTAGGTTAGCCATCGCTTTATAAAACTTGGAATGTTTCTTACTTACACGCCTTATCATATGTGTGAATAATATCAACCCCCAGGAACATAAACTCCTTCATAAGTTTATCCAAACACATTCTATGGACCAGAAACGCCCACGATCCTCGCTGAGAACCCGACCAATTGATTTACCTTAAGATGGAACTGGAACCGTTTTCAAAGTTACGCTCTTCTATGATTGGTTAATCACTCTGCCGTTCATAGGAATGCTCTTTTCTGACTGGTTATAATACAGATGTCAGCCATTTCTTTGCTCCGCCTCCCATGTTAATGCTCTTTTCTGAATGGTTATAATACAGATGTCAGTCATAACTTTGCTCCGCCTCCAATGTTAATGCTCTTTTCTGAATGGTTAATCCAGATATCAGTCGATGTTGGCATAGTCACTCTCTGATTGGATAATGTATTCATTTGTTACCAATTTATATTTAAACTAGACCCTTCAGGGCTTTCGTGTTATAAGTTTGGTTGTTTCAAGGAAGTTCATACTAGTGTTCAGTCTATCGGAATGACATTATATTTTACACTGTAAGTTGGAATATTTTCTCTTAAAGTACGTTAAGGCTTATCGATAAAAGGTTATTCAATTGTATCGATGTTTTTAAAGTAGGTATGCTAAGTATTGTTGAGATTGAAGTTTAACTAGGTATGTTAAATATGGTTGACGAAAGGGTTATTGGATTTTCTCCAGATGGTTTCTCATAATGAGGTTTCTTCTGGTGAACATCTGTGTCTATTGCGTTCAAAGAAGTTTAAATGGCGCGGTGATTTGTTGGAGCATACTCGACAATTACATACAACCATCATGGCACACTAGACAATCTACATACACTCATCACGACACACTAGACAGAACCTACATTCAGCCATCCCGACACTAGACAACCTACAACAGCCATCATGCGACACTAGACAATCTACATACAAGCATCATGGCACAGTCGACAACCTACATTCATCCATCATGGCACAGTCGACAACCTACAGTCATCCATCATGGCACAGTCGACAACCTACATTCATCCATCGTGGCACAGTTGACAACCTACATTCATCCATCATGGCACAGTCGACAACCTACATCATCCATCATGGCACAGTCGACAATCTACATTCATCCAGCATGGCACAGTCGACAACCTACATCATCCATCATGGCACAGTCGACAACCTACAGCATCCATCATGGCACAGTCGACAATCTACATTCATCCATCATGGCACAGTCGACAACCTACATTCATCCATCATGGACCTACATTCATCCATCATGGCACAGTCGACAACCTACATCATCCATCATGGCACCGTCGACAACTACATTCATCCATCATGGCACAGTCGACAACCTACATTCATCCATCACGACATACCATACGTCTCTGATAAAACGACATGACATACGTGACTGTTACAACGAGATGACTATTACAACGAAATGACTGTTACATTGACATGACTGTTACAATGACATGACATACGTGACTGTTACAACGAGATGACTATTACAACGAAATGACTGTTACATTGACATGACTGTTACAATGACATGACATACGTGTCTACTACATCGACAGAGAGTTCAGTGGTTGAATATAGAATCGACTCTGAGCAATCGGCGCAAAATATAGTCAGTAGCCAAACATTGAATATAAATTCGAAGGCTTCGAGATGCAGATGTGTAGAAGAATAGGGAGTATTGGTTGGAAAGAATATGCCCTTTTGCCCTACCGTGTCTAACTATTTTGACTTTGGACCTAGATTTTTAATGTTTTGAGTTCAACTTTTTAGTTATGAGACGAAAATTTGGGGTTTGGAACTAAGTTTTCTTATCTGTAAGGTTCACCATTACTGTTGTCTGTTATTCGTTGAAGTGCTAAAGATATAGAACTCCAAAGTCTAAGCTTTCGTGGGTTTGGGAGTAACGTTTTGGTCTTTGCTTGTTGAGTCAATCGAATAAAAGTCGTCGTCTGTTAATTTGAACGTCGTCCCCTGCTCTACTACAACTTTCACTACTACAACTTCTACTACCAACTACCTCCACAACCAGCTACCTCTACAACTACAACTTCAACAACCAACTACATCTACAACTTCCACAACCAACTACCTCTACAATTACAACGTCCACAACCAACTACCTCTACAATTACAACGTCCACAACCAACTACATCTACAACTACAACTTCCACAACCAACTACCTCTAATTCACGCCAACTTCTAACCTACTACTACAACTTCCAACGTACTACCTCACCCCATCAAGTGACAGGTCCATTCTGAACAACGTGACCACCTCCCCTTTAGCAATTTAACAGTATCATGTATTACTTCTTGTAAATAAACTACTTTGTTTCTTATGTATTATACTTGTCTATAAGGTACACTAGTTAAAGACTACATTATTGTCTACCCCTGTATTATCTATTGTGGGATATATACGAATAAAACAATAAATAAATAAACTTCCATTCTGACAACGTGACCACCTCCCCTTTAGCCATTTAACACTATCATGTATTACTGATTGTAAATAAACTACTTTGTTTTCTATGTATTAAATATGTGTATAATGTACATTAGTTAAAGAATACATTTTTGTCTAAACCATGTATTATCTATTGTTCAATATATATGAATAAAACAATAAATAAATAAACTTGTCAGTGTTAATTTCCCCTAAACATCTCACATTAAAACAACCACCCAGTAAAATTCCCCTGATAAATGACACTCCTGATGAACACTTACCGGCTACGGAGATTTCACCACGGGAGGCGGATTCTTTGATGTAAACGCGGTCCGTCTAACGGGAACTCTTTGATCTTGCTTAACGTTAAACGCGGCCCCTTGCGGCGCGTCTTCGCTGCGCGTCTTCGCTGCGCGTCTACCGAGCTCTTTGATCTCGCTTAATTAACGCGGTGTTTCGCGTTTGGCGTGTAGTTACTTCGTGTAGCGTGTGTAACGGCCTAAGTTGTTACCTTTAATTCTAAAGGAAGTTTTTAAAACTTATCTTGAATAAATAAACTTGTCACTGTTTTATTGCCTGAGAGTATAAAGAAAGAATAGATTTATGAAAGTTACGGCACCATTGAAAGTACAAAGAATGTGAAAGTTATGATACCACCACCACCCCTTCACCACCGCCGCGGGAGGTCACCACAACACCACCACGAGAGGTCAACGAGAGGTCACCCGACGCCGCCTTCACAACGAGAGGTCACCACGACCGGAACAAAAATGGGCGGGTAGACTCTCATATAAGAAAAAACAAATCTGCCGGTAGACTATTTATATAAGGAATATTCCTGGAAGCAGTAAAAAATCTGCCTGTAGACTATTTATATAAGGAATATTCTGCTGCTGGAAGCAGTTTTGTTGCATCTAAATGCCAATCTATACTACTGAAGTGAAAGACGCTTTGCGCAATATGAAAGCAGGAAAAGCTCCTGGACCGGATAATATAACTAAAGAAGAGATTGAAGCCATGGGTGATTTTGGAATAGAAATAATAACAAAAAATATTGAATGATATCTACAACAGCGGATATATACCAGACGACATGCTCAAATCAATATTCATAGCCTTACCAAAGAAATCGGGTGCGATTGAATGCGATGATCCTCGCACAATAAGCCTTATGAGTCATATGACTAAGATATTACTAAGAATCATCATGCGAAGAGTGCGAAACAAAATCAGTCCTGAAATTAGCGACGAACAGTGTGGTTTTGTTAGAGATAAAGGAACAAGCAATGCCATTTATATCATAAGATCTTTAGTAGAAAGAGCCATAGAGGTGAAACAGATCTATACCTATGTTTCATAGATTACACCAAGGCATTTGATAAAGTAAAGCACCAAGAAATAATCAAAATTTT
Organism: Megaustenia siamemsis; assembly: GCA_032433765.1. Lineage (NCBI taxonomy): Eukaryota > Metazoa > Mollusca > Gastropoda > Stylommatophora > Ariophantidae > Megaustenia > Megaustenia siamemsis. The sequence goes on from JAVIAB010000159.1 coordinate 21,552,165, forward strand.
AGAAAGCATAAACGTAGACAGCAAAGATCTAAGAATGATAAAGAACATGTTATTATTGAGTTATTTGTGGGCCATCATCATTGCTCTCCGAACATGTCCATAGGTGCTCAGATCCCCTCCTCAGCAATTCCCGCAGTGTCCAGCGACTGACGACTCGAGTTCTATGTTGGTTGATAAGTCTTCTTACACGGCCACCAAGTTTCTCATTTCTGGCTGTGCCCATCTTAACTCCCATTTCCATCATCCGAAGAAGTGACGTGGATCTGTGTTTGTCGAAGTCCTGTGCTCTTCCCACATCTCGGAGGGCATTGATGATGTCCGCCCGATCCATCGGTTGCCCGTCCTCAACGACAGCGCAGCTAGCCAACCTGTTCGCTCTCTCATTTCCCCGTACTCCCGCATGTCCAGGGACATAGACAAAGGTGACCTTACGTATTTTAGATTTCTGCAACGACTCTACCCATTGCATGCGTACAGAGCCCGACTCCACTATTTTTATCATGCTCATCGAATCACTCAGTATACACGCGTGGGTGTAGTCTTGTGACTCTAACCATTTGAATGCCCCTGTCACTGCCATTGTAATAGTAATTGATCTAGAGTTGAATTGGAATAGTAGATTAGACAAATGTGTAATATAGGGAATGGCCGGGTAGGCAAGAGTGGAGTGCATTCGGGGGGGGGGGGAGAGAAATAAGGTATGATAGAAATAGACTATAGGCTGTATCGCCAAGTGAGCGTGCAGTTAGTGGCAAGCATGAAAGGACACTGGTGTGGGCCATTATGTGAATGAAAGAAACAGACTTAGTTAGGGTCAAGGTTAATGGGGGAACTGAGACAAAGAGACCTGGAAGATTCTAGGTGTGACGTATTAAGCATGGGTAGTAAACAAGGGGTAGATTAAAAATGATTGGTTACAGAGGATTAAGGGATAGCGGATGAAAGGGAGGTATAAATGGTTGTGAGAGAGAAATCTATCACTCTCTCTCACCGATCGTCAACGGATTCAGACATGTTACTAATGAATGGTTTTGTGCACGTGGAAGACTGTGAATTATAGCAGATGTTGTACATCGTTGTCAAGTAATTAAACTTATTATTATGTTGATCACTTGTAGTTCTTTCTGCATTGAACAAGCCATCGCGGCGTTAGCCTATAACACCATCACCTCCATTGTCATTCTACTCGTGGTCATGAGGTATGCACCACTGTCTTCGTAGACTATTCTGCCTGCCGAGTGTGCTGTAAATGCCCATGCACTTCTTTGGTGTCGTCTTACAGATCCGTCTGTATAGATGACTGCATCTTTCTCATTGGTGTTATCGCAGATGAGACCGTTGACCTCCGCATTAACCACGACCGGGTTCTGTTCCCTACTTATCCTGTCGAGTGTGACAATATACGAGAAAGTCCCCTTGAACGACGTAGGCACCGATATCCATTCCTCACCAACGTTGATATTGTTCAGCCCACAAACCTGTTTGATGACATCTTCTGCTCGGCCCACCCATGATTTGCCTCTTTTTAGCTTGGCACCTTTCCCTGTGTTGAGCACATGGTGCAATGGATGCTCTTTATCTGTACTAATCTTCAGGTATGCTCGTGCTCTCCAGATCTAGATTCTGTCATCCATGGTTGGAAAGTCAAGAAGATACCTCATTACTACACAGGGAGTGTCCCTTGTACATCCCAAGATAATGCGCATGATTTCATTTTATATTTTCTCCAGCCTATCAGTTTGAGTCGTACTGACAGTAAGAATTGCCAGGGCAAACTCTATTGGTGCGAGGACTAATCCCTGGAACAGAAGAGTAAGTAGCCTCTGCTCGATGTTGGCAGCTGCCATGACCTTCAAGGCGGCTAATCCGTTGCGGGATTTTGTTATCACATGATCGACGTTGTCCCGAAAACACAGGCTGCGATCAAACTCAACTCCGAGGTATGTCATCAACTTGTCCCTGGTCACCTCATCAGCTCCCATTCGTACTACCGGTGTGTTCGTATTAACAATATGATTGTTAAGGGAGAACCATGAAACTGATGCTTTATTAGGATTAACCAAGGTATATGTTTTAAGGGAATGAGAGAACAAGATGTGTAGGGGCTCCAGAAAGAACACAAGTTCAGTGTCACGCATGGAGGATATGGTATTAAGAGAGAGTTGGGTCAGTGTGAAGAGAGAACAAAGCATAGATACAGGAGCCAAGGGCAGGAATGGACTTGATGGTGTAGTTAAATGAGGGATACCTGTTAGATTGAGTTAAAAACATATTAACACACAGAAAATGGTCAATGTCGCAAGTAATATAGAAAGTTCTGGAAGCTTCGAGGAGTTGGCAGAATTAAAATAGAATGGAGGTTTTGCCAAATCAAGCCTAAGGTCAAAGAGTAAAGCAATGGGGCAAAATCTGATTGGTTGAGGTAAGGAATATTTAAAAAGGCACACAGACAACGACAGACAAGATCATCAGTATACTAAGGTCTAAGGCTAGGTAGCGGAGGGCCTGGCTAATGCCAGGAGGGCAATAAGCCGGAGTCTGAACATGAGCAGAAGGCTCAATTACTCCATCTATGTGTAGAGACCCAGAGACTAAACCAACAGTGTTAGTTCAGTCAGAGTAATAGAAGATCACCAGTAGTCTAAGTGAGAAGGTCCTGGCCAATGCCAGAAGGGCACTAAGTTTGAGCCCAAACAAGAGCGGAATACTCAATAATGTGTAGAGACCTAAAGTATCAACAGTGAAAGATCAGTCTATAGAATTCAGATGTGATCTTTCTTATGAATGAGGACATGATATATTATGCATATGGTAGCATGTTATGGTTCTAAAGCAATGTAATATGAAGCATTCTTATGAAAATTAGATTTAATATGCTGATGTGAATGGAGAGTACATGTTGCAAGAGAAGTATAGTAGGAGGAGTGTATCAGTGTAACCGTGAATGATGACACATACATATTTAGATCATAATTAAGTGAGGACAAAACAGGACTAGACAAATTTAGCATAGGGATGACTAAGAGACCATGTTAAAGCGCCGTGACTGACCACAAGGTTGTAAATTGGAAATGACCTTCGCAGTCGGTAAGGAATGTGGAACTCATAAACTAAAGGCTGGTCACTACCGCCGTGACTGACCACTGGTCGTAAACTTACCTTAGTTGTCGGTAAGGAATGTGGAACTCATAAACTAAAGGCTGGTCACTACCACCGTGACTGACCACTGGTCGTAAACTTACCTTAGTTGTCGGCAAGGAATGTGGAACTCATAAACTAAAGGCTGGTCACTACCGCCGTGACTGACCACTGGTCGTAAACTTACCTTAGTTGTCGGTAAGGAATGTAGAACTCATAAACTAAAGGCTAGCACACAGTGGCAGATGGTTAGGGAGGGTCACTTAGAATGACCTTAGCTGACGGTAAGGAACGTGGAACTCATAAACTAAAGGCTAGTCACGCAGTGAGATGGTTAGGGAGGGTCACTTGAGTGTAGAGAGAAGTGGAGCAGGGTCAGATGTCATTTTTATCTGGAGAAAGAACAGTTGGTAGGAAGAAAAGGTTAACTGTCGGTAAGTACAGGAGTATAAAAGTTAGAGGGCAGACTTGAGAAGGGGGCTTCCACACTTAGACTTCGAAACACACAGAGATAGCCACGCACTAGCGACCGATAGGAACTGAGATAGTCACAGAAGAACTTCAACTTAGAGAAGAGACTAGAACTAGAGATAGGCACCGTGATAGCCATTGGAGAACATTAGAAACAGACGTATGAGAGCAAGAGAGAGAGAGACGAACAGAATATCCACTATACGAATAGCTGAGGTGCAACACCGACGGTAGTCAAAGTGCTTCAGCGGCCAAGACTGTTAACAGATCGAACAAGTATCTACAGAAACGCTAGGAAGGATAGCCTGATAGTATCTATATGTATATAGATAATAAATGATGACTTATTTATAACACACCAAGTTTGTTCATTCTTGAATGAGTGGTGTCGTGTCTTATATGAAGAATAATTATAACACGGCTATACAGTAATTAATTGGCGCCACAGTGACCAGGATCGGAGCCACAACACAACAGAGAGAAGATAGAGAGAAGAATCTACACAACACGTACAGAGAGAAGATAAAGAGAAGAATCAACACAACACGTACAGAGAGAAGATAGAGAGAAGAATCAACACAACACGTACAGAGAGAAGAATCAACACAACACATACAGAGAAAAGAATCAACACAACACGTACAGAGAGAAGATAGAGAGAAGAATCAACACAACACGTACAGAGAGAAGATAGAGAGAAGAATCAACACAACATGTACTGAGAGAAGATAGAGAGAAGAATCGACACAGCACAGTCCATATCCAGCCCACCTCACGAGCAAGTTGACAAACAAGCAGAAAGGTCACGTCAGAGTTCACCTTTACTTGAATCTGTAGCAGACCAACACATTAACAAGAAACTATACCCACACACTGGCAGTTCGTGCGTGTCAGGCCTTTTATCTGCTGACCATCAATGTTTTGGTCAAAAGTTGAAGTGACGTCCAAGTCAGCTGAAATAGTTTCCAGTAGTTTATTGTATCACAGGAAGACATGAAAGGTAGACAGAATGTACAAACAAACAGTTGTAAAGTAATAGTAGACAAATTAGAGAATGACATTAAAGAAATACAGGTTAGGAAATATTTTAATAAATTTGGTGAGATAATGTTTTTTAAATTAATAGATAGGCCAGAGGAGACTAAGAAAGCTATAATACTATACAAAGATAGTGCGATTGTAAACAACATTTTAAACAAGGACGATCATACAATAAATAATATCAAACAACAAAGTTTACAGCCCAGTTAGAAGAAAGACATGTGAGAGAAAAGCAAATACAATTTTAAACACTGATAATATGTTGTATGCTAACATTTTAACAAACACATAAGGAAAGAACATGAGTGGGAGGAGAGGAGATCAGAAGAAACTAGTGACGTAGAGGAATATAGCACAGCAGAAGAGGAAATAAAGAAGATTTAATAAAGCAATTCAAAAGAAAGGTAGAAATTAAAAATAAAACTACACAAACAGAAGGTGCTGATAGAGAAGTAATAGTGACACAAGTAAGTTGTGCACAAACACAGACAGCTGAAGTCGGAGGAAAAACAAAACATAAAAACAGAAAAAGGTGAAGAGACAAGGTTCTTTGCCTTAAAACAAGATCAGGAAAAAGACATAGAAAAGGACAGACAAATATATGAGTTGAGTGAGGAACTAAAGAAAAGAGATGAGGTTAGGATTCGAAAGCAAACAAATGAAAAGAACCATAGAAAAATAGTAGGTTTGACAGATAAAGTAAATAGTATGGAAACTACGATAGGAAGCTTGAAGAAGGAAATTGAGAAAAGAAAACCTGATAGGATAGAACACAGTAGTGACATCAATAGTTTGGAGGTTGTAAATAAAAATGCAGAGAAGAAAATTAAAGAACTGGAAGAACTCCGTGCATTAGAGAAGGCAGAAACTGACAGATATGCTGATATGGATAAAGAATTAGAGGATATGGCAGACAGGAACAAGGAGTTAATGGATGATATTGAAGACTTGACTAGATTAGTTATCAGATTAGAAGGACACAATTTTCAACTGTATGAAGAAACTGCAAGGATAAAGGAGAGTGATAAGCAAAGGGTAGGTGAAGAAACAAAGAATAAACACAAAACTGTAGAACAGAGACATGCTAATGAAGTTATAGCTGGGGTAAAATGTAGCCAGAAATGTCATGAAACAGATGACAGAATACGGACAATACAAGAAAGAAGGATTGCTGCCATAAATAAAGAATTTGATAATACTAAGGGACATATAGCCACTGAAGGTCAGAATGTAAGGAAACAAGATAGGAAAAAATAATGAGTTTGTAATTGACCAAAGACAAAATGTAAAGAAAAAGCAAATAGCAGCTATAAGTCAATGTGATGAGGATAAGCAAAACCAAGTAGAAATAGTAGACCAAGTAAAATTTTGGCCTTTAGGAACACCAGAGCGTGATGCTATTATTGCTGAAAAGAGAAGAAAAGACGATGCCAGAGTTAAAGTAGACCTGCATTATGCCAAGCGTTTGGGGCGAATGCAAGAATTTTTAGACCACAAGGAAGAAATAGATAAAGGTAGCAGATTCAGAGAAGAATATAGGTCAGAAAGAGGAAACTTGTCAACCATTAGTGACGGGAGCGGGAAGAGGCACCCAAAGAAGAAAAGTAACAATTAAGTGGTAACCAGAAACAAATACATTTTACCACAATAAACAGCTAAAGATATAACTAGAAAGAAGGCAACGCTTAGAGGATAGGGGAAAACAGATTAGCACAAGAAGATAAGGACAATTTAAGTTATAATGAAATGAAAGCAATAGACTCTATTGCATCAGATAGTTACGAGACAGTGGAGGAATCATTGATAGAAGAAGATCAAATAAAGAAAAGACCGAATGAATTTTCATTGGAAGAAGCTCCAAGTTGTAAGAGGAGAGGTGTAGAATAAGAGTAGACAAGAGAACTGATGGAAAAGAGTAATAGCCTCAGAGGAAATACAGACTTGATCAGAGGTAGTAAACTACTAAATTGGATGGTAATCCAAGTTTACGAGAGATCAATTGTATGTAGTAAGTGAGAAAGAAGAGAGAAACAAAGGTGATAATCTGTGTTTTGAGATGACCTAGAAGATATTAGGTTGTACATGGAGAAATTTATGTGAAGAAAATAAAACCAAGGGTGATAACCTGTGTTTTGAGTTGACCTAAAGGAAGTTATGTTGGGAATAGAATAATTATGTAACGAGAGTGGTAACTCGTAGAAAGTTATGTGAGAATCCCCTGAAGATGTTATATGAGAGTAATCATTAGAAGTTATATGAGAATAAGTATAAGAAGTTGTTTCAGATAAAGAGTCAATGAGAAGAAAATCATATATCTGTAGTCTAATGACTAGAGTTGTGCAAGAAATGTCAGAGAACCTTGTGCACAGATGTATGAGTAATGTATGAGTAGAAACAAGAGAATTCATGAGAGAATGTATTGAGACTAATGTGTCGGTGGTCGAATGACTGTAAATAATTATTCAAATTTAAGTAATTGAGATGGCGTAACTAAGATGTCAGTTATTTGCTCGGGCTAATTGCTTGTTTGTGATTGTGATCTCCGGAGATGTGTGAGTTGTCCAATTATTGTTACATGTTCTTATGTGAATTGAGAGGATATTATACTCTGACATGCACGAAGACTTGTGTAAATTTGTTTACCTCTATTTCAGACATGTTCTAGACATCTGTCAAAAATGCATATTGCAATTATATCAGAGATGTTGTTGAATATATTGTTCAATATTTTTATTAATACTTTCAAAGTTCATGTTGTAATAGTACCATATATAATGATGTTGTTGGTTACAGACTCAACATTTTAAGTTACAGACACTTAAGACCTATGAGATGAGCTGAGTGAAAAGTGTTTAGGTCAGAATTCAGGTCCTCCAGAACAGACAAATTGCTGAGTATGGACTGAATGATTTTTGAGCCTATTTTTTTGAAGCAGATTCGAGTTATTTTGTTTTTGTCATGTATTGAGTTTTGACTAAGAAATTATTTTTGGAAAGGGACTTTGATTTATTTTATATGTGAGTTATTTGATAAGTGTCATGCATGATTTATTTTATTGTCTATAGGATACTGTCTTTGATATATTGGATAAATGTCATGTGTTAAGTATATACTTTGACATACTTAGTGTATGTTTGATGCTACAGTTGATGTACAGCTGTCCTTTATTGATGTAGAGTGACTATATTGTCAGATGACATTGACTGGTAGGGATGGAAGACTATACGGTTATATTTTTATATTTTTTTTTTAGTGAGAAAATCTTAGCATATGTTAAGCTTCTAAGCAAAGTAATATGAAGTATTCTTATGAAATTGGATGTAATATGTCGATGTGAATAGAGAGTTACATGTTGCAAGAGAAGTATAATAGGAGGAGTGTATCAGAACCTTTTGAGTACCACTGTGAGAAGTGGAGCAGTCATCCACGCCACCCCAGCTTGAAGTGTTTGAGATTTGTATATATAGTGAAGTGTGTAAATAAAGCATGTTGAAGTTGTACAAATAAGGCTTGTAGTTTGTCTTAACTCAGCAGTCTCTTATATGGCCCTTTTCGTCATGTCAGACGGTCTAGAGTAGGCTATTGTGTATTTTTTTAGGGTTTGTTTTTGTCGAACAGCTTCAATCATGGCTAATTCTACCAATGTTTGGCAAACACACACACCTAACAGAATGAACAAGTCAGGCCCACTGATCCACAGTATTTTCCATCCTTTTTTATGGGTCTTTTCTCTTCTAAGTTTTGCCTTAGCAGTCTCAAATAATGTTATACTGTTCCGTACACATGCTCTTCAAAATGTGTGATTACTTGCCAGATGTTCCCAGTCATTTTCACATATGGAGAAGTCTTTCAGAGATGATTTACAGATATCTCTCTATCATAGTTTAGGCCTGCTGATTTGTCTTTTTCTGTGTATTAGTTCACCATATAGTCCTATTTGCCTGGGAATGCGCTTTTCTTCCATTTGTTGGACATGCCCCAGCCATCTTAGTCTTCGACATCTGAGCATCAACATGATTGTTGGGGTCTTAGCACATTGCAGGACAGTTAAGTTGGTTATTTTGTCCTGCCATTTAATGTGCATTATTTTGCGGAGACATCGCATGTGGAAGACATTTAGTCTTTTTTCCTGGTTTAAGTATCTTGTCCAGGTTTCAGATCCATATAATAGTGTGCTAAGCACATAAGTTCGATATATTAAGAGTTTAGTCTTCAGTGTTAGTTTCGCCTGGAACAACATGAAACTCAGTAGCAGATGTAAATATAAGGTTGGATCCAAAGGCCGTCTAGCTCCAGTCATGGGTATTAAGAAACACAATACAAAGTAGCCATGTACGATCAACGTATATACAAACGACCAACGTAAGTGAGGCTTCAACCCAACCACATCAAACAAGCCAGTGGATCACATCAATAAGGTGAAGGCTATTGAAAGTTATGGATGAATAAGTGTAACCCAACTCGTTTTATTCATTCATTTTTATGACATCTCATTCTATATGGCACCACTTTTAACAAAAAAATCATTTAATAAAAATATAAAGTTAGGAAAACGTCAATGCAAAACACAATTTGGCTTTTACAACAGGAACAATATTACAATTTCTATTCAGTGGGAAGCATGTCACAGGCAAGATATTTGAAAGCAAAATAAAAATACAGTCACTAACACAGCTGTAAAGATCTGGAACATTAAAGACTGACCTAAAAAACTCATCAGATGTGAACAGCATTCAAAAGGTAGAGAGAAATTTATATTCAATTCTAATGAATCAGAAAAGGTTTTTTGTAACATAAAGAGAGAGCTATTGAGAATAATAATGAGACTTTATGTGATTCCTAACAAAACAGTCACAATCATAAAAGAAATCTGTACACCAATTTCATAGTCAGCATTAACCACAGAAACTGATTATCAAAAGTAACAATGGAAGTATTACAAGGGTGGATATCATTTATTTTGTATTTGAATTCAAGAGAAGATGAACACCTTGATAAAACTAAGTGATGGAGACAGATTTCATAAATTATAAGTTGAATTCTTCCATATGTGTTAGCTTGTGTTTCCATAGACTGTGATTCTGAGCAAAATCTGCACCACACACATCACATTTATAGGGCTTCTCTCCTGTGTGTGTTCTCTTGTGTTTCAAGAGATTGCCATTCTCAGCAAAATCTGCACCACACACATCACATCTGTAAGGCTTCTCTCCTGTGTGTATTCTCTTGTGTTTTAATAGAGTGCCACTCTCTGCAAAATCTGCACCACACATATCACATTTGTAAGGCTTCTCTCCTGTGTGTGTTCTCTTGTGCTTTTTAAGATATCCACTGCGAGAAAAACTAGCACCACACATATCACATTTGTAAGGCTTCTCTCCTGTATGTGTTTGCTTGTGACTTTTAAGATGTCCAATCTGATGAAAACTAGCACCACACACGTCACATTTGTAAGGCTTCTCTCCTGTATGTGTTAGATTGTGACTTTTAAGATTTCCAATCTGATGAAAACTAGCACCACACACATCACATTTGTAAGGCTTCTCTCCTGTATGTATTCTTTTGTGAGTTTTAAGATGCCCAATCCGAGTAAAACTAGTACCACAAACATCACATTTGTAAGGCTTCTCTCCTGTATGTATTCTCTTGTGATTTTTAAGATGTCCACCCCAAGGAAAACTTGCACCACACACATCACATTTGTAAGGCTTTTCTCCTGAATGTGTTCGCATGTGACTTCTAAGATGTCCACTAGAATGGAAATTAGCACCACACACATCACATTTGTAAGGCTTCTCTCCTGTATGTATTCTCTTGTGCCCTTTAAGATATCCACTCTGAGCAAAACCTGCATTACAAATATTACATTTATACGGTTTCTCTCCTGTATGTGTTCTCTTGTGACTTTTAAGATGTCCACTCTGAGAAAAACTAGCACCACACACATCACATTTATAAGGCTTCTCTCCTGTGTGTGTTTGCTTGTGAATTTTAAGATATCCACTCCGAGGAAAACTAGCACCACACACATCACATTTGTAAGGCTTCTCTCCTGTATGTATTCTCTTATGTATAATAAGATTTCCAACTTGAGTAAAACCTGCACCACAAGTATCACACTTATAAGGCTTCTCTTCTATGCATCTTCTGTTGTGTTTTATTGAACAACCATTGTTATCAAAATCTGTATCACTAACATTATATTTGTGTAGTTTTTCTGCTGTATGTGTTCTATGATGTGCTATTTGAGTTACACTCAACAAACTATCATTTAATGCCTCATTAACAGGTGATGGAAAGACCATCTCCCTTTCTGGCATGTGTTTGGGCTTGATGTCAGGTATCCAAACCTGGGGGCTAGAGTCTTGACTGCAGCCCTCACTTTGATCTACCTGAGAACAGAAAGAGATTATAATGTGAAGTAAATCAAGGCTGAATTAAATGTTGAAATGGGACATAATTCTTGATTTAAAATTCTATTTCCTGAGATTTTGTTTGATTCTACTGATTTCTTTCTGTCTGGTGTTCACCCGATTACTACATTATTTGATATTCCACTTCATCATCTGTCCTTAAAATGATGTTAAATGTGTGTAGATGTGTTGTGTTTTGTTTTAGTTGCACCTTTTGGCCATACACATCAGTCTTACACATGGGTATTTACCAGAACCGGGTAGCGTAAAATTCTAGAATCCCCTATTCTCCTTTGTGAGGTTTATATCACACTTCCCTACTTGGTTCCCTCTCGTCTCCTCACTATGCCTTAATTCAAACATCTATCTCAATCTATCCATCACTCCATCATTGCCTCGTTTTCCACTCTATCCTCCCAATTCTCTCACCTCCCCTTGGATTTTACCTTCATTACTTTCAAGAAAACCAGATTTACCTGTCATCTGAATTTCTTAAACAACTGTCTTCATCGTAAAATTATCTCATGTGGATTCCGATCACATTTCTTACCTCAGGTCGGTCAAACCCACTTCTCTAGCTATCTACAATGCCAACTGCAACACCTTGAACTCCAGCATGACCTGAGACGTGTTTGTCTTGTCATTTACAGCCACTCTTGTCTTATATCTCACCTTAACACCCGCCAACAATACCTCCTACCCCAACTGCAGCACCTTGACCTGTAGCATAGCCTGAGACATGTTTGTCTTGTCATTTACAGCCACTCTCATCTTATATCTCAACATAACACCCGCCAACAATACTTTCTATCCAAACTCCAGCATGGCCTGAGACATGTTTGTCTTGTCATTTACAGCCACTCTCATCTTATATCTCACCTTAACACCTGCCAACAATACCTCCTATCCCAACTGCAGCACCTTGACCTGTAGCATGGCCTGAGACATGTTTGTCTTGTCGTTTACAGCCACTCTCATCTTATATCTCACCTTAACACCCGCCAACAATACCTCCTATCCCAACTGCAACACCTTGACCTGTAGCATGGCCTGAGACATGTTTGTCTTGTTGCTTACAGCCACTCTCATCTTATATCTCACCTTAACACCTGCCAACAATACCTCCTATCCCAACTGCAGCAACTTGACCTGTAGCATGGCCTGAGACATGTTTGTCTTGTCGCTTACAGCCACTCTCATCTTATATCTCACCTTAACACCTGCCAACAATACCTCCTATCCCAACTGCAGCACCTTGACCTGTAGCATGGCCTGAGACATGTTTGTCTTGTCGCTTACAGCCACTCTCATCTTATATCTCACCTTAACACCTGCCAACAATACCTCCTATCCCAACTGCAACACCTTGACCTGTAGCATGGCCTGAGACATGTTTGTCTTGTCGCTTACAGCCACTCTCATCTTATATCTCACCATAACATCCGCCAACAATACCTCCTATCCCAACTGCAGCATCTCACCACAAACTATCCCGGAACTCTTCTCCTCATTCACCATACTATCCATCACCTTAACCGATCTATCTATAATTTTTGTCCTCCCAGCACAAACGCAATCTCTTGAACCTCCGTACTCCTTCTCCCCCACCTCCACCACTCCCAACTGCCTCCGACTCTAACTCTCTCGTCGTCTGTAATCCCCCTGATTTGCCTCTTTCCGACCACAAACACTCTCATCTCACCAATGGTCTCAAGTTTGTCCCTCTAGTGATTCACAATCCCTCTTGCAGGATGTACATCAGTATCACAGACGACTGCGACGCAAGGTTCATTTCTATCTTCATCCCAACTCTCCCTCTCAACCTCCTCTTGCAGATGAATTCATCCGTTTCTCCTCTTACAAATCGGACTGGACTCCCTCCACTGGTGAATCACAAGCTTTGAGCCTGTTCTTTAGCACCACCTACCGGGAGATTAAAGCACTTCATCCCCCTAGACTCCAACATTCTAATCACAGCCCTGAGGAGTACCAGGCCCTCCAGGATCTTCGTCAACGTGATATCGTCATCAAGCCTGCAGACAAGGGCGGCTCTATGGTTGTACTCAGAAAAGACCTCTATATTTGAGAAGGAGATAGACAATTATCTGACCACACCTTCTACCTTCCCACCCCTGATGATACCACTGTCTCCAACAATGCCCAAGTTCGGCGTACGATCCTCCAGTATATTCAGGAGGGACAACTTCCCGCTTTCCCATCCCGTATGATCCTTGCTTGGGCAGACCTTCCTTCTATATGCTGCTGAAGATACATAAACCCAACTCACCTGGACGACCCATTGTCTCTTCCATCTCATGTTTCACAGTTCACATTTTGGACTTCCTTGACAGTCTTTCAACCCTTGGGCCTCCCTTCATATGTCAAAGACACTAACGATGCTCTTAACATCTTTGCCGCTACCACCCTTCTTCCTGACCGTAACTACCACCTCTTTGTCATGGATGTCTGCTCCCTTTACACTTCTATTCCCCACATCGATGGCCTTCTAGCTCTTAAATTTTTCCTGGACCAGAAGAGCCAACCTTTTATCACCACTGGCATCCTCCTCCGTCTAGCAGAACTGATCCTTAACCTGAACTCTTTCAAGTTCAATGGCCACTTCTTTACCCAGATTAGCGGTGTGGCAATGGGCACTAAAATATACCCTAGCTATGCTTGTTTCTTCTTGGGTTACCCCTGAGCATCAGATCATCCACACCTACCAGGGTCCTCTTCCTCTTATGTATCGTAGGTATATCGATGATTGCATCGGTCTGACTTACCTTTCCAAGGATGAGATCTACTGTTTCATCTAGTATGTCGGACATTTCCACCCCTCGATCCACATCACCTCCCACATTTCTACCTCCTCCGTATCTTTCCTAGATATCACAGTCTCCTTAGGAACTTCTCATCTACTCACCTTGGTCTTCTACAAGGCTACCGACTCCCATTGTTTCCTCCGCTATGACTCTCTCACCCGACATCCAGTAAAAACTCTCTTCCCTATTCACAGGTTCTCAGACTTCATCTGCTTTACCAGGATGATGAAGATTTCCCTCATAATGCCAACCTCATGCTCGACTTCTGCCTATGCCTCTATCCTGAAGCAAGAGCCCCCGTCACGCAAAGTGGCGTATAGGGAATATGGTGTTTGTGACCATAAATTTTACAGACCTTTGGCACATGTTTTTTGGGGTAATGTGGTCGGTATTATGCCCGTACTGCCTTACTTTCATAGAAAAAAATCCAGTACTCATTAAAGGCTGGGTGAACCTGGAAGCCGTCGGTTGGGATCGAACCCTACCTTTTGTCCTTTGTAGTCCAGTTCACTAACCACTGAGCTATCATGGCTCGACCCCCTATTAGTGGACTTTAAGTGAGATCAGAACCTACTGACTATCTTGTTAGGAGCCGCCTTCCTGCTTCCCCACCTTAGCCATCGTAATACTTGCAGCCACGTTCTCTGGATGGATACTGTTCTCTTCCCCAATGGTCCTTTCGAAAACAGAGGGATTCCCTTGCACATCGTGCAACGTCATTTATGCCATCATTTGCAAGCATGCAAGTTAATCTACATCAGTGAATCTGGACGCCATCTCAGGGAGAAATGCTGTGAACATCTAAATGACATCACCCGTGATGTAGGTACCCCCATTAGCAGCCCACTTTAACTCTAGGAGTCATCGTGGTAAGGCTGATGTCCTGGTCACCGGCCTGTTGTCATGCTCCTCTGACAGCCACAGTCGATTCACTCTAGAGAATCGTCTGATCGCCCATTTGGGTTGCCTCCTCGTCGTAGCCTCATTGTATCCCTGTCCTTCTGAAGACCCCTCTTCCTCTCACTCCCTCCTCCCACATCTGCACTCCACTACCTATTACACATTTTCTCTGTTTCTACCTCCAGTTCACCCCTTCTCTCTCTATCCACTTACAGTAACCCCTTCTCTGTTCTTATCCATCTAGTACATCACCTTTCTATGGACTACTTTCTAGTTCACCACTTCCCTATCTACTCCTAGTATACTGCTTCTCCATGTTGGCTGCACCATTTCTCTGCTCACTTCTATGTCTAGTATACCATTTCTCTGTTGATCTACTTCTAGCCAACCCCTTCCTTTTCTATTCATTTCTAGTAACCACTTCTTAATGTCTACCCATCCATCTATTACCCCACTTACCCCAATATCCACATTCATCCTCTTCTAGGACTCTACCTGTCTATTCATCAGCAACATGCTCTGTCTATTCATCAGCAACATGCTCTGTCTATTCATCAGCAACATGCTCTGTCTATTCATCAGCAACATGCTCTGTCTATTCATCAGCAACATGCTCTGTCTATTCATTAGCAACATGCTCTGTCTATTCATCAGCAACATGCTCTGTCTATTCATCAGCAACATGCTCTGTCTATTCATTAGCAACATGCTCTGTCTATTCATCAGCAACATGCTCTGTCTATTCATCAGCAACATGCTCTGTCTATTCATTAGCAACATGCTCTGTCTATTCATCAGCAACATGCTCTGTCTATTCATCAGCAACATGCTCTGTCTATTCATCAGCAACATGCTCTGTCTATTCATTTCAGTTTCACCATTCCTCTACCTTTCTACCTCTCTATGTACTTACTTCTAGGACACCACTTTCCTATTACTTTACTTCCAACAGACCCCTTCTCTATCTAACTACTTCCGGCCCACCATCTCCATTAATCCACTTCTAGCACACTAGTTTTTTTATTCTTCTCTATATCTCCACTTCCGGTGCACAATTTCTTCACTCTCCCAACTTCTAGTAAACCACTTCTCCTTTACCATACATAAACCCCCCACCCCCCAACCGCCCCTCTCTATTTATCTAATTCTCTGTCTATCCACCTCTAGCACATCCATTCTTAGAAAACCACCTCTTTATCTACTCCTAGTTCATCACATTGCCTTCTGGTTCACCATTTCTCTGGTTCTCAGTAGCTACTTGTCTACAGCTGCTCTCCTGATCTTATCTCAATAACTTCACTAGTTATCTCCTCCTGGTTTATCTTCCCTCAGTAGCTACTTGTCTACAGCTGCTCTCCTGATCTTATCTCAATAACTTCACTAGTTATCTCCTCCTAGGTTATCTTCCCTCAGTAGCTACTTGTCTACAGCTGTTCTCCTGATCTTATCTCAATAACTTCACTAGTTATCTCCTCCTGGTTTATCTTCCCTCAGTAGCTACTTGTCTACAGCTGTTCTCCTGATCTTATCTCAATAACTTCACTAGTTATCTCCTCCTGGTTTATCTTCCCTCAGTAGCTACTTGTCTACAGCTGTTCTCCTGATCTTATCTCAATAACTTCACTAGTTATCTCCTCCTGGTTTATCTTCCCTCAGTAGCTACTTGTCTACAGCTGCTCTCCTGATCTTATCTCAATAACTTCAATAGTTATCTCCTCCTAGGTTATCTTCCCTCAGTAGCTACTTGTCTACAGCTGTTCTCCTGATCTTATCTCAATAACTTCACTAGTTATCTCCTCCTAGGTTATCTTCCCTCAGTAGCTACTTGTCTACAGCTGTTCTCCTGATCTTATCTCAATAACTTCACTATTTATCTCCTCCTAGGTTATCTTCCCTCAGTAGCTACTTGTCTACAGCTGTTCTCCTGATCTTATCTCAATAACTTCAATAGTTATCTCCTCCTAGGTTATCTTCCCTCAGTAGCTACTTGTCTACAGCTGTTCTCCTGATCTTATCTCAATAACTTCACTAGTTATCTCCTCCTAGGTTATCTTCCCTCAGTAGCTACTTGTCTACAGCTGTTCTCCTGATCTTATCTCAATAACTTCACTAGTTATCTCCTCCTAGGTTATCTTCCCTCAGTAGCTACTTGTCTACAGCTGTTCTCCTGATCTTATCTCAATAACTTCACTAGTTATCTCCTCCTGGTTTATCTTCCCTCAGTAGCTACTTGAATACAGCTGTTCTCCTGATCTTATCTCAATAACTTCACTAGTTATCTCCTCCTGGGTTATCTTCCCTCAGTAGCTACTTGTCTACAGCTGTTCTCCTGATCTTATCTCAATAACTTCACTAGTTATCTCCTCCTGGGTTATCTTCCCTCAGTAGTTACTTGTCTACAGCTGTTCTCCTGATCTTATCTCAATAACTTCACTAGTTATCTCCTCCTGGGTTATCTTCCCTCAGTAGCTAGTTGTCTACAGCTGCTCTCCTGATCTTATCTCAATAACTTCACTAGTTATCTCCTCCTGGTTTATCTTCCCTCAGTAGTTACTTGTCTACAGCTGCTCTCCTGATCTTATCTCAATAACTTCACTAGTTATCTCCTCCTGGTTTATCTTCCCCCCCCCAATCCCCTTTCCCCCATGTTCCAATCTCTCAATTAGGCCACTTTACCTTGCCTCTCCCCCCTATTTCCCTCCCCTGATCATTTGTTTGCTCTCTGACATGTCTCCCTCAGGCTAGTGTATTGTACTACAACCTAATCCATGGCCTGATGCCTTTTGTTTATGAACCTGTCTTGCCAGCACTTCTCTCCCCACCTGTTACTCACTTATCACCTTTAGCCCCCAGGCCTTGTTCCTGTTGCCTGACCAATTTTATGACCCCTGGTCTGTCTCACCTAACTGCCCTCTGTCATACCACATGACTGTTTCTCCATGCTGCTTGCCTCCATCTTTCATTTTGGATGCATTCTCCCAACAGGGACATCCACATCCCTCCAGCTAAGTCATTTTTAATATAATTGTATAGTTTTCCTATATAATATACTTTTAACTTCCTATTCCTCATTTTTCTTTACTATTCAGCTCTTCATCATTTATCTATATTTACAATTTTATATCTCTATACTTCACCTATCCTCCCACATGTGACACATCTCTTCTTCATCTCACCATCCTATCTCTCATCTCTCAATCCACCTCTCCCTAAATTTATCATCCAACATGTAGCTATAGATATTTTTGAGCCTCACCATTTTGTTGTTGTCTCTTCTAAAGAAGGCCGCAGGCTGAAATGTTTGTAATGTGTTGTGTTCCTGTTTTGTAAAGCTGCCACTATACATTGGAGTGTATACCACGCCCAACTACTGGCTCCTTGCTACTAGCTTTACTGCAGCACTGCAATTAGTTGCTTATTCCTTTGCATACAATCCCATGGTCAAGTGAGATCCAACCTAGCCATTTCAAGTAACGGAAGGAAAAAAGGATATCTCATATTCTGCATTCATTAAAGAAGACCCCTGGCAATTAGAAATAGAAATAGGCCAAAAATAACCACTACCCAAAAAACATCAAAAGCCTCAACAATAAAAATTGAGAGAAAGTGAGCCTTTGAAAAAATAGAATGTATTGTGAGGGACACCAAAGCTGCCGATGTGGAAAACTAGAAAAAAGCCATATTCACACAAAATTTTATTTCCCTGGTCTTGACCAGAAATATAAAATAGAGTACACAAAGATGGTGTATTCAAGGTCTTGACCAGAAATATAAAATAGAGTACACAAAGATGGTGTATTCAAGGTCTTGACCAGAAATATAAAATAGAGTATACAAAGATGGTGTATTCAAGGTCTTGACCAGAAATATAAAATAGAGTATACAAAGATGGTGTATTCAAGGTCTTGACCAGAAATATAAAATAGAGTATACAAAGATGGTGTATTCAAGGTCTTGACCAGAAATATAAAATAGAGTATACAAAGATGGTGTATTCAAGGTCTTGACCAGAAATATAAAATAGAGTATACAAAGATGGTGTATTCAAGGTCTTGACCAGAAATATAAAATAGAGTATACAAAGATGGTGTATTCAAGGTCTTGACCAGAAATATAAAATAGAGTACACAAAGATGTTGTATTCAAGGTCTTGACCAGAAATATAAAATGGAGTACACAAAGATGTTTTGATGGTGTATTCAAAGTCTTCACCAGAAATATAAAATGGAGTACACAAAGATGTTTTGATGGTGT
This sequence comes from Megaustenia siamemsis, assembly GCA_032433765.1. Taxonomy (NCBI): domain Eukaryota; kingdom Metazoa; phylum Mollusca; class Gastropoda; order Stylommatophora; family Ariophantidae; genus Megaustenia; species Megaustenia siamemsis. The sequence continues at coordinate 21,571,204 of JAVIAB010000159.1, forward strand.
ATTCAAAGTCTTCACCAGAAATATAAAATGGAGTACACAAAGATGTTTTGATGGTGTATTCAAAGTCTTCACCAGAAATATAAAATGGAGTACACAAAGATGTTTTGATGGTGTATTCAAGGTCTTCACCAGCTCCCTATAGTTTGTACAGCAAGGTTATTTCTGAGGGCCATATTTGTGTTCCTAAAGTCTTGAGAGCACTGAAATTAATTTGACTCAATGACCAAAACTTAAGGTTGTCTTGAAAGGAAAGCTATCAATGAATGCATGAAAAGTTGTGTTATGGCAGCTGTCTATAGTTTCCAGAGTAGCATTCTTGACAGAAAATTAAATGAATTCAAAGATTAAAGATGCAGGGGAAACGAGGCAAGACAATTTTTCTTTTATCCATTCTGCTACCAGACCTGTCATTTAATCATTAGTAGAATCAGCCACAAGAGAAGTTGCTTGGTAAAGCAGTCCTAGCAGTTACTCCTAAACATCAACAATATTTATACAAAAATTGTAAATATTTGAACGGCTACGCTCACAAATACTTTTTTAGTCATGTTTTTCAAACTTTGATGTCACGTGAGGTGTGCGTGGCCATGCGGCTAAAACCACTGTTCCGCTGGCTGAAAAGCTGACGTGCTGTGTTCGAAGCCCGCTGTAGACAGAAAGGATTTTTTCTATTGGGGGTAAAATAAAAATCCTGAGTCGCACACGTTGTGGCGACTGCTTTGACCAAGCAGCCTTTATCCCTCTGGTTCTATCGTTGCCCCCCCCACCCCCGACATACACCAGCAAAGGTACTATGTGTCGTAAAGATAGTTTTTCTTTTTAAGATAGATGTCACGTAATAATTTTGAGTTGCACATATTCACCTTCATTACTTCAATCTTAACTCACCATACTGGGGGGATTATCAAAATAATTAGTTACTCAATGATATGGAGGTCATCTTTATTTGTATTAACCTTATTTTAGATCTACTTTTTGAAAACACATCAGCTATTTCTAGAACCAGAGCTAGTACGAGACAATGGCCACTTATCTCCCATGTCTATGTGCTTGATAGCTAAAATTAATTTCACTCAACATGACTTAAAAAATAATGCATTGGAATAAATACCAAGGAATTTTATTTCAACTACAAAGTTAGAAACTTGAGAGTAAAATCCTAATAATCAATGAGCCAGATAAGTGGAAATGATATCCACTTCTAAAATGTGGTTTGCACAAAAATATTACTAAAAGGCCTTAATACCAACCAAGGTACTCACTTTATAATCCATCTCCTGTTTTATATTCTCAACAGGTAGCAGGTTCTGGGTTTCCATATTTCTGACATTCTGAGAAAGGAAAAGTAAGGTCCCATTTTAACATGTTGAAATATTGGAATAACAAGACAAATGGAAGATACAATGAATAAGTTATATCTAATTTCTACATACCAACACATCTGAACTTTTAAATTATTTCTTATTATTTAGTATTTGTTGTTAGCAGCATACAACATAATAGGTAATGTAGTCTGGAGGAATAAAGGAACAATCACAAGATCTGTCATTCTATGGAAGCCAAGATGAAAGCTCAAGCAAGAGACAGATAAAAGACAACCTGGTAGAGAATAGTGAAAGTAAGGATACATGACAATGGCTAAACCTGGGTCTTATCATGTCAGATATGCACACTATGGAAGCCAACTGAGAGTATTACACAATAGGCTCCCTTTTTGGAATCCCCAGGGGAAAAGACAAAGAGTAAGACCAAGGAATCCTTGGAGAAGACAGATAGAAGCAGAGATGAAGATGATGGGGAAGACATGGAATGATCTTAAAAGAATGGCAAAAAACAGAATGACTTGGAAAGTGTTTGTTGAAGATCTATGCTCCACTGGGAGCTAAAAAGGTAGAAGAAGAATGTCAAATATGGACATTGAGTGATTATAGTTGCAGAGATTTTATTGTGGACTTCTATTGGACACATAATAATTGATTTGCTAGTCCTTTGTCAAGTAGAAGAAACAACATCATCTTTTCTTCTATATTTTCTGATAATTTTGTTTGGGTTAATAAGAAAAAATATATCACACAGAAAACAAGAACTTGAAGAACAATCAATTATAGAAAGTTAATGCTGTCGTCTTGTATCTGATTAGCTAAGTATATTTTTTTACTATGTTAGAACTTACCAAAAACTAACTAATTAACTTACATCAGTATCTGGTTCCTGTTTTATATTCCAAATGGGAATAACATTCTTGCTTTCCATATTTCTGTTTTTGTCTGTCAGAAATTATAGAGGAATGTTCAATATTTTGTGATAATTAGCAGGAGATGGTAATTTAACTATAATATTTTTGTTCCTTTAAATTAGTTATGAGTTACATATCACCAATGGTCAACGTAACTAACTTGTCTATTATTTTGTCAATACTTAATTGACTCATGTTTGATTCACACTGGAAGCAGTGTGAATTGAAGTTATGGTTGGATATTATACCCCCACGGTCGAACCAGCCACTGGTAGAAATGGGTACCAACCTAGCACTCTGGGAAGGTGAGAAGATATGGTACTTGAGGAGACACTAGACAGGAGTTACCAAACCACTTCTGGATAGGTGGTTGAAAACCAATGAAACCTGCACTGCATGCTGAGACAGCAATTAAAATCTTGAACCTTTCCATTTTTTTAAACTAGCATCAAAGTATATATAGTTACTTCTATCTATCTATTGTCCTTTCGAGCCGAAGAGACGGCACATAGGGCAGAACCACATTCTCAAAAACAGAAACATTGCGTGCCAAAATGGCACATATCATATTGCAGAGATCACTGCTTCTAAAATCTATGGCTCTGTTTTCATAACAATACTTTTTATGATGACAGCTTGTCAAGCCATCGATCAATCTCCTTAGTCGCCTCTTACGACATGCCTGGAAGGTCACGTGTCACTATTCTTTACTCATAATGAGGCCCCGGTAACACACACATACACTCTGAGGATTTTTACTTGCATGTCAATAGTTTTACAAATGATCTCTCTCCCCAACTCTACATCTTCATAGTCACAAATTTAAAGAAAATCAAAGCACCTTGATATTTTTTTATTATTTTAATTTACACTCAGTTTTAGTTTCAGTTAGGCTGTTATGATGTTGTGCACACTCATTGTTTGTTCTACAATTACAAGTCAAACTCAAACAATCATGGGTGCCAGATTTTGTTCTGTTGTAATGAAGATAAATACACAATAAAAAAAAAATATTATTGTAGAGGGGAAACTCTGGGGGCGATAATCAATGAACCATTTCAGAGGTATGTTTACAGCCTAGTTTAATCAACAATTACCGCAACACAAGCTCGTTGACAATCGGTAGAAGAAGACAGTATCTTCCTAAATTCTAGTGCCTGAACGTAGTAAACGGGACTGCAGCTGAGCGGAAGTGACGTAATAGTTTGACAGAGGTTGCCAATTTGGCTTTTTTAAGACCAAAAGAAAAACACTGATAACAATAGCGACTTTACGATTTATAAAATGCCTTATTTACTCAACATTCCTTTATAGTACAGAAACATGGACTTTAAATAAGAAATCAGAATGCGGTGATCATAATTATTCACCACTACTTCCCCATTTTCTTCTCCGACCCCCACGACCCTATTAGTTGTCTTTAAGTGTGATCGCAACCTCTGCGATATGCTTGTCAGGAGCTGCCTTCCTGCCACCCCCTCCCCCACATACATACATACACAGCCATCGGGGATCGACCCGCTGGAGTCACATTTAAAGTAAAAGTTGCAATCACGCCTCCGGACAGATCCAATGCTCTTTGCCAATGGTCCTTTTGAGATCAGAGAGGGATTCACTTGTACATCGCGTAACATTATTTACGCTATCATATGTAACCGATGTAAGTTGACCTACATAGGCGAATCACGACGCTGTCTCTTGAGTAGATGACTTGAACATCTGTCCCTCACTTCGCCCCACTTAAGGCTAGGGCACCGTGGCTATGTCGACTTGGTCTGCTTGCTTTCACACCATCACGAATCATCAGTCTTTATCTGTGTCACTCTTGACTGCGGCACAACCCGTCTGACCTCTCGTCTAACCACGTGACTGAATATCCGGTACACCATTCCTGCGGCATCTGATAATCATCTCTCACTATGAGAGTATAGATTCCGCATATAAATTAAGTCTCATTTTATATAGTATCATTTCTCGATATATACGTATACTTTCATATTTCCCCTCTTCACCTACTTCCAACATGTAGCACATATCTCTATTCTATTTCACAATCTCATCTCCTATTCCTTCGTCCACTTCACCTTAACTTACATGTCCCAATCATCCTAGATGTAGAAATATTTATACGTGCCTCGTCGTGTGTTGTCGTTGCTCTCTTTATCTGAAGAATGTCGCATGTAAGACGAAACGTCAGTATTCTCTTGTGTTCCCTTTTTTTTTTTTTATAAAGCTAACACCATACCTTATAAGAGTATACGTTACACACCATTACTGGCTCCTACCAATGTTTGACAAACACATCCGACCACAGAATGAACAAGTCAGGCCAATTGATCCACATTGTTCTCCATCTTTATTTCATAAATCCTTTCTCTTCCATGATTTGCAATAGTAGAGCCGCAGATAATGTTTTGCCACTTTCTATCTATATAGGCTCTTCATCTATATATATATTTTTTGTAGGACTGAAGTATTGCATAAATAAATAGTTTCGTCTAATGTAGTATCTATGGGCCAATGGATTTTCCTCAGTCTACTATATTCAGTACAGTTTTGATGTACGTGTTCAGCAGTCTGGGTAACCTGTCTACATGTACATGTAGTTGAGGTGCTGATCTTGAATTGTGTATGCATGTGACTGTGGAGTTGATTATGTCCTATTATGAGGCGTATAATGATAACGTGTTCCTATCTATTCATATTATGAAAAGCTTGCCGATTTCGGGCTTGTGATCTTCTGATTGATTTGATTATCTTTTTTTTTCTTCTGGCATATAACTAGTGCATCTGGTTGTGTGCCTGTTGCGCATTCCTTTGCCAACTGATCTGCTTTCTCGTTTCTTGGTATTCCAAAGTGAGATGGGATCCACTACAAGGTGAATTGTGCTGTGGTGCTTGCAGAGTTCAGTCAATAAGGTCTGCAGATGTGCCAATTTTCTGGATTGTGCTGCCTGGAGTGCTAATCTTGCTCCTGTCAAAAACAGCGCATGCTGTGTAAGATTACTGTTCAGCAGTTTTTCTATTGCCAACTTTGTTACTTGGATTACTGCATCGTAATTGTGATATTACTTCCATGTTGTTATTTTATTCATATCTCTTGTGTTTTTTTAGTACTCTGTGTTATTTGGTTATGGAAGGCCCCAGTATCACTGCAAATGAATTAAAACCCATAATTGCTCAACCGCCCGTGCCAGCGTAATCATCCGAATAAATATCTCATCTCCCAAACAAAGAAAGGTAACTGTAGTCCCCATCGTAGCAGTCTCAGCACACGCCAAAAGACATAAGGCGAAACCGCGCAGAAAGTGAACACAACCAACTGTCCCCTGTCATACGATATCATCATTCATCGTAAACAATTGTAATATCGAAACATGATCAAAACGGATGAGACACACAGCTCACGGTGTGCACAGAGCACTTAACTCAGTAACTCCTGCAACAAGCCGGACTTGGAATATAAGGAAACTGCAGCAATGAACACTTTTCATGCATAGCCTTCAATTGTTCCCGCCGCCTTTCCACCATATACCGGAAGCAAAATGATCGTCGTATTTTTTAAAATGTATAGCGCTTGATGATGTTAGGCCATCGTTGTTGACTCCAATTCCGAACATTTAAACACACAGTTAGTCGTCAGATTATCCCCGTATCACATCAAACAACAAACCGTAAGATTAGCGTACAGCCGGTCTAGGAATGTACAATGAGCCATTACCTCAGAGTTAATAATATCCTATCATCTTCAAAATACCTTACATTATTTGTTATTTATCCATGATTCACTTCCATGCAAATAAAACATGTTGATTTCCACAATACAATACTCCTTAGCATTGCTTTATATTATTTTAAATTACTTTGATTATTTCTATTAATGAAAACATTTTCTTTTTTGTTGTTATTTCTTTTTTACTAGCAGTGGACAAAATTAATGGAAATTAGTGAACCCGCAGAAAAGTTCGTGAATCTAAAAAAAAAGGTGGGTGGGGGGGGGGGGTATTTAAGAACAGATGAAGATGATCTGATAGGATTTAGTTTCATTTCAAAGAAAAAAAAATATGCTTAACTAAACTTAGGTGTATGTATATAATAAGCAAACAAGTAATGTGAGTAGCCTTGCACATGAGGTTTTGGTTCAAAAACAAACTGGCTCAGTTGTAAGGGAACAGCCGGGCAGGAATTGGCCACACCGTATCACTTTCCAGCGATGTGTCAAATAGTTTTTCATAAATATTGATAAACTCTTCCGGCGTGATCATGCTGCTGTCATTTTCTTCTAGCAGATAGTGGACAATCGATTGCTGAGGCAGGAAATCAGGTACATTTTTATGTAATGTATCCAGTGCACCGCGCAGAATAAGCTTTGGTTGTTTAAACAAACGCACTCCAAGTTTAAGCAGCTGTGTTAAAAGATCCACTATGAGATTCTCAAAACTATCATTGGTGTTGTATACTTCAATGCCATGCTCTCCACAACATGCACAATATTCTTCTTCTTCTTCTACCTTTTTAGCTCCCAGTGGAGCATAGGTTTTCAACAAACACTTTCCAAGTCGTTCTGTTTTTTGCCATTCTTTTAAGATCATTCCACGTCCTCCCCATCATCCCCATCTCTGCTTCTATCTGTCTTCTCCAAGAATTCCTTGGTCTTCCTCTCTGTCTTTTCCCCTGGGGATTCTAAAAAAGGGCCTGTTGTGTAATACTCTTAGTTGGCTTCCGTAGTGTGTGTCCTATCCAGCGCCATCGTCTTCGCCGTATCTCTTTATCCATTGGTATTTGACTGGTACACATGCACAATATGCTTCATGTAAATTAGCATCAGTCCAGATATAGGCTCACAAGCTGAGTTATCATTTTGAAACTTCTTAAACAGGTGATCATAATAGTTTCCAATGGATGATCTTTCTGCTTGAGATGCACGGACTTTGGAGATATAAACTAAACGATGGATGATGATGATGATGCGGTCGCCCGATGATTTGAGGTATTCTAGCGGATACGAACCGTAGACTTCCTCCTCGTCATCCGCCCTTAAAAGGACGTTAAGTGGACGTAGTTACGTTGTGTTGAAGTTTGCAGTGTAACACTGTGATATTTGCGCCTTTCGGCCCAACACATCCGACTTCAGCCGACATTTTTGAGTACCGGGTTTGTCTTCCCTCTTCGATCCCTGCTCGCTTGGCCAGACTAGACAGGTTAGTCTGTTTCTGGAGGCACCGCGGAGAGGTGTAGCAGGGTCTGGATGGTTCTGGTTCACCGATCCTGGCGCAAGCCATCAGTTATGAGTCACTGACGACTTCCAGCTCTGGTGCTGGGTGGGGCGCGCCTTCGCCTCCAAAACGATGGATAAGACATTTCTTATTCAACGATTTGCATTTATCTTTTATAACATCTAGAAGAGGTGTACGGCAATTCTCTTGGACAGAATCCTTCTTCTCAGAAGAAACGCTCGCCATCTTGTGTATGTTACTCTGTGTAAGGTCCTGATCCCCACATTTTTTTAACTGCAATTTGTGCTGATCATTCTGTGCTGATCATTTTGTGCTGATCATTCTGTGTATACACAAACCATAGATCTTGTGGGTATTCTTCATCCAAGAAAATAAGAGTGATTGTTTTATGATATGGACCATTGTATTCCTCCTTGTCAAGTATTCCTTTCATTTCTGTCTGTATTTGCATCGACAATCCGGATTTCTCAGTCCATGGGATCTTCTCTGATAGCAGCAATGGCGGGCTGACAGCTCTTGTATGCCTGGTGTTTGTTTATAAATTTGTATGGCTTGGTGGATAAAACTGCTTCTTTTAAGCCATCCAAATGCAAGATTTTTAAATCAGTCCTTCATTGGATGTCTAGGCATGAATTAACATTTTTCTGCATGTATCAGCACCTTTGTGTCCCTCCGTTCTCTCAGTGCTGGTATCTTTCACAATTTCTCCATCTCCAATATTGGTGTTGATTTCATTGCTTCTGTGATGACCCTAATTGCCTGGTTTTGTACTTTATCCAGCTATTGCAGTGCGGTGTTTGATTGTTATGTTTATGGAAGGCCCGGTATCACTGCAAACGAATTAAAATTCATAATTGCTCAACCGCCCGTGCCAGTGGAATAATCCGAATCACTATCTCATCTCTCAAATAAAGAAAGGTAACTGTAGTCCCCATCATAGCAGTCTCAGTACACGCCAAAAGACATAAGGCGAAGCCGCACAGAAAGTGTACACAACCGTCTGCTCTATGTAACACGATATCATCATTCAACGTAAACAATCGGAATATTGAAACACGATTAAAACGCACAGCTCACGTGCGCACAGAGCACTTAACTAAGTAGTTCCTGCAACAAGCCGGACTTGGAATATGAGGAAACTGCAACAAAGAACACTTTTCAGATATAGCCTTTAATGGTTCCTGCCGCCTATACACCATATTTAGCGGAAATTCACGTCCTCCTGAAAATGATGATCGTTATATTTTTGTTAATGTATAGCGCTTGATGATGTTAGGTCATCGTTTTTTACTCCAAATCTGAACATAAGAAACACAGTTTGTCTTGGGGTTATCTCCGTCGCACATCAAACAACAGACCATAAGATCTTCCTGCAGTGTGAATTTGTGAAATTATAAACCAGGTCACATGTCTACCCTCTATCTCACAGTAGCCCTCTTGAATCTAGACAACATCCCTCCTGACCGGAAACTCCACTAGTCACCCCGCTGCTGTAAAGTCATAAACAAAGCTCCGTCATGTCACCTTTTATTATTAGCGTTTGTCCGGTCTAGGGATATACGATCAGCCATCATGGTGACGTAGCACACACAACAATCGCTGCGCCCATAAATTACTCTTGTGAATGAAACCAAAAACGCACGAAACACAGTGCAAGATCCCTAAAGTAAAACCTTCGATTGAAATGGCAAAGCAGTCCATATAAATAAGTTGTAACACGTAAATAATTGACGTCAAACAATTCCAACGACGACCATTGAACAGCATTCAACGTGTTGACGTAAACCTCATATCAGTTCTAGACGGGGGAAAGTCGCATTCACAATTCTTGACTTGTCAAAAAGGAATATTGTCCAGTGTACGACTTCGCATCATCGGTGCAAATTTGTTAAGTGGAAAATCATATTGACTTAAACGCAGAAAATTGCAAAAAACTAAAGAACGTCCAAAGAACCAACTAAAGAAGCGACCAAAGAACCATCTAACGGAGGAACCAAACAACAACCAACTAACTTATCTACAAAACAACCAACAAGCGCAGCAACCAACTAACGGAACTACAAAGCAACCAACTGACGGACCTACCAAACAATCAGCTAACGGAACGACCAAACAACTAACTAACATAGCGACGAAATAACCAACTAAAGGATTTACCAACCAACTAAGGGAGCGACCAAACAACCAACTAACGGAGCAGCCAGCTAATGGAAAACATAAACCCGACTAAGGTCAGCAACTACCAAGCAACCTAACTAACGGACCTACCAAGTAATCAACTAACGGAGGGACCAAACAGTCGACTAACGGGCTTACCAACCAACTAAGGGAACGACCAAACAACTAACACACAGCCCTACCAAGCAACCGTCTAACGGACTTACCAACCAACTAACGGAGCGACCAAACAACTAACACACAGCCCTACCAAGCAACCGTCTAACGGACTTACCAACCAACTAAGGGAGCGACCAAACAACCAACTAACGGAGCAGCCAGCTAATGGAAAACATAAACCCGACTAAGGTCGGCAACTTCCCAAGCAACCAACTAACGGACCTACCAAGTAATCTAACGGAGGGACCAAACAGTCGACTAACGGACTTACCAACCAACTAAGGGAACGACCAAACAACTAAAACACAGCCCTACCAAGCAACCATCAACGGACTTACCAACCAACTAAGGGAACGACCAAACAACTAACACACAGCCCTACCAAGCAACCGTCTAACGGACTTACCAACCAACTAAGGGAGCGACCAAACAACCAACTAACGGAGCAGCCAGCTAATGGAAAACATAAACCCGACTAAGGTCGGCAACTACCAAGCAACCAACTAACGGACCTACCAAGTAATCTAACGGAGGGACCAAACAGTCGACTAACGGACTTACCAACCAACTAAGGGAACGACCAAACAACTAAAACACAGCCCTACCAAGCAACCGTCTAACGGACTTACCAACCAACTAAGGGAGCGACCAAACAACCAACTAACGGAGCAGCCAGCTAATGGAAAACATAAACCCGACTAAGGTCGGCAACTACCAAGCAACCAACTAACGGACCTACCAAGTAATCTAACGGAGGGACCAAACAGTCGACTAACGGGCTTACCAACCAACTAAGGGAACGACCAAACAACTAACACACAGCCCTACCAAGCAACCGTCTAACGGACTTACCAACCAACTAAGGGAACGACCAAACAACTAACACACAGCCCTACCAAGCAACCGTCTAACGGACTTACCAACCAACTAACGGAGCGACCAAACAACTAACACACAGCCCTACCAAGCAACCGTCTAACGGACTTACCAACCAACTAAGGGAGCGACCAAACAACCAACTAACGGAGCAGCCAGCTAATGGAAAACATAAACCCGACTAAGGTCGGCAACTTCCCAAGCAACCAACTAACGGACCTACCAAGTAATCTAACGGAGGGACCAAACAGTCGACTAACGGACTTACCAACCAACTAAGGGAACGACCAAACAACTAAAACACAGCCCTACCAAGCAACCATCAACGGACTTACCAACCAACTAAGGGAACGACCAAACAACTAACACACAGCCCTACCAAGCAACCGTCTAACGGACTTACCAACCAACTAAGGGAGCGACCAAACAACCAACTAACGGAGCAGCCAGCTAATGGAAAACATAAACCCGACTAAGGTCGGCAACTACCAAGCAACCAACTAACGGACCTACCAAGTAATCTAACGGAGGGACCAAACAGTCGACTAACGGACTTACCAACCAACTAAGGGAACGACCAAACAACTAAAACACAGCCCTACCAAGCAACCATCAACGGACTTACCAACCAACTAAGGGAACGACCAAACAACTAAAACACAGCCCTACCAAGCAACCGTCTAACGGACTTACCAACCAACTAACGGAGCGATCAAACAACTAACACACAGCCCTACCAAGCAACCGTCTAACGGACTTACCAAACAACCAACTAACGGACTTTTCTTCAAACAACCAACTAACGGAGGGACAAAACAACCAACTAACGGAGGGACAAAACAATCAACTAACGGAGGGACAAAACAACCAACTAACGGAGCGACTAAACAAGCAACTAACGGAGCGACCAAACAACCAACTAACGGAGGGACAAAACAACCAACTAACGGACCTATCAAAATAACTAACGGATTATGGTTATGGAAGGCCTGCATTTCACTGCAAACGAATTAAACGACCAAACAACTAAAACACAGCCCTACCAAGCAACCGTCTAACGGACTTACCAACCAACTAACGGAGCGACCAAACAACTAACACACAGCCCTACCAAGCAACCGTCTAACGGACTTACCAACCAACTAACGGAGCGACCAAACAACTAACACACAGCCCTACCAAGCAACCGTCTAACGGACTTACCAACCAACTAACGGAGCGACCAAACAACTAACACACAGCCCTACCAAGCAACCGTCTAACGGACTTACCAACCAACTAACGGAGCGACCAAACAACTAACACACAGCCCTACCAAGCAACCGTCTAACGGACTTACCAACCAACTAAGGGAGCGACCAAACAACCAACTAACGGAGCAGCCAGCTAATGGAAAACATAAACCCGACTAAGGTCGGCAACTTCCCAAGCAACCAACTAACGGACCTACCAAGTAATCTAACGGAGGGACCAAACAGTTGACTAACGGACTTACCAACCAACTAAGGGAACGACCAAACAACTAAAACACAGCCCTACCAAGCAACCATCAACGGACTTACCAACCAACTAAGGGAACGACCAAACAACTAACACACAGCCCTACCAAGCAACCGTCTAACGGACTTACCAACCAACTAAGGGAGCGACCAAACAACCAACTAACGGAGCAGCCAGCTAATGGAAAACATAAACCCGACTAAGGTCGGCAACTACCAAGCAACCAACTAACGGACCTACCAAGTAATCTAACGGAGGGACCAAACAGTCGACTAGCGGACTTACCAACCAACTAAGGGAACGACCAAACAACTAAAACACAGCCCTACCAAGCAACCATCAACGGACTTACCAACCAACTAAGGGAACGACCAAACAACTAAAACACAGCCCTACCAAGCAACCGTCTAACGGACTTACCAACCAACTAAGGGAGCGACCAAACAACCAACTAACGGAGCAGCCAGCTAATGGAAAACATAAACCCGACTAAGGTCGGCAACTACCAAGCAACCAACTAACGGACCTACCAAGTAATCTAACGGAGGGACCAAACAGTCGACTAACGGGCTTACCAACCAACTAAGGGAACGACCAAACAACTAACACACAGCCCTACCAAGCAACCGTCTAACGGACTTACCAACCAACTAAGGGAACGACCAAACAACTAACACACAGCCCTACCAAGCAACCGTCTAACGGACTTACCAACCAACTAACGGAGCGACCAAACAACTAACACACAGCCCTACCAAGCAACCGTCTAACGGACTTACCAACCAACTAAGGGAGCGACCAAACAACCAACTAACGGAGCAGCCAGCTAATGGAAAACATAAACCCGACTAAGGTCGGCAACTTCCCAAGCAACCAACTAACGGACCTACCAAGTAATCTAACGGAGGGACCAAACAGTCGACTAACGGACTTACCAACCAACTAAGGGAACGACCAAACAACTAAAACACAGCCCTACCAAGCAACCATCAACGGACTTACCAACCAACTAAGGGAACGACCAAACAACTAACACACAGCCCTACCAAGCAACCGTCTAACGGACTTACCAACCAACTAAGGGAGCGACCAAACAACCAACTAACGGAGCAGCCAGCTAATGGAAAACATAAACCCGACTAAGGTCGGCAACTACCAAGCAACCAACTAACGGACCTACCAAGTAATCTAACGGAGGGACCAAACAGTCGACTAACGGACTTACCAACCAACTAAGGGAACGACCAAACAACTAAAACACAGCCCTACCAAGCAACCATCAACGGACTTACCAACCAACTAAGGGAACGACCAAACAACTAAAACACAGCCCTACCAAGCAACCGTCTAACGGACTTACCAACCAACTAACGGAGCGATCAAACAACTAACACACAGCCCTACCAAGCAACCGTCTAACGGACTTACCAAACAACCAACTAACGGACTTTTCTTCAAACAACCAACTAACGGAGGGACAAAACAACCAACTAACGGAGGGACAAAACAACCAACTAACGGAGGGACAAAACAACCAACTAACGGAGCGACTAAACAAGCAACTAACGGAGCGACCAAACAACCAACTAACGGAGGGACAAAACAACCAACTAACGGACCTATCAAAATAACTAACGGATTATGGTTATGGAAGGCCTGCATTTCACTGCAAACGAATTAAAATCCATAATTGCTTAACCGCCCGTGCCAGTGAAATCATCCGAATTACTATTTCATCTCCCAAACAAAGAAAGATAGCTGTAGTCCCCATCATAGCAGTCTCAGCACACGCCAAAAGACATACGGCGAAACCGCACAGAAAGTGAACACAACCATCTGTTCTCCATCATACGATATCATCATTCATCGTAAACAATCGGAATATTGAAACACAATCAAAACAGATGAAACGCTCAGCTCACAGTGTGCACAGAACACTTAACTCAGTAGCTCCTGCAACAAGCCGGTACGGAACGACCAATCAACCAATCCACCAAACCAAAATTTGAACACGCCACACGATGATCATACATAAAGTACATTGTTCTGATAATTCATAAAAATAACTTCCGGTATGAAACAACTACTGGCAACACCGGCCGTGTGTCGCTGATGCAATCCGCTGTTAATTATTGGGATCAAACTGTAAATAAAACCAGATTTTCTCTTCAAACAAATCAAATCTAACAGAATTGTCAACTGACTCTCTGAGCAGAACTTTGTCTCTGAAGAAATAATGGCTGACTCGGCAGCGATTAACGGGACCGGAGACGATGGACCATCAAAACCCAAGAGTGAGAAAGAGTTGAAGAAAGAGGCTCAAAAGTTGGCGAAATTAGAAAAATTCAAGGCAAAGGAGTCAAAGAAACAGAAAGAACAGGAGAATAAAGCAACCGACGGAGCGAAGGTAACCTTTTGCAAGTGCAAATATAATTTGTTATTGTCGTTTAATTCGACTAATTTAATTTATCATCCTCACACCTCCTTTTCTATTTTAGTATTTTCTTCTCACTACTAACTTAAACTTATAAACTACATTGTAACAATAACATTGCATTGAGTTTGAGTACAACCCAAGTCACTTCACGGTGAAGTCCTAGTTTAGCATCGTAAATGATTTATATTTGGAGTAACGTCCCACTTTTCTTCTCTCTCCAACCCTAGTCACTTCATGGTGAAGTCCTAGTTAAGTTTAGCACCGTAAATTGTAAATGATTTATATACTATATACTGAGTAACGTCCCATTGCACTTTAATTCGGTCGTTCTCAGATTAAGATTTGTCATTAAAAGACCATTAGGATTAGGAGGGGTACCCTAAACTCAAAACCTTCTTGAAAAATTTAATTAAATGCACAAAAACTAGACTAGAATTAGTAGAAGTAGAAGCAGTTGATGCCAGCATTCAAATTGAAATATGTGCAGTCGATCAGGGGGCGATGACTCATTTCTTCTACCTTTCAGCTCCCTATGGAGCATAGGTCTTCAACAAACACTTTCCAAACTGTCTGTTTCTTGCCATTCTTTTAAGATCATTCCTATGTATTCCCTTTCATCTTCATCTCTGCTTCCATCTGTCTTCTCCAAGAATACTTTTATTCTTTTCTTTGACTTGTCCATGTTTGTGAAGTTTTTTCGGCTGAAATTTTTACACTATGGGATAACCAGTCCCATGCCCAACCCTCCTTAGTCGCCTCTCACGAACTGCCTGGTAGGGAACAGTGCCACTATCTATTCTTTGCTCCCCTTTCTGGCCCCGGCAGCGACAGCCGCACTGGCTGATCACTCGTTTAACATAAATAATTTATGACACTAAACATTGACTTTACTCACCCTTACTTTAGGGTTTGATCCCAACCGATGGCTTCTGGGTTCACCCAGCCTTAAATGGGTACCAGATTTTTTCTGGGAAAGTAAAGCGGCATGGGCATAATACCAACCACATTACCCCAAAAATCATGTGCTGAAGGTCTGTCAAATTTATGGTCACAAACTCCATATTCCCTATACGTCACTTGGCATGATACATGAGACATGCTACTCTATACATAAGATAGTACTCTATACATGAGATATGCTACTCTATACATAAGATAGTACTCTATACATGAGATATGCTACTCTATACACGAGACATGCTACTCTATATATGAGACAGTCTACTCTATATACAAAACATGCTACTCTATACATGAGACATGCTACTCTATACGTAAGACAATCTGCTCTATACATGAGACATGCTATGAAGAGCAAAAATATCACAGCCAGAATGGATTAAATGAGATACAATTATTCATTTCTTCTTTGTCACTTTAATTTACAGGAAAAACCAAAGAAGAAAGAAGTCAAAGAAAGAACTAATGCAACCTATGACATCCCCACAGAGGAAGGAGCAAAGAAAGGTATGTGCCGAGCCTGACATAAATTGTTTGTATGTTCTGACTCTCTATCACTAGTGAAGTCCAGAGGGACTGAATTTTGCATAAAAATCACGTATCCTGATATTTTACATTGGCAGCTGTCAGGTGCCCCTTGCCATACAGGCAAATTGGGGGCCTTGGTAGCCTTTTTGGGAAAACCACCCGACTGGGCTACTGACGTTTGGACAACCCGTGTTTGATTCCCACTGGAAGCAGTGTGAGTCGTACTCGTGGCTGGAAAAAAAAAAATACCCAGCCGCTGGCAGAAATGGGAACCAGGGTAGCACTCTGGGAAGGTGAGGAATGCCGCCTCGAATCATGAATTTCGATGCTTGAAGCAAGACTATCCAGATGTTTCCGAACACTTCTGGATAGGCAGCCGAGCACATATGGGTGAAAACTTGCATGCTGAGATGTCGATTCAAATCTAGTACTTCACCGTACCATTACTTTACCTTACCTTTACCTTACCCTCTAGCTTACCCTCTAGCTTACCTTTACCTTGCATTTACCTTACCTTACCCCCTAGCTTACCTTTACCTCACATTTACTTTACCTTACCCTCTAGCTTACCTTTACCTTGCATTTACCTTACCTTACCCCCTAGCTTACCTTTACCTCACATTTACCTTTACCTTACCCTCTAGCTTACCCTCTAGCTTACCCTCTAGCTTACCTTTACCTTGCATTTACCTTACCTTACCCCCTAGCTTACCTTTACCTCACATTTACCTTACCTTACCCTCTAGCTTACCTTTACCTTGCATTTACCTTACCTTACCCCCTAGCTTACCTTTACCTCACATTTACCTTACCTTACCCCCTAGCTTACCTTTACCTTGCATTTACCTTACCTTACCCCCTAGCTTACCTTTACCTCACATTTACCTTACCCCCTAGCTTACCTTTACCTTGCATTTACCTTACCTTTACCTCACATTTACCTTACATTTACCTCATATTTACCTTACCTTACCCCCTAGCTTACCTTTACCTTGCATTTACCTTACCTTTACCTCACATTTACCTTACATTTACCTCATATTTACCTTACCTTTACCTCACATTTACCTTACATTTACCTCATATTTACCTTACCTTTACCTCTACCATACATTCACCTCACCTTTACCTTACCTTACTGTACCCTACCCCACCCTACCCTACTTTACCTTACCATACCATTACCTTACCATACCTTACCTCACCTTACCTTACCTTACTTTACCTTACCTCTACCTCTACAGGTAAATATTCTCTAACAGAGACTCTTTTATCATTTACAATATTCATATTTGTGGCTAGATTTTTCATATCAATTTTGACTGGGCAGCAGCCATTTTTTTTACCTGCTCTTTTTTTTATTTCCAACTGCCAAGAGCTCTTTAACTTGTGCAGAGTGCACCCAGGACCTGCCCCTGTTTTGTGACATTATCTTAGATTGCTAGACTTCACAACACAGAGACCATGAGAGGGTAAAGTCATGAAGAAACAACAAATTTGACCATTTGAAATATTCTACAGAAAAAAATCCTGCCACAGTCAATGTCTTACCTCTAGAAGGGGCACCCCCTCCACCCTAAAAGAAATGATAGTTCAGTCTACGTAAGAGGAGCTTCGTGAGGCGAGAAAGGAGGGTTGGGCATGGGACTGGCTATCCCATACTGTAAAAAAATAAGCTGAAAAAAACTTCACAAACATGGACAGGTCAAAGAAAAGAATAAAAGTAAATCCACCATCCAGGAAAGATAAAGGCTCTCTGTCTAAGAGACCTATGACGGACAGACAGAAGCAGAGATGAAGATGAAAGGGAAGACATGGAATGATCTTAAAAGAATGGCAAGAGACAGAACGACTTGGAAAGTGTTTGTTGAAGACCTATGCTCCACAGGGAGCTGAAATGTAGAAGAAGAAGAAGATCATGAAAACGTGACTCGCAGAGAAGTATAGTAATCAAATGTTAAACTTGCAAATGTTCCACTGAACAAATTTGTGCCGATGATGTGGAGTCGTACACTGGACAATATTCCCCTTTGACAAGTCAAGTGTTGTGAATGCGACCTTCCCCCGTCTAGAGTTGATAGGTAGAAGAAGAAGAGAAGCTTCTTAGCTGTGTGGTTAGTTGCTTGCCTCCTGATGATCACAAGGATCTGGGTTAATTCCCCAGATGTAGCAGATATTTTTTTTTTGACTGACAAGGCTGTGGGATTCACCCAGCCTCTGAAAATGGGTACCAGAGATTTTTCTTGGAAGTAAAGGCGGCCTGGCGTAATATCAACCACATCACCCAAAAATGTGTCAGGGTGTCGGAAAAAACTGGTGACTAACACATGATGATGGTTACAATCATCATTTTTTGGTCATGTAATGAGAAGAGAACAACCGGAATATATTGTAACAACTGGGAAAATTGAGGGACGAAGAGATAGAGGAAAGCAAAGAGAAAAGATACCAGACAGCTTAAGAGAATGGCTTGGCAGAAGGTCAACAACAGAAATGATAAATAACTGTTGAGATAAAAAATTGGGGAGAGACATGATCACCTACGCCAGCAGGCCCGGTACTTGATGATGATGAAGAACACCATATTCCCCATACGCCCAGCATGGTGTGGAGGTAATCTTTATTTTACTTTTTTAACTTACTTTATTAAATACTTATTTTTACTTACTTTATTAAATACTTATTTTTACTTACTTTATTAAATACTTTTTTAACCTACTTTATTAAATACTTATTTTAACTTACTTTATTAAATACTTATTTTTACTTACTTTATTAAATACTTATTTTAACTTACTTTATTAAATACTTATTTTAACTTACTTTATTAAATACTTATTTTAACTTACTTTATTAAATACTTATTTTAACTTACTTTATTAAATACTTATTTTAACTTACTTTATTAAATACTTATTTTAACTTACTTTATTAAATACTTATTTTTACTTACTTTATTAAATACTTATTTTAACTTACTTTATTAAATACTTATTTTAACTTACTTTATTAAATACTTATTTTAACTTACTTTATTAAATACTTATTTTTACTTACTTTATTAAATACTTATTTTTACTTACTTTATTAAATACTTATTTTGCTGTTAAAAATGTTGTTGTTGTTGCGTTCGCCAGCTTTCAACTCTGACAAAGCCCCTAGAGACTAGGAACTGAATTTTGCATGTTAATCCATTTTTCCCTGGCAGCCGTATGCACAGGGGTCCCTCGCCGCACAGGCAGATAACTCAGACTTTGGAGGTACTCATGTTTTTTTCGTCGATGAGCAACTGACATTTCAAGCCGGGCCTCGCTAATGAGACCAGGGGTGGTTACCACAGAGAGAAATCATAAATAAAAATCCCAACCGGTGTAGCCGGGATTTGAACCCACAGCCTCTCTGTCTCGAGGCCGGCGTCTTGCCTCGAGACCAACAAGTCCCCCACTGACTTGGAATATGTTGAAACTGCAACAAGGAACACGCAGTTAACAATAAAGACACAGTTCTACCACGAGACACAACATGATGCATCCATGCCCACTTTACTTTCTTTTAAAGACAGATGATGGTGAGGTTTATAAATGTAAAGTATGAGACATGAATCGACGTCTTAGCACGTGAGTTTTCATCCATATGTGGCCACCTATCCGGAGGTGTTTGGAGACTTCTGGATAGTGTCACTTCAAGCATAGAAATTTATGATGTGAGCCGGCATTCCTTGCCTTCCCAGAGTACCACACTGGTACCCATTTCTGCCAGTAGCAGAGTCGACCGCTGGGGTTTTATTTTTTTAACCACGAGTACAACTCACACTGCTTCCTGTGGAAATTAAACACAGGTTGTCCGAACTAAGGTAACTCTTGATTTTCCTAACCAGACTACCGAGGCCCTCGAGGTTAACGTATGTCTTTAGTCATCTGGTGAACACATATGAGAAGAAGACAAATGAGGTTTGATCAGCTGTGGGTTGCTGACCTTGGTTTGGTGACCATAAGTTGCCTTGCTGATGATCTTCTGCCCTGAAATAGCACTGATAATGGCTTCATGGATGTTTTTTGTTTATTGTGTACTGGACATATCTCTGAAGTAGATGTGTGACTGTGATTTAGTCGGCTCTCTCAATGAGATAGAGCTGCTTGCACAGAATAGAGACAAATGGCAAGATTTGATAAAGGATCTTTACAAGGATTGAAAACTGCTAGAATAAAAATTTAGATAAGAGAAGGAGAATCTGGGTCTATGCCCTATGGGCTGGCTATGGCTCGAAAGGTCACTAGATAGATAGAAACAAATGCACACTTTTTCTGCATTCTAATTCTTCTTTTTTTAAAAATCTTTGGGTTTACATGTCCTTTACAGAACTTTGCATTTACCAGAGCCCATCTGAAAGGATCTCTTGTCTCTAGCTAGATCTTCCTAGAACATTGCATTAACCACAGCTCGTCTGAAGGAATCTCTTTGTCTCTAGTCAGATCTCCCTCAGAACATAGAATTAACCACAGCCCGCATGAAGGAATTTCTGTGTCTCTAGCCAGATCTCCCACTTTTTCCGTTATGAAGTTCAAGGTCTGCCTGATGTCCTGAAACCACCTTCTACTTGAGCTGCCCGTCTTCCAAGAACCATAGTTATAGTTATTCAAAGGCCCCGGTATCACTGCAAACGAATGAAAATCCATAAAAGCAAACACCCGTGCCAGTGGAATCATCCGAATTAACATCGCATTGAATATTTAAACAAAGAAAGGCAGCTGCAGTCCCCATCGTTGCAAACACAGCACACGTCAAAAGACATAATGCGTATCAGCACCGAAAGTGAACGCAGCTGAATTGTCCTTTCTCTTATGCTATCATCATTCATCATAAGCAATCTGAATATAGAAATACCATGCAGATAAAACAGACAGCTCATGATGTGCACAGCCAGGTCTTGGAATATGAGGAAACGGCAACAGGGAAAACTTTTCAGGCAGTGCCTCAGCGGTTCCTTGCTGCCTATCCGCCATATTGACTGGAAGTTTCTTCCAGGAACCATGCCTTCCATTATTGTTTCTCTCTCTTCCTTCCCCCCCCCCCCTGCAACCTCCACTGTGTCTTGTGATGTGGCTGTAGTATTTTAGTTTCATCTCCAAGATGGTGTTTACAAGCCAGTTCTTTTTCATGTTTAAATCTTTTAATATGTTTTCATTTCTCTTTTTTCATTATCCAAGATACTCAAAGGATTTTTCTATAGCATTTTGTTTGGGTGAACCACTTTTCTAAATTGTTGTTTGTGAGATTGTCAACAATTCACATTCATATGTTGCTTTTGGGACAATACACACCCTCATGGTTTTAACTTTACTGTTTTATTGGTGTTGTGTTGTATGTTCTTCATGACATTAAATTTTTATTCTTCTGCTTTTTAAATCATCTTCATCATGAAGTACCGGGCCTGCTGGCGTATGTAATCATGTCTCTCCACAACTTTCGATCTCGACAGTTATTTATCATTTCTATTGTTGACCTTCTGCTAAGCCATTCTCTTAAGCTGTCTGGTATCTTTTCTCTTTGCTTCCCTCTATCTATTCGTCCCTCAATTTTCCCAGTTGTTAAAATATATTCCAGTTGTTCTCTTCTCATTACATGGCTAAAAAATTAAGACCTTTTCATCCTAATATTGCAAATTAGCTCTCTTTTTGCTTTGGCCTCTTTCAGAATGTCTTCATTACTCTTCTTAGCTGTCCATGGTATTGTCAACATTCTTCTGTAAAACCACATTTCTACAGCCTGCAGTGATTTTCTTGTCTGTTGTCCTATTGTCCATGATTCACATCCATATGTTTCTATTTAAATATTTTTTTTATTATTGAATATATAAAAAAAAAAACACCCTATGTTTTTGACCAGACACCAAATGCCCGATGCCTGATGCCTACAGCCCTGCCTATGTCGAGGCTGCCTGGTATGATTGGTGGGTCAAGGAGGGCTTCTTTAAACCAGAGTATGGGGTGAGTCTAAATGTTAAAAATCTCTGATTAGAATGTGTACATGACCATAGTTTAGCAGTTAGTTGTAGAGGCTGGCATAAGTCTCTGTTAGAAATGAATATGAGCTTAAGACTTTGAGAATTTAGTGTGAGATTTAAGAATTTAGAGAGGGTGTGAGAGCTCAAAGTGAGTTTATGAGATTTTGTGAGATTTTTGAGTGAGTTTAGGCTTTAGAGTTTTTGTGAGAGCTTACAAATGGTGTAAAAATTAGAGTGTTTGAGCTAGTTTAGCATGTTTATGACTTTAGATTACTTCGAGAGTTTAGAGTGAGTTTGAGACTTTAGAGTTGTAATGAGAGTTTTGAGTTTGTTCAGAGTTTTTATGACAGTTTGGTGTGAGTTTAAGACTTCAGAGCTTATGAGAGTTTAGAGTGCGTTTTTAAGACTAGAGTAATGTGAAAGTTTATACATGGTTATGGTTATAGTTAATCGAAGGTCCTGGTATCACTGCTAATGATTTAAGATCCATAATTGCTCAAACGCCTGTGCCCATGAAATCATCCAAATTAAAACTCATCTCATTGAAGGATCCAAGCAAAGAAAGGCAGCTGCAGTCCCCATCAAAAGACAAGGCCAGGCGGCACTGAAAAGTGAATGCAGCTGAACTGTTCTTTGTCATACGATATCATCATTTATCGTAAGCAATCAGAATATCAAAATATAATTTGGATGAAAAACACAGCTCATAGTGTACACAGAGCACTAAACTCAGTAGCTCCGGCAGCAAGTCAGACTTGCAATATGAAGAAACTGCAACAAAGAACACTTTTCAGACTGAGCCTGGGGGGACTGGTTGGTCTCGAGGCAAGACGCCGGCCTCGAGACAGAGAGGTTGTGGGTTCAAATCCCAGCTACACCGGTTGGGATTTTTATTTATGATTTCTCTCTGTGGCAACCATCCCTGGTCTCATTAGCGAGGCCCGGCTTGAAACGGCTACTCATCGACGGAAAAAAAACATGAGTACCCCCGAAGTCGGAGTTATCTGCCTGTGCGGCGAGGGACCCCTGTGCATACGGCTGCCAGAGAAATATGGATTAACACACAAAATTCAGTTCCTAGTCTCTAGGGACTTCGTCAGAGGTAAAAGCTGGCGAATGCAAAAAAAACACTGAGCCTCAATGGTTCCTGTCGCATATCCACCATATTGACTGGGAATCACTTACAACTGGTGTAAGAATTAAAGTGTGATAACCAGCCAATAACTCAAGGATACTGCCCAATTTGTGGCTTCTGCTACGTTAAGTGTATAACAGAGATAGCAAACACCAAGAAAGAAATTAGCAGCAGAATAGCAAAAGCAGCAATGACTTTCAGAAACTTTGATCTTCTGCTTTTCTCTTTTCACTGAAACCTAAAAGTTGTCGTGGTTATATCATTTGTCGTTCTTGAGCTGCTCGAACTGTCTGAATTAGTGATTTTCCTTTGTTGTTACATGTCTCTGTCACTGCATCTATCCATCTTCTTCTAGGTCTTCAGTTGGTCTTTTTCCATGCATTCTCGAGAAGAACGCCCGTGATGGTGATTGGTGAGGATTCATTCTGACCAGGTGGCCCAACCATTTAAGTTGTTGTTGTTGCACTATATATTCTTGGCAGGGTTTTGTTCCTACCATTTTTCTTATGGTTTCATTTGGTATTCTATCTCTTCTTGTGTTGTTTGTTACTTTTTTCAAGCATCACATCTCACATAAACTGATCTTTCTTAAATGTGATTTAGAAAGGGTCCATGTTTGACTTCCATAGCACAAAGTTGGTATGAAAATGCTATTTATCATTTGTTGTTTAGCTGTCATAGAAATGTTTGGATGTCTTAACAATGGTGAAAGCTGGTATGTGATAGCATTTGCTTTTTGTATTCTCATGTCAATTTCTCTGTCTAGTTTTCCATCTTCTGTGAACATTGTGCCCAAATACTTGAATTCCTCTACTTGTTTTATTTCTTTATCTTTGATCTTAATGTTTAGTGGGTGTCTTAATTAGAAACTTTGATAACATATGGAAACCAAAACTACTCTGCACAAAAACAAAGCTCAGGATTTTCACATCAAATGGATTATCTACCCTTACTTATGGTTTGTGAGAGCTGAAAAACAACTAAAGAAATAGAGAATAAATTGGTTGCATTTTGAAAACAAATGCCTCAGGAAAGTTCTTCATTTACCATGGAATCTTCTTCTTCTTCTGCAATCATGGCTCATTCAGACTAGGATTCCAGACTCTCTTATGAAGGCAGTTGTCTGTTTAAGTGATTCGGTTGCCTCATATAGTTTCTCTTCCAGGGAGGTGGGTGTGGACCACATTGTCCCTCTCAGGTCTGTGTACTGGAGGCAGTCCTGTAGAACATGTTTTGTTGTCATGTTATCCAGTGGCATTGACTGGTAGTTCCTATTTTGAGTTTGGTGAACATGTGGTTTCTCATTCTGTTGTGGCCAGTGCGTAGGCGAAGTAAGATGACTTGATCCCTCCTTGACAGTTGGAGGTATCCATCCCTCTTGTTATACTTTGGGTGTTCTTGTTTCCATTTTTCATGATACTGGCCTTTGATGATGGATTTGGCTTCATCGTAGCCGACCAGATGGTTCTCTTGTGGTAATCTTCCTCCTTCTTTAGCTAATTTGTCTGCGCGTTCATTTCCATGTATATTGCAGTGTGATGGTATCCACTGGATGACCACTCTCTTGAAGTTATTGCACAGTTGGTCTAGGGTTGTTCTCAAGTTGTCTAGCTCACTGTTCCTGGTGTTTTTTTTTTAGAGCTGTTAGGACTGACAGTGCCTCAGTCAGTATCACCAATTTCTTGTGCATGTTATTTTTGTGTTGGATAGCCAGTTTTGCAGCATCTTTGAGGGCTTCAGTTTCTGCTTTATAGTTGTTTGAGAATTTCCCAGTAGCTATTGACTTGGTGATCTCTTCTTGGTTATTTAGCCTCAAGAACACACCTCCTCCTCCATTTCTGGTGGTGTTTGTAGTAGAGCCATCTGTGTATATGTGTGACCAGGAGTCTTATGAGTAGTTGTCATTTGTGTGTTTTTCTCTCTGCATCTGTTTGGGTGCCTTTTTTCATGATTCCTATTATGTCTTCCTTAAGTTCTGGTATTTTGTGTTTCCCATGAGGAGTCATATCAGATGGGTTTCGGCATTGTTTGGGACAGTACTGGGTCACTAGTTGCCAGTTCTTTAGAGATTGTAGCGAAGTTGCTCCTCTTTAGTCTTCCTTTTCCGAAACCAGTTATTCTTTGGTGCATGGGGTGGTTAGGGAGCCTTTTATATTTCTCTGCTTGTTGCATTACTTTAGTTTTCCGTCTGTCTTCTAAGGGTTGTAAACCTGTTACTGTTTCTAGAGTCCATAGAATGAGTTCAAGACAATGGAATGAGTTCAAGACAATGGAATGAGTTCAAGACAATGGAATGTGTTCAAGACAATGGAATGAGTTTAAGACAATGGAATGAGTTCAAGACAATGGAATGAGTTCAAGACTAAATGACAGAGCATTCAAAAATGTCATCAAAGAAGAATGTGGTCGTATGTTGGCCGTGTGATGAGATGAGACAAGAGAATCTCAAAGCAAGCCCTCAGATGAGAACCAGATGGTAAAAGATAAGAAATGTTAAAATATAGAAAATATAATAGAAAGAAAATGGTATGGTTAAAACTTCTTGTAATATGTGGACTTCACAAACCAGAATGATGTTTTGGTACAATAGGCCTTCAACAGGAACATACATACAGCACACATACACATTTGTATGTAAGATAAAAAAAAATATAATAATTTCGAACTAGAAAGAAAAATGAAAGGAAAATAAGAATAGTCTTCCTTGTATGCTCTGATGTGGCAAGAACGTAAGTACGCACGGGATATGTGTGTGTGCACAAAAAGTAAAAATGTACGCACAACAAGCAGTAACAGAAAGTTCCAAAAACAGGTCATGCACAAAGTGCAAGAAACAGACCAGAAATATATGGGGTACAAAAGAATAGGAAAGGTAGAGGTGTCATAGGGTGGGATAAGAGATATAGGGTTCAGACGAAGCGATGCAATGTGGACTAGTAGAGGAGAGATGTGAATAGGATAGCATGTGTATATAATAATGTGCTCAAGCATGAGCAATAGAGAATATGCAGTAGGGAAGGGACAAAGATATGGTAAAAGATAAAGAGGCTGATCTAGAGAAATACTGTACAGAACACTGAGACTAGAAGCAACAACAGCATGCAGCAGCTCCCTTAGTGAGGTCAAGATGTTTTCACAGAACAGGGACAAATTAATAACTTTTCTGATAATAAAAAGGTAAAGTAAAGAGCTCACGTCACGCCAAGTGGCGTATAGGGAATATGGTGTTAGTGACCATAAATTTTACAGACCTTCAGCACATGATTTTTGAGGTAATGTGGTTGGTATTACATCCGTGCCACTTTACTTTCCCAGAAAAAATCCGGTACCCATTTAAGGTTGGTTTACCCGGAAGCCGTCGGTTGCGATCGAACCCTACCTCTTGTCCTTTGTAGTCCATTTCACTAACCACTGAGCTATCGTGGCTACTTTTCTGATAGTGCAAACACTAAATATGAACAAAAGAAGAAATGATTTGTTAAATTTAACATTTTTGTTTTACACTTCCCGCAGGGTCGTGATGTGGCGAGTTTGAAGTATGAAGACAAGTTTGTCATCGTTATACCTCCACCCAACGTGACAGGAAGTCTGCATCTAGGACACGGGTTGACTTCGGCTGTTCAAGATTGTATTGTTCGATGGTAAGATACTTCTTCATGGTGAGAGTTACTTGAATGAGTGGAGTGGACTCAGGACATCTGTGGACATTGTCCATAAAAATCACAAAATTTTAAAGATTTTAACTAAAATGTCACTTTTTAGATGAAAACAAGCAGGCATGTCCAGAATGTACTTTATTGATCCTTGATTTAGCTTCGGGATTTCCTATTGTCACTTAATTTATCCAGAATCCGTTTATAATTTCCGTGCATGCTTACTTGTTATGTAATTTGCAAGTTATGGTTATGGTAGGCCCCGGTTTCACTGCAAACAAATTAGAATCCATAATTTGCTCAACCGCACGTGCCAGTGGAATCATCTGAACTAATATCTCATCTCCCAAACAAAGAAAGGTAGCTGTAGTCCCCATCATAGCAGTCTCAGCACACGCCAAAAGACATAAGGTGAAACCGCACAGAATGTGAACACAACCGTCTGTGTATGATATCATTCATCGTAAACAATTGGAATATCGAAACACGATTAAAACACACAGCATACTTAACTCAGTAGCTCCTGCATCAAGCCAGACTTGGAATATAAGGAAACTGCGACAAGGAACACTTTTCAGACATAGCCTTTAATGGTTCCTGCCGCCTATCCTCCATATTGACTGGAAGTTCATGTCCTCCTGAAAATAATGATCGTCATATTTTTTTAAAATGTATAGCGCTTGATGATATTAGGACATTGTTTTTGACTCCAAATCTGAACATATGAAACACAGTTAGTTATCGAATTATTCCCGTCTCACATCAAACAACACACCGTAAGATCTCCCTGCAATGCGAATTTGTGAAATTATAAACTAGTTCACATGTCTACCTCCTCTATCTCGCAGTAACCCTCTTGAATCTAGACAAAATCCCTCCTGACTAACATGAAACTCCGGGAGTCACCCCAGTGCTGCAAAGTCATGAACAAAGCTCCATCATTTCGCCTTTCATCATTAGTGCACTGCCGTATTAGGGATATCTGATCAGCCATCATAATGACGTAGCACACACAATGACTGCACCCATAAATTACTCTAGTGAATGCAGCCAACAACGCACGAAACATAGTGCAAGATCCCTAAAGTGAAACCTTCAGTTGACTTGGCAGAGCAGTCCATATTAATGAGTTGTAACATGTAAATAGTTGGCGTCGAACAATTCCAACGACGGCCATTGAACAGCACTCAATGTGGTGACGTAAACCGCATATCAACTCTAGACGGAGGAAGGTCACATTCACAACACTTGACTTGTCAAAGAGGAACACTGTCCAGTGTATGACTGCATCATCTGCGCAAATGAGTGGAACATTTGCAAGTTTAACCATTGATTACGATACTTATCTACGAGTCATGTTTTCATGATACCGTAGTAAAAATTACTACCACTCAATTGTTACATTTGGAGTTCGGAAAATAAGATTTTTTTTGGAACTTTTGCTACACAGTTGTGTGTTTACGCAAGGAGAAACATGGGAATCAGATGCTGTAATCATTTCCTGTGTTATGTTAGATTCGTGGCCTGAAATTTGACCCCATCACGCTGTGGCTACTGGAGGTCTTAACGTTGTCTGTTCATGTGGCGGCCATCAGATCCTGAATCCAGCCCATATGTTTGGCTCCCTCTAACCTTTGTTCGCTGACTATCCCATGTTACAAATTTCTTTTTGATGTCTTGACAATGACCGAAGAGATTTCCAATGTCATAAGAAGAAACAATTTTCTTGTAAATTAGCAAAATAAAAAAAAATAAAAAAAAAAAACAGCTCCTTTTGTACAATACAATAGTACTTTTTATGGTGTCCTCATTTGTGTCTGATCAAAAAGGAAAAAATAAATTCAACATTCAGGGGTCACAGGAAGTAGTAATTAGGAAGGTATGGGGGGGGAGGGGTGATATTTCAGGAATTTGTAATTTGCGGTAGAAATTTTTGCGATGATATCATAATGTTGGGTTAAATACAAATTGTGCATTTGCAATCTGAACCATGTTACAAGTGAAGAGGTACGGAACGGATTCAGATATAAGCCAGGATGCCAGGCAGTGTCTGGGCTGAACATGTTGTGAGTAGCAGCCAACCACTTGCATTGAGATCAACAGTCAAGGCTTCCCCTCCCCACACATTGGCTTTGGTAACTGACTAACCGGTCTGACCAAAAGAGTGACAATTTTGTTTGTTGTTCCAGCTGAAGGCCTGCTTGGCTGAAACGTCGGTTGACTTTTGTTTTGCTTCTCACCTACGTAAAGCTGTTACCATACCACTTTTTCATCTTTTTTTTTAAAACAAAAAATTGTCATTATTATCATCAGCTTTACAACCACTTCATATCTCTGTGCATCTAGTACCCAATAATACAATTGTTGAAGTAGGATATGTTGTTGGATGGTTATGGTCATTAGTGTTGTCTTAGTGACTGTTCTGAATGTTAGTGGTATAAGATGGAAGACTGGAAGGCAAACATCAGTGTTGTCTCAGTGACTATTCTGAATGTTAGTGGTATAAGATGGAAGATTGGAAGGCAAACATCAGTGTTGTCTCAGTGACCATTCTGAATGTTAGTGGTATAAGATGGAAGACTGGAAGGCAAACATCAGTGTTGTCTCAGTGACTGTTCTGAATGTTAGTGGTATAAGATGGAAGACTGGAAGGCAAACATCAGTGTTGTCTCAGTGACCATTCTGAATGTTAGTGGTATAAGATGGAAGACTGGAAGGCAAACATCAGTGTTGTCTCGGTGACCATTCTGAATGTTAGTGGTATAAGATGGAAGACTGGAAGGCAAACATCAGTGTTGTCTCAGTGACCATTCTGAATGTTAGTGGTATAAGATGGAAGACTGGAAGGCAAACATCAGTGTTGTCTCAGTGACTGTTCTGAATGTTAGTGGTATAAGATGGAAGACTGGAAGGCAAACATCAATGTTGTCTCAGTGACTGTTCTGAATGTTAGTGGTATAAGATGGGTGTTGTCTCAGTGACCATTCTGAATGTTAGTGGTATAAGATGGGTGTTGTCTCAGTGACCATTCTGAATGTTAGTGGTATAAGATGGAAGACTGGAAGGCATACATCAGTGTTGTCTTAGTGACCATTCTGAATGTTAGTGGTATAAGATGGAAGACTGGAAGGCAAACATCAGTGTTGTCTCAGTGACCATTCTGAATGTTAGTGGTATAAGATGGAAGACTGGAAGGCATACATCAGTGTTGTCTCAGTGACCGTTCTGAATGTTAATGGTTTAAGATGGAAGACTGGAAGGCATACATCAGTGTTGTCTCAGTGACCGTTCTGAATGTTAATGGTTTAAGATGGAAGACTGGAAGGCATACATCAGTGTTGTCTTAGTGACCGTTCTGAATGTTAATGGTATAAGATGGAAAACTGGAAGGCAAACATCAGTGTTGTCTCAGTGACTGTTCTGAATGTTAGTGGTATAAGATGGAGGACTGGAAGGCATACATCAGTGTTGTCTTAGTGACCATTCTGAATGTTAGTGGTATAAGATGGAAGACTGGAAGGCATACATCAGTGTTGTCTCAGTGACTGTTCTGAATGTTAGTGGTATAAGATGGGTGTTGTCTCAGTGACCATTCTGAATGTTAGTGGTATAAGATGGAAGACTGGAAGGCAAACATCAGTGTTGTCTCAGTGACCATTCTGAATGTTAGTGGTATAAGATGGAAGACTGGAAGGCAAACATCAATGTTGTCTTAGTGACCATTCTGAATGTTAGTGGTATAAGATGGAAGACTGGAAGGCAAACATCAGTGTTGTCTCAGTGACCATTCTGAATGTTAGTGGTATAAGATGGAAGACTGGAAGGCAAACATCAGTGTTGTCTCAGTGACCATTCTGAATGTTAGTGGTATAAGATGGAAGACTGGAAGGCAAACATCAATGTTGTCTTAGTGACCATTCTGAATGTTAGTGGTATAAGATGGAAGACTGGAAGGCAAACATCAATGTTGTCTTAGTGACTGTTCTGAATGTTAGTGGTATAAGATGGAAGACTGGAAGGCAAACATCAGTGTTGTCTCAGTGACTGTTCTGAATGTTAGTGGTATAAGATGGAAGACTGGAAGGCAAACATCAGTGTTGTCTCAGTGACCATTCTGAATGTTAGTGGTATAAGATGGAAGACTGGAAGGCAAACATCAGTGTTGTCTCAGTGACTGTTCTGAATGTTAGTGGTATAAGATGGAAGACTGGAAGGCAAACATCAATGTTGTCTCAGTGACTGTTCTGAATGTTAGTGGTATAAGATGGGTGTTGTCTCAGTGACCATTCTGAATGTTAGTGGTATAAGATGGGTGTTGTCTCAGTGACCATTCTGAATGTTAGTGGTATAAGATGGAAGACTGGAAGGCATACATCAGTGTTGTCTTAGTGACCATTCTGAATGTTAGTGGTATAAGATGGAAGACTGGAAGGCATACATCAGTGTTGTCTCAGTGACCATTCTGAATGTTAATGGTTTAAGAGGGAAGACCGGAAGTGATACGTCAGTCTTATATATCAGGGACATGTTAATGGTATAAGGAAACAATATAAGGTTGGAAGGCATCCAGTAATGTTGTCCCAATTTCTGTGGATATTTCAGGATAGCAAAGAAGGAAATTATCCACTAATGTTGCCCAAGTTTCCTTGGGTATTACAGTATAAGAAAAATAGAAAGACATCCATTATGTTGTCCCAATTTCCATGAAAGGACCAGGATAAAAGGATAGCAAACCACCCATTAATAAAAGGATGGAAGTGGCAGGATAAAATCACTAACATAGAATTATATAGATGTACCAGTCAAATACAAGTGGATAAAGAGATACAGCGAAGACGATGGCGCTGGATAGAACACACACTCATCATCATCATGTGCCATACCGGTTGGCGTAGACGATCATGTCCTTCCACAATCTTCTATTCACAGTGCATCGTATCAGTTCTGTTGTTGACTGTTTTCCATGCCATGAAACCAAGCTATCCAGTATTTTCTCTCTTTGTCGTCCGCGATCTCTCTTATTTTTATTTTGCCAGTTGTAACCAAGTATTCCAACTTTCCTCTTCTCATGATGTGCCCGAAAAATGTTGATTGTTTCTTTCTGATATTTTTTAGGAGCTCCCTTTTTGTGTTGGCCTCTTTGAGAACTTCCTCATTGGTCTTTTTAGCTGTCCAGGGAACTTTCAACATTCTTCTGAGAAATCCCATCTCTGTGGCCTCTAATCGTCTTTTTATTTGTTTGTCTACTGTCCATGATTCGCTTCCATAGGTCAGAATTGGTTCTATATAGCACCGATGAACTCTCTTTCTCATCTCTATTGACATAGATTTGTTGCATAAGATATTTTTCATTTTCTGAAATGCTATTTTGGCCTGAGCTATTCTACTTTTTATTTCCGTGCTGCATCTTTCATCTGATGTTATTATTGTGCCCAAGTATTTGACGTGTTGCACTTGATTCAAATTTGTCCTGTTTATTTTTATGCTGCATGCTGGTGATGATTCTTTCTTTGATATGACCATTACTTCTGTTTTCTTACTATTCAGACTGAGACCTTTCTTGTTGCATTCTTTTACTGTTATGTCTATAATTTCTTGTAGTTCATTCTGAACACACACTGCGGAAGCCAATTGAGAGTATTACACAACAGGCCCTTTTTTTGAATCCCCATGGGAAAAGACAAATAGGAAGACCAAGGAATTCTTGGAGAAGACAGATAGAAGCAGAGATGAAGAAGATGGGGAAGACATGGAATGATCTTAAAAGAATGGCAAGAAACAGAATGAATTGGAAAGTGTTTGTTTAAGACCTATGCTCCACAGGGAGCTGAAAGTGTTTGTTGAAGACCTATGCTCCACAGGGAGCTGAAAGTGTTTGTTGAAGACCTATGCTCCACAGGGAGCTGAAAGTGTTTGTTGAAGACCTATGCTCCACAGGGAGCTGAAAGTGTTTGTTGAAGACCTATGCTCCACAGGGAGCTGAAAGTGTTTGTTGAAGACCTATGCTCCACAGGGAGCTGAAAGTGTTTGTTGAAGACCTATGCTCCACAGGGAGCTGAAAGTGTTTGTTGAAGACCTATGCTCCACAGGGAGCTGAAAGTGTTTGTTGAAGACCTATGCACCACAGGGAGCTGAAAGTGTTTGTTGAAGACCTATGCTCCACAGGGAGCTGAAAGTGTTTGTTGAAGACCTATGCACCACAGGGAGCTGAAAGTGTTTGTTGAAGACCTATGCTCCACAGGGAGCTGAAAGTGTTTGTTGAAGACCTATACTCCACAGGGAGCTGAAAGTGTTTGTCGAAGACCTATGCACCACAGGGAGCTGAAAGTGTTTGTTGAAGACCTATGCTCCACAGGGAGCTGAAAGTGTTTGTTGAAGACCTATGCTCCACAGGGAGCTGAAAGTGTTTGTTGAAGACCTATACTCCACAGGGAGCTGAAAGTGTTTGTTGAAGACCTATGCACCACAGGGAGCTGAAAGTGTTTGTTGAAGACCTATGCACCACAGGGAGCTGAAAGTGTTTGTTGAAGACCTATGCTCCACAGGCAGCTGAAAGTGTTTGTTTAAGACCTATGCTCCACAGGCAGCTGAAAGTGTTTGTTTAAGACCTATGCTCCACAGGCAGCTGAAAGTGTTTGTTTAAGACCTATGCTCCACAGGGAGCTGAAAGTGTTTGTTTAAGACCTATGCTCCACAGGCAGCTGAAAGTGTTTGTTTAAGACCTATGCTCCACAGGGAGCTGAAAGTGTTTGTTGAAGACCTATGCTCCACAGGGAGCTGAAAGTGTTTGTTTAAGACCTATGCTCCACAGGCAGCTGAAAGTGTCTGTTGAAGACCTATGCTCCACAGGCAGCTGAAAGTGTTTGTTGAAGACCTATGCTCCACAGGGAGCTGAAAGTGTTTGTTGAAGACCTATGCTCCACAGGCAGCTGAAAGTGTTTGTTGAAGACCTATGCTCCACAGGCAGCTGAAAGTGTTTGTTGAAGACCTTTGCTCCACAGGGAGCTGAAAGTGTTTGTTGAAGACCTATGCTCCACAGGCAGCTGAAAGTGTTTGTTGAAGACCTTTGCTCCACAGGCAGCTGAAAGTGTTTGTTGAAGACCTATGCTCCACAGGGAGCTGAAAGTGTTTGTTGAAGACCTATGCTCCACAGGCAGCTGAAAGTGTTTGTTGAAGACCTATGCTCCACAGGGAGCTGAAAGTGTTTGTTGAAGACCTATGCTCCACAGGCAGCTGAAAGTGTTTGTTGAAGACCTATGCTCCACAGGGAGCTGAAAGTGTTTGTTGAAGACCTATACTCCACAGGGAGCTGAAAGTGTTTGTTGAAGACCTATGCACCACAGGGAGCTGAAAGTGTTTGTTGAAGACCTATGCACCACAGGGAGCTGAAAGTGTTTGTTGAAGACCTATGCTCCACAGGCAGCTGAAAGTGTTTGTTTAAGACCTATGCTCCACAGGCAGCTGAAAGTGTTTGTTTAAGACCTATGCTCCACAGGCAGCTGAAAGTGTTTGTTTAAGACCTATGCTCCACAGGGAGCTGAAAGTGTTTGTTTAAGACCTATGCTCCACAGGCAGCTGAAAGTGTTTGTTTAAGACCTATGCTCCACAGGGAGCTGAAAGTGTTTGTTGAAGACCTATGCTCCACAGGGAGCTGAAAGTGTTTGTTTAAGACCTATGCTCCACAGGCAGCTGAAAGTGTCTGTTGAAGACCTATGCTCCACAGGCAGCTGAAAGTGTTTGTTGAAGACCTATGCTCCACAGGCAGCTGAAAGTGTTTGTTGAAGACCTATGCTCCACAGGCAGCTGAAAGTGTTTGTTGAAGACCTATGCTACACAGGGACCTGAAAGTGTTTGTTGAAGACCTATGCTCCACAGGCAGCTGAAAGTGTTTGTTGAAGACCTATGCTCCACAGGCAGCTGAAAGTGTTTGTTGAAGACCTATGCTCCACAGGCAGCTGAAAGTGTTTGTTGAAGACCTATGCTACACAGGCAGCTGAAAGTGTTTGTTGAAGACCTATGCTACACAGGCAGCTGAAAGTGTTTGTTGAAGACCTATGCTCCACAGGCAGCTGAAAGTGTTTGTTTAAGACCTATGCTACACAGGCAGCTGAAAGTGTTTGTTGAAGACCTATGCTACACAGGCAGCTGAAAGTGTTTGTTGAAGACCTATGCTACACAGGGACCTGAAAGTGTTTGTTGAAGACCTATGCTACACAGGGACCTGAAAGTGTTTGTTGAAGACCTATGCTCCACAGGGAGCTGAAAGTGTTTGTTTAAGACCTATGCTCCACAGGCAGCTGAAAGTGTCTGTTGAAGACCTATGCTCCACAGGCAGCTGAAAGTGTTTGTTGAAGACCTATGCTCCACAGGCAGCTGAAAGTGTTTGTTGAAGACCTATGCTCCACAGGCAGCTGAAAGTGTTTGTTGAAGACCAATGCTACACAGGGACCTGAAAGTGTTTGTTGAAGACCTATGCTCCACAGGCAGCTGAAAGTGTTTGTTTAAGACCTATGCTCCACAGGCAGCTGAAAGTGTTTGTTGAAGACCTATGCTCCACAGGGAGCTGAAAGTGTTTGTTGAAGACCTATGCTCCACAGGGAGCTGAAAGTGTTTGTTGAAGACCTATGCTCCACAGGGAGCTGAAAGTGTTTGTTGAAGACCTATACTCCACAGGGAGCTGAAAGTGTTTGTTGAAGACCTATGCTCCACAGGGAGCTGAAAGTGTTTGTTGAAGACCTATGCTCCACAGGCAGCTGAAAGTGTTTGTTGAAGACCTATGCTCCACAGGGAGCTGAAAGTGTTTGTTGAAGACCTATACTCCACAGGGAGCTGAAAGTGTTTGTTGAAGACCTATGCTCCACAGGGAGCTGAAAGTGTTTGTTGAAGACCTATACTCCACAGGGAGCTGAAAGTGTTTGTTGAAGACCTATACTCCACAGGGAGCTGAAAGTGTTTGTTGAAGACCTATGCTCCACAGGGAGCTGAAAGTGTTTGTTGAAGACCTATGCTCCACAGGGAGCTGAAAGTGTTTGTTGAAGACCTATGCTCCACAGGGAGCTGAAAGTGTTTGTTGAAGACCTATACTCCACAGGGAGCTGAAAGTGTTTGTTGAAGACCTATGCTCCACAGGGAGCTGAAAGTGTTTGTTGAAGACCTATGCTCCACAGGGAGCTGAAAGTGTTTGTTGAAGACCTATGCTACACAGGGGTATCATTATGAGTAAAGAATAGTGACACTGTGATCTTCCAAGCATGTCGTAAGAGGCGATTAAGGAGGTTGATCGATGGCTTGACAAGATGTCATTGTAAAAACTATTGTTATGGAAACAGAGCCATAGATTTTAGGAGTTGTCTCCGCAATATGTGCCATTTTGGCATGCAAGGTTTCAGTTTTTGAGATTGTGGTTCTGCCCTATGTGCTGTCTTCGGCTCGAAAGGATGATAGATAGATAGATATTGTATCTCGCCATGTGTTTCTATACCGGACAAGTTGTTCAATTTCAGTGAGGGAGCTAATGCCTAATGTTGTTACCTCTCAGTTTAGCGTTCTTTTTAATGTTACTAACCTTATACCTTATCAATTTATTTGTTTGATCTTCTGTGATTGTAGGCATCGAATGAAAGGTAGAGCTGTGTTGTGGGTTCCTGGCTGTGACCATGCCGGAATAGCAACCCAGGTTGTTGTTGAGAAGATCCTGTGGCGTGACCAGAAAAAGTCCAGACATGACCTCGGACGAGAAGCATTCGTCAATGAGATTTGGAAATGGAAGAATGAGTAAGAAAGTTTATTTGAAAACCTGAAATTGTGAATTTTTTAAAATATCAAGTATAGTTAGTAACAATTTGACAATAGAAACAAGAAAATAAGTTCTTAAATGTTATGTAGAACCAGTTTTAACGTATGGATGTGAATCATGGACAATAGGACAACAGACAAGAAAATCACTGGAGGCTGTAGAAATATGGTTTTACAGAAGAATGTTGAGTATACCATGGACAGCTAATAAAAAAAGAGTAATGAAAATGTTCTGAAAGAGGCTAAAGCAAAAAGAGAGCTAATTTCCAATATTAGAAAGAAACAATCATCATTTTTTGGTCATGTAATGAGAAGAGAACAGCTGGAATATATTGTAACAACTGGGAAAATTGAGGGACGAAGAGATAGAGGGAAGCAAAGAGAAAAGATACCAGACAGCTTAAGAGAATGGCATGGCAAAAGGTCAAGAACAGAAATGATAAATAGCTGTCGAGATCAAAAGTTGTGGAGAGACATGATCACCTATGCCAGCAGGATGGTACTTGATGATGATAATTAGTAATTTAATTTAGTAGACTAAATA
Source organism: Megaustenia siamemsis (assembly GCA_032433765.1). Lineage (NCBI taxonomy): Eukaryota > Metazoa > Mollusca > Gastropoda > Stylommatophora > Ariophantidae > Megaustenia > Megaustenia siamemsis. The sequence goes on from JAVIAB010000159.1 coordinate 21,608,446, forward strand.
TATGCATGCATTCTCATTCAAGATAGTTAGTCTTTACTTCCTCATTTGCCTTCCAGCTTTGAGGGGAGTTATAGTTTGCGGTCTTTTGTGATTTCCTGTTGCTTTCTTCTGCTTCTATAGCTCCTAGTGTTTCTAATATTCCACCTATTTCTTTTTCTAATATTAAAAGGAAGTCTACACGTGCACTTCACAGACTACACAAGCGCATTAGACAAAATAAAACATGTGGAAATAGTTAATATGCAGGAGAAGTTTCTCCCCATCGATGGCAAAGATTTGAGTTCATCTGTGATATATAGAGCCAATTCTACCCTATGGAAGTGAATCATGGACAGTAAAACAAATGAAAAGATTATTAGAGGCCACATAGATGGGATTTCTCAGAAGAATGTTATGAGTTCCCTGGACAGCTAAAAAGACCAATGAGGAAATTCTCAAAGAGGCCAACACAAAAAGGGAGCTCTTAAAAACATCAGAAAGAAACAATCAACAGTTTTTGGGCACATCATGAGAAGAGGAAAGTTGGAATACTTGGTTACAACTGGCAAAATACAGGGAAAGAGATCATGGACAACAAAGAGAGAAGATACTGGATAACTTGGTGTCATGGCATGGAAAACAGTCAACAACAGAAGTGATACGATTTACTATGGATAGAGAATTGTGGTAGAACATGACCGCCTACGCCAACTGGTATGGCATATCATGATGATGATGATATAAAATAGCATTTTAGTGCTGTATTTATACAAAGAGGTCTGTCGTGTGTGTGCTATATTTAGCCTGATTCAACGTCTTCTGTGTTACTTTATATCTTCTCTTGGTAAAAATACAAATAATATATTTTTGTGAAATATTTCTTGTAACATTATTTGTTTCTGATCCTGTTCTCTAAATTTTTAATTCAGGAAAGGTCATCGTATCTACGACCAGCTTCAGAAGCTTGGAGGTTCGTATGACTGGGACCGTGTCAGCTTTACTATGGATGAAGTACGTATTATGTGATATTAATTGCTATTATCAATACGGCTATCACCTTTTTGTACCATCATCAGGTGCTTCTACTGGTTATTTCAATCATACAAAGGTAGTCTTGCGATGATGTTACAAAAACTAAAAACTAAAGATGCTGGCGAAAGGAGACGAGACTGGGCTCCACAAATGCATCTTGTTCATTCTGCGGTTGGATCTATCTTGCCAGGAGAGGAGATGAGGCCAGGCTCCACAAGTGCATCTTGTTCATTCTGCACTCGGATCTATCTATCTAAAATTGGCAGATTCAGCCATGAGAGGAGACGAGGCCAAGCTCCACAAATACATCTTGTTCATTCTGCGGTTGGATCTATCTATCTAAAATTGGCAAATACAGCCATGAGAGGAGACGAGGCCAGGCTTCACAAATGTATCTTGTTTATTCTGCGGTTGGATCTATCTAGCCAGGAGAGGAGACGAGGCCAGGCACCACAAATACATCTTGTTCATTCTGCGGTTGGATCTATCTAGCCAGGAGAGGAGACGAGGCCCGGCTTCACAAATGTATCTTGTTCATTCTGTGGTTGGATCTATCTAGCCAGGAGAGGAGACGAGGCCAGGCTTCACAAATGTATCTTGTTCATTCTGTGGTTGGATCTATCTAGCCAGGAGAGGAGACGAGGCCAGGCACCACAAATGCATCTTGTTCATTTTGTGGTTGGATCTATCTAGCCAGGAGAGGAGACGAGGCCAGGCACCACAAATGCATCTTGTTCATTCTGCGGTTGGATCTATCTAGCCAGGAGAGGAGACGAGGCCCGGCTTTACAAATGCATCTTGTTCATTCTGCGGTTGGATCTATCTATCTAAAATTGGCAGATTCAGCCATGAGAGGAGACGAGGCCTGACTTCACAAATACATCGTACTCATTCTGCAGTCGGATCTATCTATCTAAAATTGGTAGATTCAGCCATGAGAGGAGACGAGGCCAGGCACCACAAATGCATCTTGTTCATTCTGTGGTCGGATCTATTTAAAACTGGTATATACAGCCATGAGAGGAGACAAGGCCTGACTTCACAAATACATGTTGTTTATTCTGCGGTTGGATCTATCTATCTAAAATTGGCAAATACAGCCATGAGAGGAGACGAGGCCAAGCTGCACAAATGTATCTTGTTTATTCTGTGGTTGGATCTATCTAGCCAGGAGAGGAGACGAGGCCAGGCACCACAAATGTATCTTGTTTATTCTGCGGTTGGATCTATCTATCTAAAATTGACAGATTCAGCCACAAGAGAAACTTCTCAGTAAAACAACATCCAGCATAAGACACTTATATATTACTAAACCACTGACAAATCATGATTACTTGCTATCAGCCCTCTCTGAACGTGCCAAAGGCTGTGTGTACATACACACATATATACAAAGAAACATACATATTAATATATATATATATATATATATATATATATATATATATATACACTAAAGTAATTCTATAATGTATAAACTTGGTGATTATATGGTACTGTGACCGTACGACATACGTAAAACATACTCTTGGACATATCAACAGTGGGACATTATGGACAGGATGTCAGATTGATAGTGGCCGTATGGAGGGTCTGAAAATGATTTGCTCAATTTTTATTGAAAATGTTTTTCAGAAATTGTGCAGAGCTGTGACCGAGGCTTTCTGCCGTCTGCATGAAACTGGGCTGATCTACCGGAGCGTTCGCCTTGTCAATTGGTGCTGTACGCTGCGGTCTGCTATCTCAGACATTGAGGTTTGTTTTTTTATGTCCCAGTTGTGTTTGTAGACGTTTATAGCATGAAATGTTTATAGAGGTCTCTGAGTTAGTCTTCATTTAAGATGTTGTGCCTCATATTAATAATTGATGGTATATGTTTGTCTGGTAATGGAATAATTAGTCTTGCCATACATGGTGTGCCTGGATAGTCTACTAGACAGTTTGTGATGGGTCTAGATATAGACTCGACAGTTTGTGATGGGTCTAGATATAGACTAGAAAGTTTGTGATGAGTCTAGGCCAGGGACTAGACAGTTTGATGGGTCTAGATATAGACTAGACAGTTTGTGATGAGTCTAGATATAGACTAGACAGTTTGTGATGGGTCTAGATATAGACTAGACAGTTTGTGATGGGTCTAGATATAGACTAGACAGTTGGTGATGGATCTAGATAAAGACTAGACAGTTTGTGATGGGTCTAGATATAGACTAGACAGTTTGTGATGGGTCTAGATATAGACAAGACAGTTTGTGATGAGTCTAGATATAGACTAGACAGTTTGTGATGGGTCTAGATATTGACTAGACAGTTTGTGATGGGTCTAGATATAGACTAGACAGTTTGTGATGGGTCTAGATATAGACTAGACAGTTTGTGATGGGTCTAGATATAGACTAGAAAGCTTGTGATGAGTCTAGGCCAGGGACTAGACAGTTTGATGGGTCTAGATGTAGACTAGACAGTTTGTGATGGGTCTAGATGTAGACTAGACAGTTTGTGATGGGTCTAGATATAGACTAGACAGTTTGTGATGGGTCTAGATATAGACTAGACAGTTTGTGATGGGTCTAGGCCAGGGACTAGACAGTTTGTGATGGGTCTAGATGTAGACTAGACAGTTTGTGATGGGTCTAGATGTAGACTAGACAGTTTGTGATGGGTCTAGATATAGACTAGACAGTTTGTGATGGGTCTAGATATAGACTAGACAGTTTGTGATGGGTCTAGATATAGACTAGACAGTTTGTGATGGGTCTAGATATAGACTAGAAAGCTTGTGATGAGTCTAGGCCAGGGACTAGACAGTTTGATGGGTCTAGATGTAGACTAGACAGTTTGTGATGGGTCTAGATGTAGACTAGACAGTTTGTGATGGGTCTAGATATAGACTAGACAGTTTGTGATGGGTCTAGATATAGACTAGACAGTTTGTGATGGGTCTAGGCCAGGGACTAGACAGTTTGTGATGGGTCTAGATGTAGACTAGACAGTTTGTGATGGGTCTAGATGTAGACTAGACAGTTTGTGATGGGTCTAGATATAGACTAGACAGTTTGTGATGGGTCTAGATATAGACTAGACAGTTTGTGATGGGTCTAGATATAGACTAGACAGTTTGTGATGGGTCTAGATATAGACTAGATAGTTTGTGATGGGTCTAGGCCAGGGACTAGACAGTTTGTGGTAGACCTAGATGCAGACTAGACTGTTTGTAGTGGACCTAGACACACACTAGGCAGTTTGTGGTGGGTCTAGATACAAATTAGATTGTTTTGCCTTATGTTTTGGTCCTATGTTGTTGGAGGTAGTTTTAAGAATTTTTGTGTGTGTGAGGTAGTCAGTTGGAGTTGTAGCACTTAGAAAAATACACAAATAATTGTAAAAGATAAAATAAAAATACAAGTAATTAATGAGATTGTATGTTGTTGAGAAATACAGGATGTAAAAGAAAAGGGGAACATCAAGAATGAAGATATTAGAAGGAGCAGTGTTGTACTAAAAAAAATTTAACTAAAAAAACTAAAAACAAATTAAAAAAATAAAAAAAAGAAATAAAGACTAGTAGCATAAATAATAGTGTATTAAAACATCAAGAATTAAAATGTTAGTGGTAGGGCAAATACAGTACTAAAACATCAAGAATGAAAATGTTAGTGGTAGGACAAATACTGTACTAAAACATCAAGAATGAGAATGTTAGTGGTAGGGCAAATACTGTACTAAAACATCAAGAATGAGAATGTTAGTGGTAGGGCAAATACTGTACTAAAACATCAAGAATGAGAATGTTAGTGGTAGGGCAAATACTGTACTAAAACATCAAGAATGAAAATGTTAATGGTAGGGCAAATACTGTACTAAAACATCAAGAATGAAAATGTTAGTGGTAGGACAAATACTGTACTAAAACATCAAGAATGAGAATGTTAGTGGTAGGACAAATACTGTACTAAAACATCAAGAATGAGAATGTTAGTGGTAGGTCAAATACTGTACTAAAACATCAAGAATGAGAATGTTAGTGGTAGGACAAATACTGTACTAAAACATCAAGAATGAGAATGTTAGTCTTCCTCTTCTTTCTCTTTCCTTCCTCATTTGCCTTTCAGCATCGAGGGGAGATATAATTTGCGGTCTTTTGCTCTTCTGTTGACCTCCGCTGCTGTTATGTTTCCTAGTGCTTCTAATATTCCATCGATTCATCTTTTTCGTGGTCGACCATTGGGTGTGGTGTTCGCACAACATTTGGTGAAGGCTTGTTATGTTGTGTTTTGATCTTTCTAATGTTAGTGGTAGGACAAATACTAAACTAAAACATCAAGAATGAAAATGTTGGTAGAGAGGCAAATACAGTACTAAAACGTCAAGAATAAAAATGTTAGTGGTAGGGCAAATACAGTACTAAAACATCAAGAATGAAAATGTTAGTGGTAGGACAAATACTGTACTAAAACATCAAGAATGAAAATGTTAGTGGTAGGACAAATACTGTACTAAAACATCAAAAATGAAAATGTTAGTGGTAGGGCCAATACTGTACTAAAACATCAAGAATGAAAATGTTAGTGGTAGGGCAAATACTGTACTAAAACATCAAGAATGAAAATGTTAGTGGTAGGGCAAATACTGTACTAAAACATCAAAAATGAAAATGTTAGTGGTAGGACAAATACTGTACTAAAACATCAAGAATGAAAATGTTAGTGGTAGGACAAATACTGTACTAAAACATCAAAAATGAAAATGTTAGTGGTAGGGCCAATACTGTACTAAAACATCAAGAATGAAAATGTTAGTGGTAGGGCAAATACTGTACTAAAACATCAAGAATGAAAATGTTAGTGGTAGGGCAAATACTGTACTAAAACATCAAGAATGAAAATGTTAGTGGTAGGGCAAATACTGTACTAAAACATCAAGAATGAGAATGTTAGTGGTAGGACAAATACTGTACTAAAACATCAAGAATGAGAATGTTAGTGGTAGGACAAATACTGTACTAAAACATCAAGAATGAGAATGTTAGTGGTAGGACAAATACTGTACTAAAACATCAAGAATGAGAATGTTAGTCTTCCTCTTCTTTCTCTTTCCTTCCTCATTTGCCTTTCAGCATCGAGGGGAGATATAATTTGCGGTCTTTTGCTCTTCTGTTGACCTCCGCTGCTGTTATGTTTCCTAGTGCTTCTAATATTCCATCGATTCATCTTTTTCGTGGTCGACCATTGGGTGTGGTATTCGCACAACATTTGGTGAAGGCTTGTTATGTTGTGTTTTGATCTTTCTAATGTTAGTGGTAGGACAAATACTAAACTAAAACATCAAGAATGAAAATGTTGGTAGAGAGGCAAATACAGTACTAAAACGTCAAGAATAAAAATGTTAGTGGTAGGGCAAATACAGTACTAAAACATCAAGAATGAAAATGTTAGTGGTAGGACAAATACTGTACTAAAACATCAAAAATAAAAATGTTAGTAGTAGGGCAAATACTGTACTAAAACATCAAAAATGAAAATGTTAGTGGTAGGGCCAATACTGTACTAAAACATCAAGAATGAAAATGTTAGTGGTAGGGCAAATACTGTACTAAAACATCAAGAATGAAAATGTTAGTGGTAGGGCAAATACTGTACTAAAACATCAAAAATGAAAATGTTAGTGGTAGGACAAATACTGTACTAAAACATCAAGAATGAAAATGTTAGTGGTAGGACAAATACTGTACTAAAACATCAAAAATGAAAATGTTAGTGGTAGGGCCAATACTGTACTAAAACATCAAGAATGAAAATGTTAGTGGTAGGGCAAATACTGTACTAAAACATCAAGAATGAAAATGTTAGTGGTAGGGCAAATACTGTACTAAAACATCAAGAATGAAAATGTTAGTGGTAGGGCAAATACTGTACTAAAACATCAAGAATGAGAATGTTAGTGGTAGGACAAATACTGTACTAAAACATCAAGAATGAGAATGTTAGTGGTAGGACAAATACTGTACTAAAACATCAAGAATGAGAATGTTAGTGGTAGGACAAATACTGTACTAAAACATCAAGAATCAGAATGTTAGTCTTCCTCTTCTTTCTCTTTCCTTCCTCATTTGCCTTTCAGCATCGAGGGGAGATATAATTTGCGGTCTTTTGCTCTTCTGTTGACCTCCGCTGCTGTTATGTTTCCTAGTGCTTCTAATATTCCATCGATTCATCTTTTTCGTGGTCGACCATTGGGTGTGGTATTCGCACAACATTTGGTGAAGGCTTGTTATGTTGTGTTTTGATCTTTCTAATGTTAGTGGTAGGACAAATACTAAACTAAAACATCAAGAATGAAAATGTTGGTAGAGAGGCAAATACAGTACTAAAACGTCAAGAATAAAAATGTTAGTGGTAGGGCAAATACAGTACTAAAACATCAAGAATGAAAATGTTAGTGGTAGGACAAATACTGTACTAAAACATCAAAAATAAAAATGTTAGTAGTAGGGCAAATACTGTACTAAAACATCAAAAATGAAAATGTTAGTGGTAGGACAAATACTGTACTAAAACATCAAGAATGAAAATGTTAGTGGTAGTGCAAATACTGTACTAAAACATCAAGAATGAAAATGTTAGTGGTAGGGCAAATACTGTACTAAAACATCAAGAATGAAAATGTTAGTGGTAGGGCAAATACTGTACTAAAACATCAAGAATGAAAATGTTAGTGGTAGGGCAAATACTATACTAAAACATCAAGAATGAAAAATGTCAGTGGTAGGGCAAATACTGTACTAAAACGTCAAGAATGAAAATGTTAGTGGTAGGGCAAATGCTGTACTAAAACATCAAGAATGAAAATGTTTTTGGAAGTCCATTCATCAATCTGATGGTCTTAGATAGTGGTTTTGAATGGGAAGTATCAGAGATGGAAGCTATCATCATAGGGAGCCGTGATAGCTCAGTGGTTAGTGAACTGGACTACAAAGGACAAGAGGTAGGGTTAGATCCCAACCGATGGCTTCCAGGTTCACCCAGCCTTTAATGGCTACCGGATTTTTTTCTGGAAAAGTAAAGCGGCATGGGCGTAATACCGACCACATTACCCCAAAAATCATGTGCCAAAGGTCTGTAAAATATATGGTCACTAACACCATATTCCCTATACGCCACTTGGCGTGACGGGGGCACTTAAGCTATCATCATCATGTGCCATAACTGGTTGGCGTAGGTGATTATGTCCTTCCACAATCTTCTATCTACAGTGCATCGTAATAGTTCTGTTATTGACTGTTTTCCATGCCATGACATCAAGCTATCCAGTATTTTCTCTCTTTGTTGTCCGCGATCTCTCTTTCCTTTTATTTTGCCAGTTGTAACCAAGTATTGAAATTTTTTGGGCATGTTAAAAGACACACCAGCCTAATAATAGTAATATTGGAAGGGAGAATACAGGGTAAAAAAGACAGAGGCAGACCAAGACTAACATGGACGAGTAACATCAAAAGATGGACAAGTCATCCTATGACAATCTATACCATCAAAGCAAGAGACAGAGTGGAATGGCGCTCCATGGTAGCCAGCCGTCAATGTGGAGATGGCACTTAATGATGATGATGATGAACCAAGTATTCCAACTTTCCTCTTCTCATGATGTGCCTGAAAAATGTTGATTGTTTCTTGTGTGTGCTTTGACATGATTATTCTAAGCAATATAATAAGGTAGTTTGCCATTCCTTTCCTTTAGAAGCTATCAGTGACTCATAGCTGATGGTTTGTGTCAGGATCGGTGAACCATAACCATCCAGACCCACAAATCTTTGCAGTTCCTCTAGAGACAGACTAACTTGTCTAGTCTGGCCAGTGAGTAGAAATCGAAAAGGAAAGAGAACTCTGCATGCAAAAATACCTTTGCATATTTCAGATGTATTTGGCAAGTAAACCACAACACAGCGTTTCTACTCTCACTTAACATCCTTTCAGCACTTTTGCTACCGTTTAACTCTTTCCGTACATTTCACCGCACTGTGAGCCATGCCGATTTCGACAACATACATTTCGCTGCATAGTGCGGCACGCTCAGTTTGATTAGTGTGAATGCCATCAAACCATATTCTTTTTACATGTCTTGTATCATCTGAATATTGGTGAAATCTAATAGCTTGTTAAATTAACTAACCATTCATATATAATATGTTATATGTTAGATAAATATAAATATGTAGATTGATTATTAAAACCATGAACAATTTTGTCTCTGAAATATCTTCCGTTTTGTCGATAAAAAGCTTCCATACGGAAAGAATTAACATGTTGCCGAGCCATTTTTGGAAATTTGTTTACAAGTTTGAAACAGCAGCAATAAAATAAATAAAAATTGATCTCAAACACACATATTGTTGGGACAATTTATTCACGAATTAAAAAAACAGGTATTAAGTAATTAACAAGGTTTTATCGGGGATAATTGTGAAAACATTGATAAATTAAGAGCTGCATCAGGCTCGGTGTACTGGCTATGAAAACTGTGATTTGTGGCTCAAATTACAGAATGTGTTAAGTGAGGATGGCAAAGAGAAACTATCCATTCCTTTTGTGGTCATCGGATGAATGCTAAAAAAAGAGAAAGAAGAAAGACAGTTGAAAAAAAAAAAATAAAGTACTCCCATCACACCAAATGGCATATAGGGAATATGGTGTTAGTGACCATAAATTTTTCAGACCTTCGGCACATGATTTTTGGGGTAATGTGGTCGGTATTACGCCCATGCCGCTTTACTTTCCCAGAAAAAAAAATCCGGTACCCATTAAAAGCTGGGTGAACCAGAAGCCATCAGTTGGGACCAAACCCTACCTCTTGTCCTTTGTAGTCCAGTCACTAACCACTGAGCTATTGCGGCTCCCAAGAGAGACAGTGCTTTTCTGAAATTAAAAAAAAAAAAAAATTATGAACAACTGCATGTGTTGTTGTGTCAAACATTCCCCAAGAGTATTGTGTTTTCTTCAACAGGTGGACAAGAAAGAGATTGAAGGACGAACGTTGTTGACAGTCCCAGGGTATGACCAGAAAGTGGAATTTGGTGTCCTCGTCTCATTTGCCTACAAAGTCTGTGACTCAGGTTAGCAACGTCAGTTTATTTCATCTTATTTTGATTATCAGATTTGACACCATCAACATTATAACTCAGTAGTTGTTCTGGCATGAGCTCTCACTGATGGTCCTCAGCCATGACCGGTCAGATTTGATACCATCAACAGTATAACTCAGTAGTTTTTCTGGCATGAGCCAGCGCTGATGGCCCCAGCCATGACCGGACAAATTTGACACCATCAACATTATAACTCAGTAGTTTTTCCTGCATGAGCCAGCGCTGATGGCCCCAGCCATGACCGGACAAATTTGACACCATCAACATTATAACTCAGTAGTTCTGGCACAAGCCAGCCATGACCGATCCGATTTAATACCATCTTCTTCTTCTTTCCTTCCTCATCTGCCTTTCAGCATCGAGGGAAGATATAATTAGTGGTCTTTTGCTCTTCTGTTGACCTCTGCTGCTGTTATGTTTCCTAGTGCTTCTAATATTCCATTGATCCATCTTTTTCATGGTCGACCCTTGGGTCTGGTGTTCTCACAACGTTTGCTGAAGGCTCGTTGTGTTGTGTTTTGATCTTTCTGCTTTGTCACGTGGCCAAACCATTTTATCTGTTGTTTCCTTATATATTCTATGGCGGGGGCTATTCCTAACTTTTTTCTCAGTTCTTCATTTCTGATCTTATCTCTCAGACTGTTTTTAACACCATCAATATAATAAATCTGTCGATGTTCTACTATAAAATGAGATTTTATGCATTAAAACTTTACCAGTTGAGCGTCTGTACAAATTTGCCCATCTGCCGCGTGTCTCCACCACAAGATGGTAGAGGAGCTTGTGTGCGCATATCTCTAAGAGTTGTTCTAGTGGTAGCGTTACTATCACCGAATCACTGACGTATATGTGTGTGTGGGGCAGTAAGGAGCCAAATACTATATTTATGTGTGTGTGTTGGGTAATAAGGAGCGAAATATTGTACTTATGTGTGTGTGTGTGTGTGTGTTGGGTAATAAGGAGCGAAATATTGTACTTATGTGTGTGTTGGGTAATAAGGAGCGAAATATTGTACTTATGTGTGTGTGTGTGTGTTGGCAATAAGGAGCGAAATATTGTACTTATGTGTGTGTGTGTGTTGGGTAATAAGGAGCAAAATATTGTACTTATGTGTGTGCGTGTGTTGGCAATAAGGAGCCAAATATTGTACTTATGTGTGCGTATTGCTCTAAATGGAGCCAAATATTGTACTTACATGTGCATGTTACTCTATAAGAAGCCATATGAAAGCAGGCAAAGCTCCTGAACCAGATAATATAACTAAAGAAGAGATTGAAGCCATGGGTGATTTTGGAATAGAAATAATAACAAAAATATTGATTGATATCTACAACAGCGGATATATACCAGATGACATGCTCAAATCAATATTCATAGCCCTACCAAAGAAATCGAGTGCGATTGAATGCGATGATCATCGCACAATAAGCCTTATGAGTCACATGACTAAGATATTACTAAGAATCATCATGCAAACAGTGCGAAACAAAATCAGTCCAGAAATTAGCGATGAACAGTGTGGTTTTGTTAGAGATAAAGGAACAAGCAATGCCATTTATATCATAAGATCTTTAGTAGAAAGAGCCATAGAGGTGAAAACAGATCTATACCTATGTTTCATAGATTACACCAAGGCATTTGACAAAGTAAAACACCAAGAAATAATCAAAATTTTAGAAAGCATAAACATAGACAGCAAAGATCTAAGAATAATAAAGAACATGTGCTGGCAATAAACAGCGGCCATAAGAACTGGAAACCAATTTGGAATGTTTCAACAAATAAAACAGGGTGTTATACAAGGTTGTGTGCTGTCACCAGATTTGTTTAATATTTATAGTGAGATTATTTTAAGATCCATAAGGGGCATGCCTGGAATAACAATTTTAGGTCATAATATAAATAATCTAAGGTATGCTGATGATACAGTATTAATCGCTAAGAGTGAAAATGAGTTACAAGAAATGTTGGACATTATAGTGAAGGAAAGCAAAAATAAAGGACTCAGCCTTAATGGCAAAAAGACAGAGGCAATGGTAACAACAAAGAAAAAGACATCACCTCAGTGCAAAATAAAGACAAGTGGAACAATATTAAAACAGGTAAATGAATTTAAATATTTGGGAACTTTGTTAACCTCAGACGGAAGATGTACAAAATAGGTGAGATGCAGAATAGCTCAGGCAAAAGCAGATTTCCAAAAAATGAGGAAGATACTATGCAATCCATTTTTGACAATAGAAACAAGAAAAAGAGTTCTTAAATGTTACGTAGAGCCAGTCTTAACATATGGATGTGAGTCATGGACAATAGGACAACAGACAAGAAAATCACTGGAGTCTGTAGAAATGTGGTTTTACAGAAGAATGTTGAGAATACCATGGACAGTTAAGGAGAGTAATGAAGAGGTTCTGAGAGAGGTCAAAGCAAAAAGAGAGCTAATTTCCAATGTTAGGAAGAGACAATCATCAATTTTTGGCCATGTAATGAGAAGAGAACAACTTGAATATATTGTAACAACTGGAAAAATTGAGGGACGAAGAGATAGAGGGAAGCAAAGAGAAAAAATAACAGACAGCTTAAGAGAATGGCTTGGCAGAAGGTCAACAACAGAAATGATAAATAGCTGCTGAGATCGAAAGTTGTGGAGAGACATGATCACCTACGCCACTAGGCCCGGTACTTGATGATGATGATGTTACTCTATAAGGAGTCAAATATTGTATTTACATGTGCATGTCACTTTATAAGGAGCCAAATATTGTACTTGCATGTCCATGTTACTCCATAAGGAGCCAAATATTGTAATTAATTGTACATACAAGAAGATATAAAAAAAGAATGCAAATAAATGCATGCAAAAACCATGCACATAAGCAAAAAATAATCAAAATTTTAGAAAGCATAAACGGAGACAGCAAAGATCTAAGAATAATAAAGAACATGTACTGGCAACAAACAGCAACCATAAGAACTGGAAATCAGTTGGGAATGTTTCACAAATAGAACAGAGTGTTATACAAGGTGTTGTGTGCTGTCACCAGATTTGTTTAATATTTATAGTGAGATTATTTTAAGATCCATAAGGGGCATGCCTGGAATAACAATTGGAGGCCATAATAAAAATAATCTAAGGTATGTTGATGATACAGTCTTAATCGTTAAGAGAGAAGATGAGTTACAAGAAATGTTGGACATTATAGTGAAGGAAAGCAAAAATAAAGAACTCAGCCTTAATAGCAAAAAGACAAAAGTGGTGATAACAACAAAGAAAAAGTCATCATATCAGTGCACAATAAAGACAAGTGGAACAATATTAAAACAGGTAAATGAATTTAAATATTTGGGTACTTTGTTAACCTCGGATGGAAGATGTACAAAAGAGGTGAGATGCAGAATGGCTCAGGCAAAAGCAGCTTTCCAAAAAATGAGGAAGATACTATGCAATCCATTTTTGACAGTAAAACCAAGAAAGAGTTCTTAAATGTTATGTAGAGCCAGTTTTAACATATGGATGTGAATCATGGACAATAGGACAACAGACAAGAAGATCACTGGAGGCTGTCAAAATGTAGTTTTACAGAAGAATGTTGAGAATACCATGGACAGCTAAGAAGAGTAATGAAAACGTTCTGAAAGAGGTCAAAGCAAAAAGAGAACTAATTTCCAATATTAGGAAGAAACAATCATCATTTTTTGGCTATGTAATGAGAAGAGAACAGCTGGAATATATTGTAACAACTGGAAAAATTGAGAGATGAAGTGATAGAGGGAAGCAAAGAGAAAAGATACCAGAGAGCTTAAGAGAATGGCTTGGCCGAAGGTCAACAATGGAAACTGTCGAGATCGAAAGTTGTGGAGAGACATGATCACCTACATCAGCAGGCATGGTACTTGATGATGACAAAGTATTCATGTTGCTCTGTAAAGAGCCAAATGTTGTACTTATGTGTGCGTATTGCTCTATATGGAGCCAAATACTGTATTTATGTGTGTGTGTGTTGCTATATAAGGAGCCAAATATTGTACTTATGTGTGCATGTTTGCACTTGATGTCTCATGTTGATCGGAATGTTTTTCTTTCTTAAAGATGAGGAAGTCATCGTAGCAACAACTCGTGTTGAAACCATGCTTGGAGACACAGGAGTCGCAGTCCATCCTGATGATGCCAGGTACAAGCACCTCCATGGAAAGTTTGTCCAGCATCCGTTTATTGAAAGCCGTCGGATGCCGATAGTCTTGGATACATTTGTGGATATGAGTTTTGGAACAGGTAGGTTTAATATTTCTTCTTCTTCTGAATTCAGTTTTCTATGTTTGCTTTTTCTACATTCAGTTTTCTATGTTTGCTTTTTCTACATTCAGTTTTCTATGTTTGCTTCTGCAATCAGTTTTCTGCTTGTGCATTCAGTTTTCTATGTTTACTTCTTCAGCATTCAGTTTTCTATGTTTACTTCTTCAGCATTCAGTTTTCTATGTTTACTTCTTCAGCATTCAGTTTTCTATGTTTACTTCTTCAGCATTCAGTTTTCTATGTTTACTTCTTCAGCATTCAGTTTTCTATGTTTACTTCTTCAGCATTCAGTTTTCTATGTTTACTTCTTCAGCATTCAGTTTTCCATGTTTATTTCTTCAGTATTCAGTTTTCCATGTTTACTTCTTCAGCATTCAGTTTTCTATGTTTACTTCTTCAGCATTCTGTTTTCTGTTTTTCCTTTGGTGGTCAGCTTTCTATACTCAGAATGCAGCACAGTGAAATATGTTGCTCCCTGAAATGTGTTTGTTATCAGCCTGAGGTTGTAGTAACTTCCTGAATTGTCTGACTGCATATATGGTGTAGAGGAAGGGATGCACAGTTTAGGCCAGACTTGGAGTGCTTTGAGATGATGATAATCTTAGTGCTATGATGTTGATGTCGGCTGTCTAGAGCTAATCATCATCATCATCAATGTGTGCTATAACGGTTGGCGTAGGCGATCATGTCCTTCCACAATCTTCTATCCACCGTGCATTGTATCAATTCTGTTGTTGACTGTTTTCCATGCCATGACACCAAACTATTTAGTATTTTCTCTCTTTGTCATCTGAGATCTCTCTTTCCTTCTATTTTGCCAGTTGTAACCAAGTATTCCAGCTTTCCTCTTCTCATGATGTTCTCGAAAAATGTTGATTGTTTCTTTCTGATGTTTCTTAGGAGCTCCCTTTTTGTATTGGCCTCTTTGAGAATTTCCTTGTTGGTCTTTTTAGCTGTCCAGGGAACTTTCAACATTCTTCTGAGAAATCCCATCTATATGGCCTCTAATCATCTTTTCATTTGTTTATTTACTGTCCATGATTTGCTTCCATGGTCAGAATTGGTTCAATGTAGCATCGATGAACTCCCTTTCTCAATTCTATTGACATAGATTTGGTGCATTAGAGATTTTTCATTTTCAGAAATTCTAATTTGGCCTGAGCTATTTTGCTTTTTATTTCCGTGGTGCATCTTCCATCTGATATAATTATTGTGCCCAAGTATTTGAAACGTTGCTCTTAAACAAGATTTGTCCTGTTTATTTTTATGCTGCATGATGGTGATGATTGTTTCTTTGATATTACCATTACTTCTGTTTTCTCACTATTCAGACTGAGACCTTTCTTGTTGCTTTCTTTTACTATTATGTCTATCATGTCTAGAGCTCTGGACTTTTAAGAGCTCTTGACTTTTAAGAGCTCTTTTTCTTGTTTCTATTGTCAAAAATGGATTGCATGGTATATTCCTCATTTTCTGGAAAGCTGCTTTTGCCTGAGCCATTCTGCATCTCACCTCTTATGTACATCTACCATCTGAAGTTAACATTGTTCCCAGATATTTGAATTCATTTACCTGATTTAATATTGTTCCACTTGTCTTTGTTGTGCATTGTGGTGAAGTCTTCCTTTTTTGCTACCATTACTTCTGTCTTTTTACTATTACGACTTAGTCCTTCATTCTTGCTTTCCTTCGCCTCAATGGCTAACATTTTTTGTAACTCCTTTTTGCTCGTAGTGATTACGACTCATTTTTTGCTTTTGCTTAAGCCATAAAGGGAGACTAAGGAGGTTGATCGATGGCTTGACAAGCTGTCATTGTAAAAAGTATTGTTATGGAAACAGCGCCATAAGATTTTAGAGCAGTGATCTCTGCAGTATGTGCCATTTCGGCACGCAAGGTTTCTGTTTTTGAGATTGTGGTTCTGCCCTATGTGCCGTCTTCGACTCAAAAGGACAATAGATAGATAGAAGCCATAAGGGGAGGGTAAAGCCACAAGAAAACCGTGGATTCAAAGTGGAAAGTCTTACTGCCTGTTTTGTGACTCAATTCCAGGATCTTCCTCACCAGAGACCAGTGTCTTACCTCCAGGCACCAAACGCACACATGCACGCACGCACACTCACTCATCACTCACTCATGCACTCACTCACCCGCTCGCTCTCTCTCCCCCCTCCTCTCTCTCTCCCCCTCCATCTTTCCTCCTCTCTCTCTTTCCCCCTCCTCCTCTTCCCCCCACTCCCCTCTTCCCCACTCCCCTCCTCTTTCTCTCTCCCTCTCCCCCTCCTCTCTCTCCCTCTTCCCCTCCTCTCTCTCCCTCCCCTCCCCTCCTCTCTCTTCCCCCTCCCCCTTCTCTCTCTCACTCCCTCTCCACCTCCTCTCTCTCTCTCCACCTCCTTTCTCTCCCTCTCCACCTCCTTTCTCTCCCTCTCCACCTCCTTTCTCTCCCTCTCCACCTCCTTTCTCTCCCTCTCCACCTCCTTTCTCTCCCTCTCCACCTCCTTTCTCTCCCTCTCCACCTCCTTTCTCTCCCTCTCCACCTCCTTTCTCTCCCTCTCCACCTCCTCTCTCTCTCTCCTCTTCCCCCTTTCTTTCTCTCCCTCTCCACCTCCTTTCTCTACCTCTCCACCTCCTTTCTCTCCCTCTCCACCTCCTTTCTCTCCCTCTCCACCTCCTTTCTCTCCCTCTCCACCTCCTTTCTCTCCCTCTCCACCTCCTCTCTCTCTCTCCTCTTCCCCCTTTCTTTCTCTCCCTCTCCACCTCCTTTCTCTACCTCTCCACCTCCTTTCTCTCCCTCTCCACCTCCTTTCTCTCCCTCTCCACCTCCTCTCTCTCTCTCCTCTTCCCCTTTCTTTCTCTCCCTCTCCACCTCCTTTCTCTACCTCTCCACCTCCTTTCTCTCCCTCTCCACCTCCTTTCTCTCCCTCTCCACCTCCTCTCTCTCTCTCCTCTTCCCCCTTTCTTTCTCTCCCTCTCCACCTCCTTTCTCTACCTCTCCACCTCCTTTCTCTACCTCTCCACCTCCTTTCTCTCCCTCTCCACCTCCTTTCTCTCCCTCTCCACCTCCTCTCTCTCTCTCCTCTTCCCCCTTTCTTTCTCTCCCTCTCCACCTCCTTTCTCTACCTCTCCACCTCCTTTCTCTCCCTCTCCACCTCCTTTCTCTCCCTCTCCACCTCCTCTCTCTCTCTCCTCTTCCCCCTTTCTTTCTCTCCCTCTCCACCTCCTTTCTCTACCTCTCCACCTCCTTTCTCTCCCTCTCCACCTCCTTTCTCTACCTCTCCACCTCCTTTCTCTACCTCTCCACCTCCTTTCTCTCCCTCTCCACCTCCTCTCTCTCTCTCCTCTTCCCCCTTTCTTTCTCTCCCTCTCCACCTCCTTTCTCTACCTCTCCACCTCCTTTCTCTACCTCTCCACCTCCTTTCTCTCCCTCTCCACCTCCTTTCTCTCCCTCTCCACCTCCTTTCTCTCCCTCTCCACCCCCTTTCTCTCCCTCTCCACCTCCTTTCTCTCCCTCTCCACCTCCTTTCTCTCCCTCTCCACCTCCTTTCTCTCCCTCTCCACCTCCTCTCTCTCTCTCCTCTTCCCCCTTTCTTTCTCTCCCTCTCCACCTCCTTTCTCTCCCTCTCCACCTCCTTTCTCTCCCTCTCCACCTCCTTTCTCTCCCTCTCCACCTCCTTTCTCTCCCTCTCCACCTCCTTTCTCTACCTCTCCACCTCCTTTCTCTCCCTCTCCACCTCCTTTCTCTCCCTCTCCACCTCCTTTCTCTCCCTCTCCACCTCCTTTCTCTCCCTCTCCACCTCCTCTCTCTCTCTCCTCTTCCCCCTTTCTTTCTCTCCCTCTCCACCTCCTTTCTCTACCTCTCCACCTCCTTTCTCTCCCTCTCCACCTCCTTTCTCTCCCTCTCCACCTCCTCTCTCTCTCTCCTCTTCCCCCTTTCTTTCTCTCCCTCTCCACCTCCTTTCTCTACCTCTCCACCTCCTTTCTCTCCCTCTCCACCTCCTTTCTCTCCCTCTCCACCTCCTCTCTCTCTCTCCTCTTCCCCCTTTCTTTCTCTCCCTCTCCACCTCCTTTCTCTACCTCTCCACCTCCTTTCTCTACCTCTCCACCTCCTTTCTCTCCCTCTCCACCTCCTTTCTCTCCCTCTCCACCTCCTCTCTCTCTCTCCTCTTCCCCCTTTCTTTCTCTCCCTCTCCACCTCCTTTCTCTACCTCTCCACCTCCTTTCTCTCCCTCTCCACCTCCTTTCTCTCCCTCTCCACCTCCTTTCTCTCCCTCTCCACCTCCTCTCTCTCTCTCCTCTTCCCCCTTTCTTTCTCTCCCTCTCCACCTCCTTTCTCTACCTCTCCACCTCCTTTCTCTCCCTCTCCACCTCCTTTCTCTACCTCTCCACCTCCTTTCTCTACCTCTCCACCTCCTTTCTCTCCCTCTCCACCTCCTCTCTCTCTCTCCTCTTCCCCCTTTCTTTCTCTCCCTCTCCACCTCCTTTCTCTACCTCTCCACCTCCTTTCTCTACCTCTCCACCTCCTTTCTCTCCCTCTCCACCTCCTTTCTCTCCCTCTCCACCTCCTTTCTCTCCCTCTCCACCCCCTTTCTCTCCCTCTCCACCTCCTTTCTCTCCCTCTCCACCTCCTTTCTCTCCCTCTCCACCTCCTTTCTCTCCCTCTCCACCTCCTCTCTCTCTCTCCTCTTCCCCCTTTCTTTCTCTCCCTCTCCACCTCCTTTCTCTCCCTCTCCACCTCCTTTCTCTCCCTCTCCACCTCCTTTCTCTCCCTCTCCACCTCCTTTCTCTCCCTCTCCACCTCCTTTCTCTACCTCTCCACCTCCTTTCTCTCCCTCTCCACCTCCTTTCTCTCCCTCTCCACCTCCTTTCTCTCCCTCTCCACCTCCTTTCTCTCCCTCTCCACCTCCTTTCTCTCCCTCTCCACCTCCTCTCTCTCTCTCTCCTCTTCCCCTTTCTTTCTCTACCTCTCCACCTCCTTTCTCTCCCTCTCCACCTCCTTTCTCTCCCTCTCCACCTCCTCTCTCTCTCTCCTCTTCCCCCTTTCTCTCCCTCTCCACCTCCTCTCTCTCTCTCCTCTTCCCCCTTTCTTTCTCTACCTCTCCACCTCCTTTCTCTCCCTCTCCACCTCCTTTCTCTCCCTCTCCACCTCCTCTCTCTCTCTCCTCTTCCCCCTTTCTCTCCCTCTCCACCTCCTCTCTCCCTCTCCACCTCCTTTCTCTCCCTCTCCACCTCCTCTCTCTCTCTCCTCTTCCCCTTTCTTTCTCTCCCTCTCCACCTCCTTTCTCTACCTCTCCACCTCCTTTCTCTCCCTCTCCACCTCCTTTCTCTCCCTCTCCACCTCCTCTCTCTCTCTCCTCTTCCCCTTTCTCTCCCTCTCCACCTCCTTTCTCTCCCTCTCCACCTCCTTTCTCTCCCTCTCCACCTCCTTTCTCTCCCTCTCCACCTCCTCTCTCTCTCTCCTCTTCCCCTTTCTCTCCCTCTCCACCTCCTTTCTCTCCCTCTCCACCTCCTTTCTCTCCCTCTCCACCTCCTCTCTCTCTCTCTCCTCTTCCCCCTTTCTCTCCCTCTCCACCTCCTTTCTCTCCCTCTCCACCTCCTCTCTCTCTCTCCTCTTCCCCTTTCTCTCCCTCTCCACCTCCTTTCTCTCCCTCTCCACCTCCTTTCTCTCCCTCTCCACCTCCTTTCTCTCCCTCTCCACCTCCTTTCTCTCCCTCTCCACCTCCTCTCTCTCTCTCCTCTTCCCCCTTTCTCTCCCTCTCCACCTCCTTTCTCTCCCTCTCCACCTCCTTTCTCTCCCTCTCCACCTCCTTTCTCTCCCTCTCCACCTCCTTTCTCTCCCTCTCCTCTTCCCCCTTTCTCTCCCTCTCCACCTCCTTTCTCTCCCTCTCCACCTCCTTTCTCTCCCTCTCCACCTCCTTTCTCTCCCTCTCCACCTCCTCTCTCTCTCTCCTCTTCCCCCTTTCTCTCCCTCTCCACCTCCTTTCTCTCCCTCTCCACCTCCTTTCTCTCCCTCTCCACCTCCTTTCTCTCCCTCTCCACCTCCTTTCTCTCCCTCTCCACCTCCTCTCTCTCTCTCCACCTCCTCTCTCCCTCTCCACCTCCTTTCTCTCCCTCTCCACCTCCTCTCTCTCTCTCCTCTTCCCCCTTTCTTTCTCTCCCTCTCCACCTCCTTTCTCTCCCTCTCCACCTCCTTTCTCTCCCTCTCCACCTCCTTTCTCTCCCTCTCCACCTCCTTTCTCTCCCTCTCCACCTCCTTTCTCTCCCTCTCCACCTCCTTTCTCTCCCTCTCCACCTCCTTTCTCTCCCTCTCCACCTCCTTTCTCTCCCTCTCCACCTCCTTTCTCTCCCTCTCCACCTCCTCTCTCTCTCTCCTCTTCCCCCTTTCTCTCCCTCTCCACCTCCTTTCTCTCCCTCTCCACCTCCTTTCTCTCCCTCTCCACCTCCTTTCTCTCCCTCTCCACCTCCTCTCTCTCTCCTCTTCCCCCTTTCTCTCCCTCTCCACCTCCTTTCTCTCCCTCTCCACCTCCTTTCTCTCCCTCTCCACCTCCTTTCTCTCCCTCTCCACCTCCTTTCTCTCCCTCTCCACCTCCTCTCTCTCTCTCCTCTTCCCCCTTTCTCTCCCTCTCCACCTCCTTTCTCTCCCTCTCCACCTCCTTTCTCTCCCTCTCCACCTCCTTTCTCTCCCTCTCCACCTCCTCTCTCTCTCTCCTCTTCCCCCTTTCTCTCCCTCTCCACCTCCTCTCTCTCTCTCCTCTTCCCCCTTTCTCTCCCTCTCCACCTCCTCTCTCTCTCTCCTCTTCCCCCTTTCTCTACCTCTCCACCTCCTTTCTCTCCCTCTCCACCTCCTTTCTCTCCCTCTCCACCTCCTTTCTCTCCCTCTCCACCTCCTTTCTCTCCCTCTCCACCTCCTTTCTCTCCCTCTCCACCTCCTTTCTCTCCCTCTCCACCTCCTTTCTCTCCCTCTCCACCCCCTTTCTCTCCCTCTCCACCTCCTTTCTCTCCCTCTCCACCTCCTTTCTCTCCCTCTCCACCTCCTTTCTCTCCTTCTCCACCTCCTCTCTCTCTCTCCTCTTCCCCCTTTCTCTCCCTCTCCTCCTCCTCTCTCTCTCTCTCTCCTCTTCCCCCTTTCTCTCCCTCTCCACCTCCTTTCTCTCCCCCTCCACCTCCTCTCTCTCTCTCCTCTTCCCCCTTTCTCTCCCTCTCCTCCTCTCTCTCTCTCTCCTCTTCCCCCTTTCTCTCCCTCTCCACCTCCTTTCTCTCCCTCTCCACCTCCTCTCTCTCTCTCCACCCCCTTTCTCTCCCTCTCCACCTCCTTTCTCTCCCTCTCCACCTCCTCTCTCTCTCTCCACCTCCTTTCTCTCCCTCTCCACCTCCTCTCTCCCTCTCCACCTCCTTTCTCTCCCTCTCCACCTCCTTTCTCTCCCTCTCCACCTCCTTTCTCTCCCTCTCCACCTCCTTTCTCTCCCTCTCCACCTCCTTTCTCTCCCTCTCCACCTCCTTTCTCTCCCTCTCCACCTCCATTCTCTCCCTCTCCACCTCCTTTCTCTCCCTCTCCACCTCCTTTCTCTCCCTCTCCACCTCCTCTCTCTCTCTCCTCTTCCCCCTTTCTCTCCCTCTCCACCTCCTTTCTCTCCCTCTCCACCTCCTCTCTCTCTCTCTCCTCTTCCCCCTTTCTCTCCCTCTCCACCTCCTTTCTCTCCCTCTCCACCTCCTTTCTCTCCCTCTCCACCTCCTTTCTCTCCCTCTCCACCTCCTTTCTCTCCCTCTCCACCTCCTTTCTCTCCCTCTCCACCTCCTTTCTCTCCCTCTCCACCTCTCTCTCTCTCTCCTCTTCCCCCTTTCTTTCTCTACCTCTCCTCCTCCTCTCTCTCCCTCTCCCCTCCTCTCACTCTCTCCCCCCTCCACCTCCTCTCTCTCTCTCCTCTTCCCCCTTTCTCTCTCTCTCCTCCTCTCACTCTCTCTCTCCCCCCCTCCACCTCCTCTCTCTCTCTCCTCTTCCCCCTTTCTTTCTCTCCCTCTTTTCCTCCTCTCTCTCCCCTCCTCTCACTCTCTCTCTACACCTCTATCTCTCTCTCTCTCCTCTTCCCGCTTTCTCTCTCTCCCTCTCCCCTCCTCCTTCACCCCCTCCAGTAGTTATATTGATGATATTGACAATTATTTATCATATCTTTATCATCCTGACAGGTGCTGTTAAAATTACTCCAGCTCACGACGCAGATGATTACGAAGTTGGCAAACGATGTAACCTCCCCTTCATCACGATACTGGATGAGAATGGGCTGATTATTGGAGACTGTGGACCCTTCACTGTAAGTTACTTCTTTGTTTGTCAACATTTTCCTGTGTTCTTTCTTGTCCTTCTCCCCATTTTACTATTTGTTGTAAAGTGTTCAAAAGAAAAGACAATTAGAAGCCACAGAGAAGGGATTTCTCAGAAGTGAGAGAGTTCATCTGTGCTATATAATCAATTCTAACCTATGACAAACAAAAGAAAAGACAATTAGAAGCCACAGAGATGGGATTTCTCAGAAGAATGTTGAAAGTTCCCTGGACAGCTAAAAAGACCAACAGGGAAATTCTCAAAGAGGCCACCACAAAAAGGGAGCTCCTAAATAAACATCAGAAAGAAACAATCAACATTTTTCAGGCACATCATGAGAAGAGGAAAGTTGGAATACTTGGTTACAACTGGCAAAATAAAAGGAAAGAGAGATTGTGGAGGACAAAAAGAGAAAATATTGGATAGCTTGGTGTCATGGCATGGAAAACAGTCAACAACAGAACTGATACAATGCACAGTGGATGAAAAGAAGATTGTGGAAGGACATGATCACCTACGCCAACCAGTGACACATGATGATGATCTAAAGTGTTCAACCGATTTACAAAAGCACAACTTGCATGAGAAATGGTTGTTTGTTTGTTTGTTTGTTTGTTTGTTTGTTTTAGTTCGCCAGATTTGTATCTCTAGTAAAGTCGTGTTCAACTGAATTTTGCGTCAAAATCACTTTTTCCTATTTTTTCACACTTGCAACCATGAGCTCACGTGTCCCTTGCCCTGCAGGCAGATATCCTCCAACTTCAGCGGTGCTCTCCTTTTTACCGTCAAGAGTTTTAACATCTTTGGGTAGATTTTGCTCTCAATTTTCACAGCCTATTTTATACTGGTATCTGGGCTGTCCTTTCCCAAGGGAGGCAAATAATAATAAATGAATATTATTATAGAGGCAAGCTTCCCCAAGGGAGACAAATAATAATAAATGAATATTATTATAGAGGGAAGCTTTCCCAAGGGAGACAAATAATAATAAATGAATATTATGATAGAGGGAAGCTTTCCCAAATGTTTTCATTTGTAATTTTATTTGGCCATCTAATATTAAAAAACTGTTGGACTCATGCTATTAATGAAAGATTAGTTTATTGCTATTTGTCTTTTTCTCCATTACTATTTTTGTTAGTTTTTTTTTTTTATCCACCAGCTTTCACCTCTGGCGAAATCCATAGAGATTAAGAACTGAATTTTGCGTGTTAATCCACTTTTCCCTGACAGCCGTGTGCACAGGGGTCCCTCGCAGTACAAGTAGATAACTCCGTCTTCGCATGTACTCATATTTTTTTCCGTCGATGAGTAATTGACGTTACAAGCCGGGTCTCCCTGCTGAGACCAGGGGTGGTTACCGCAGAGAGAAATCATAAATAAAAATCCCAACTGCTTCAGCCGGGATTTGAACCCACAACCTCTCTGTCTCATGGCCGGCATCTTGCCTCTAGACCAACCAGTTCCCCCTTGTGATATTAAGAAGCTGTTGGAGTCAGGCTGTTTATGAAAGATTAGTCTATTGCTATTTGTCTTTCTCTCCATTAGTATTTTTGTTTTTAGAGTGAACTCATGTATTGAGCAAAGATAAGCAATTTATGACGAGGGAGGAATATTTTAATCAATGAAAATAGGTCAACATTTATAATGGGAAAATATTTATGACGAGGGAGAAATATTTTAATGAATGAAAATAGGTCAACGTTTATAATGGGAAAATATTTATGACGAGGGAGAAATATTTTAATGAATGAAAATAGGTCAACATTTATAATGGGAAAATATTTATGCTGAGGGAGGAATATTTTAATGAATGAAAATAGGTCAACATTTATAATGGGAAAATATTTATGCTGAGGGAGGAATATTTTAATGAATGAAAATAGGTCAACATTTATAATGGGAAAATATTCAATCTACAAAGGTAAACATCTATGATGTAAAATATGTATTTAATGAAAACGTTGATGTAAACATTTAACCCTAGATTACGATCTATCTATTAACCTTTCGAGCCGTAGTCAGCCTATGGGGCATAGACCCAGATACTCTTTCTCTTATCTAAATTTTTTTTTCTAGCAGTTTTCAATCCTTCTGAAGATATTTTATTAAATCTCGCCATTTGTCTCTGTTCTGTGCAAGCAACTCTATCTCATTGAGGGAGCCGATTCTTGCTGCTCTTGCCTCTCTGATCAATGTTCTTCTCAGTGTCTCTCTGGGTTGGCCTCTTTTCCTCTTACCTGTTGTTTCCCACATGAGGGCTTGCTTTGCTATTCGGTTATTATCTCTCCTCATCATATGACCTTCGTCTTTTCTTGATTACTGAAGATATTAGTGGTTCCTTGTCGATTTCTCTAATTTCTTCGTTTGTTTTGAATTCATTCCATGCTATACCATGCCACCTCAAAGTACAAAATCTTGAAATTTGACAGTTTGCTGCGTGCAAATATTCTCCCTATACTTTCTTTACTGCTACTTTATTACTATTTGTTTCCCTTGGTGTTTTATCAGACACAAACGTGCGCACCATAATAAGTACTGCTCTATCGTACAAAAGAGCCTGTTTTATTTTATTTATGTTTTTTTTATTTTGATACATCTTCAAAAAAATTTCTTTTTCTCTCTCTCTCTTTTTTCTTTCCTTATGATGGAGGAAATCTCCTTGGTTCTCGGTGCAGACATCTAATAAACCTTTGTACGGTGGGGTAGCCAGTGAGCTACACTAGGAGGAAGCCGAACATATGGCTAGATTGTTGGACTTACGGCCTCCATGTCAATAGACAACGTAACACGTACAGTAGCCACGGCGTGATGGGGTTGAATTTCAAGTCATAAATCTAACATAACCCAAGTAATTATTACTGCTTCTAATTCCCATGTTTCTCCTTGGGTAAACACACAACTGTGTAGCAAAAGTTCAAAGAAAATATTATTTTCCGAACTCCAAATGTAACAATTCAGTGATAGTAATTTTTTTCCCAGGATACCGTAAAAGCACGACTCATGGATAGGTATCATAATCTAGGGTTAATGTTAAAAAAAGTAAATGTTCTCTCCCCTGCCTTGCTAGGTGTATGGTGTTAGTGACCATATTTTTCTATGACCACTGCACAATTTGGGTGATGTGGTCGGTATTACGCCAGGCCGGCTTTACTTCCCAGAAAAATCTCTGGTACCCGTTTTTAGAGGCTGGTTGAACCCCAGAGCCTTGTCAGTCCGAAAAAATAATCCACCACTGCTGGGGATCGAACCCTGACTCCTTCTGGTCAGGAAGTGAGCACACGAGGCTCTGTGATCAATTAATTAAGAACGAGAAATATTTATCTATCTATCTATCTATCTATCTATCTATCTATCTATCTATCTATCTATCTATCTATCTATCTATCTATCTATCTATCTATCTATCTATCTATCTATTGTCCTTTCGAGCCGAAGACGGCACATAGGGCAGAACCACAATATCAAAAACAGAAACCTTGCGGGCCAAAATGGCACATATTGCAGAGATCACTGCTCTAAAATCTATGGTGCTGTTTCCATAACAATACTTTTTACAATGACAGCTTGTCAAGCCATCGATCAATCTCCTTAGTCGCCTCTTACGACATGCCTGGAAGGTCACAGTGTCATTATTCTTTACCTCCCTCATAATGAGGCCCCGGTAACACACGGGAAAGAAATATTTATACCAAGAGATAATTAATGAACACAGGTGAACATTATAATGAGAAATGTAAATAATGAATGAAAGTAAAATTTATGATGAACAATATTTAATATTAATAAACAAATGTAAACATTTATACATTGAGACATTTAATTAATGGATAATTACAGACGTGTTTAATGAGAAAACATGAACAAAAGTAGATGTGTTTAATGAGAAGCATAAAAAAGGTAAAGTGCACGTCAAGTGGCGTTTGGGGAATATGGTGTTAGTGACCATACATTTTACAGACCTTCGGCACATGATTTTTGGGTAATGTGGTCGGTATTACGCCTGTGCCACTTTACTTTCCCAGAAAAAAAACCGGTACCCATTAAAGGCTGGGTGAACCAGAAACCATCTGTTAGAATCAAACCCTACCTCTTGTCCTTTGTAGTCCAGTTCACTAACCACTGAGCTATCGCGGCTCCCAATGAGAAGCATGAACAAAAGTAGATGTGTTTAATGGGAAACGTCAACAAAAGTTAAACAGAAAAAGCGACGCTTTTAGCTGAAGAAAACAATAAAGAAAGAAAAATGTAAATAACGAGTAGGGATACGAAAAACACTTTTGCTTCTTCCTCTTCATAAACTTGTTGATGGATTTTGTTGTTTAAGTTACCATACAGTGTATTCATCTTTAGTACAAAGTTGCTCACGAGTCCTGCTCAAGCATGTACACATACATACATGCATGCACGTAACAGACTAGTTTCTCAGGGTTGCCCAAAGAAATTGTAACCGATAATCGTGTACTTATACCAGTTATTTACGGATCATCATCATTGCACTCGAACTTATCCATAGTTACACAGATCCCCCCTCAGCATGTCCTGCAGTCTCCAGCGACTGACGACTCCAGTTCTGTGTTGGTGGATAAGTCTTCTTACACGCCCACTAAGTTTCTCATTTCTGGCTGTGCCCATTTTAACTCCAATCTCTTTCATCCGAAGGAGTGACGTGGACTCATGGTTGTCAAAGTACTGTGCCCTTCCCACAACTTAGAGGGTATTAATGATGTCTGCCTGATCATTGGTTGACTGTCTTAACGACAGCTTGCCATCCTGTCCACTCCTCAAACTTAATACTTTTTCCACTTTACGTTCATTTATTCACTTAATCATCATCAAGTACCAGACCTGTTGGTGTTGGTGATCATGTCTCTCCACAACTTTCGATCTCAACAGTTATTTATCATTTCTGTTGTTGACCTTCTGCCAAGCCATTCTCTTAAACTGTCTGGTATTTTTTCTCTTTGCTTCCCTCTATCTCTTCGTCCCTCAAATTTTTCCAGTTGTTACAATATATTCCAGCTGTTCCCTTCTCATTACATGACCAAAAATGATGGTTTCTTCATAATATTGGAAATTAGCTCTCTTATTGTGTTAGCCTCTTTCGGAACGTCTTAATTACTCTTCTTGTCCATGGTATTCTCAACATTCTTCTGTAAAACCATATTTCTACTGACTCCAGTGATTTTCTTGTCTGTTTTCATATGTCCATGATTCACATCCATATGTTAAGACTGACTCTACATAACATTTAAGAACTGTTTTTCTTGTTTCTATTGTCAAAAATGCATAGTATCTTCCTCATTTTTTTTAAAGCTGCTTCTGCCTGAGCCATTCTGGTCCACTTAATACTGTTATAATATAATAAAGAAACTACCTGTTAAATATGAAACATTGCTGGCGAGGAAAACTCTCAAAGATGATGGATACTTATTGTCGATTATTGTGTTTGTTTGAGGCGTACCATTATGGTGAGCAACAAGGAGAAAGCACATGCTGTGTTGGGACTTCTTCCATCCTCATCTCATGACCCTGTGGGATGTTGGGGCACTACTGGCAGTCTTTGTCAACCTTTTCCATTTCTCTGCCATCACTCTTTATTTGGGAACAACACAAGTTGAGGCTTGTTCATTCTTTGATATTATCTTTCCATATCATTTCTGCCTACCTCTGCTGTCACGATTCTTGGCAGAATGGACTTTGCTAAACCAGATGATCAAGATATGTGGTCAAAACATTTCATTTTCTTCTTCTTCTACCTTTCAGCTCCCTGTGGAGCATAGGTCTTCAACAAACACTTTCCAAGTCGTTCTGTTTCTTGCCACTCTTTTAAGATCATTCCATGTCTTCCCTATCATCTTCATTTCTGAACATATACACAAACAAATGGAATACACAACATTAGGACTACCAGAAAAATGATGCCTACTACCAGCTCAACAAGAAAGAACTAGTAACAATTTTTAGACTCAGAACAGGTCACAACAAATTGAAGTACCACCTTTTCAACCCGATGGCACTGGATAGGACACACACAACGGAAGCCAACTGAGAGTATTACACAACAGGCCCTTTTTTGGAATGCCCAGGGGAAAAGACAAAGAGGAAGACCAAGGAATTCTTGGAGAGGACAGATAGAAGCAGAGATGAAGATGATGGGGAAGACATGGAATGATCTTAAAAGAATGGCAAAAACACAGAACGACTTGGAGAGTGTTTGTTGAAGACCTATGCTCCACTGGGAGCTAAAAAGGTAGAAGAAGAAGAAGAAGAAGACCTTTTCAACACCATAAGGGTAGGAACCTCTGATGTATGTGACTCTGGCACAGACAAAATGACTGTTGAACATCTACTTCAATCATGTCCAACATATGATGAACAGACAAGGCTCTTGTTGCCATCACATGTACAATACCAGGACAAGCTGTATGGAGAAGTCACCAGTCTTGAGCTGATGAATGTTTTCTTCAGAGCTATTAATATTGACATCTAGAGGTGTGGCCATTACCAGTATCATACCAGGACAAGCAGTATGGAGATGTCACCAGTCTTGGGCTGGACAAACGCTTGCTTTAAACGTATTAATATTGACATCTAGAGGTGTGACCATTACCAGTATCATACCAGGACAAGCTGTATGGAGAAGACACCAGTCTTGGGCTGGACAAACGCTTGCTTTAAACGTATTAATATTGACATCTAGAGGTGTGACCATTACCAGTATCATACCAGGACAAGCTGTATGGAGAAGACACCAGTCTTGGGCTGGACAAACGCTTGCTTTAAACGTATTAATATTGACATCTAGAGGTGTGACCATTACCAGTATCATACCAGGACAAGCTGTATGGAGAAGACACCAGTCTTGGGCTGGACAAACGCTTGCTTTAAACGTATTAATATTGACATCTAGAGGTGTGACCATTACCAGTATCATACCAGGACAAGCTGTATGGAGAAGACACCAGTCTTGGGCTGGACAAACGCTTGCTTTAAACGTATTAATATTGACATCTAGAGGTGTGGCCATTACCAGTATCATACCAGGACAAGCTGTATGGAGATGTCACCAGTCTTGGGCTGGACAAACGCTTGCTTTAAACGTATTAATATTGACATCTAGAGGTGTGGCCATTACCAGTATCATACCAGGACAAGCTGTATGGAGATGTCACCAGTCTTGGGCTGGACAAACGCTTGCTTTAAACGTATTAATGTTGAAATCTAGAGGTGTACGCAGAAGTATACGTTTGCAAATCTTTTTCATACGATCTAAGTAAGAGATGCCCAAAATCTTACTATAACATTTCATCTCCATAAAAAAGAGTAGTAAAGAGCCTCCGTCATGCCAAGTGGCATATAGGGAATATGGTGTTAGTGACCATATATCTTACAGACCTTTAACACATGATTTTTGGGGTAATGTGGTCTGTATTATGCCCGTGCCGCTTTACTTTCCCAGAAAAAAATCCGGTACCCATTAAAGCTGGGTGAACGTGGAAGCCGTAGGTTGAGATTGAACCCTACCTCTTGTCCTTTGTAGTCCAGTTCACTAACCACTGAACTATCGCAGCTCATTTCATCTCCATAGTTTATGTTTTCTTCTGTAGCTCTACTGCAAGAGTCCATATTTCATGTGTGTAATACACGTACATGACATGTACAGTGCTTATCCAGGCCCATATAGTGAGAAATCATAATATTGCAGGTCTTGTAATCTCTGAAGTACCTCCATTTATCAAATGTGGCGTGCCTTTATCAAATTATATTATACTATCGATTCTGTCTTAATCAATAAGAGTGAAAATCAGTTAAAAGAAATATTAGACATTATAGTGAAGGAAAGCAAAAATAAAGGACTCAGCCTTAATAGCAAAAAGACAGAAGTAATGGTAGCAACAAAGAAAAAGACATCACCACAATGCACAATAAAGACAAGTGGAGCAATATTACAGAAGCTAGCAGTGAAGTAATTGTCCACTTTGCGCCAGACAATAATATTTGTTGTTGTTAACGCTAATTCTTTTAGTTGTGATATCAAAACTCTGATCTGTATACTTTGTGGCACCTGCATTGAACATGCAGCCTTTATTCTCTCATCCTATAAGATTCCAGACAGGCAGTTGAAATAATTGGTTAAATGTGATTGATAAAAAAAGGGCCGTGTCATGCCACGTGACGTATGGAGATATGGGGTCAGTTCCCTTATTTTTATAGACCTTTCTTTACATGACTTTTGGAGTAATGTGGTTGGTATTATGCCTGTGCCACATTACTTTCCCAGAAAAATTCCGGTGCCCATTTAAGGCTGGGTGGATCTAGAAGCCGTCGATCAGGATTGAACCCGAACCTCTTGTCCATAGTAGTCCAGTTCATATAAGCTTCCAAATTCTGTAACGATTGCTTTCATTTTTTTAAAATTAACACTAATCCACTATCTATCTGTCTGTCTGTCTGTCTGTCTATCTAATCTATCTATCTATCTGTCTGTCTGTCTGTCTGTCTGTCTGTCTGTCTGTCTGTCTGTCTGTCTATCTATTCGAGCCAAAGACGGCACATAGGGCAGAACCACAATCTCAAAAACAGAAACCTTGCGTGCCAAAATGGCGCATATTGCAGAGATCACTGCTTCTAAAATCTATGGCTCTGTTTCCATAACAACACTTTTTACAATGACAGCTTGTCAAACCATCGATCAACCTAATACAACACCAAAAAAAAGTCAAAGTGGAACCACTCTCAGAAAATGTCAATTACAAGAAAAAGGGGGAATGTATCAGTTTATAGTCATCTTCACACGTACACACACAATCAACTGCCACATTTATAGGCTAGAGCTGAAATATATATCAAAGTTAAGCTGAATCGCCAACTGTGCTGGACGTTTTTGAACGTCCTCATTGTAACATCACAAGGGGGCACGACTCTTCACTGTCTTTCCCATCTTTCCACGGGATCCACGCTTTATTAACGGGAGGAACATTTTCATTTATGGGGTAACACGGAGGGACTGACGTCACGTAAAACTCTTGTAGTTTATCCAACATCTTACGAACTATTTTGGGCAGTTTTCGTGCTAGGTCATATTTTTCAAGTGGATCTTTCCGGATATTGTAAAGTTGGATAAGTTTCGCTGGACTTAGAGATTGATCCTTTATATCCACGGCGTTTTCCTGATGGTATTTCTTGACAGTTATAAGTCGGTTATTTGTCTTTGCAGCTATTGCTCGATGATACTTAACAGTTGTTGGTTGGTTAAAGTTCTTCACGTGCTGTTTGACCTCTTTCATATATTTGGATTGCTTTTTCTTGTATCTGAATTTTTCTCGTTGGCGCCGGCGCTGGTTTCTTCGTTGCAGCCACTTTTGATGTCGTTTGTTGTCATTTTTTGTTAGTCTGTATTTGTTTGGTTTGTTGATCCTCCTTTTGCATTTCCTCTCTGGAAAAAAACAAAGGTTTATTTGAATTGAAATAGAATTATTTAAAATAAGAATATGTAAGAATAGTACTGTTATTATAATGTTTATTCTGTTTATGATTTCTCCATGGATTTAATTCATTTTAAGTTGAAGATACACTGGATAAAGATACAAGAAAGTTCTCCATGTTTTACAATTTTTTGGGTGTTATCACTCTAGTGTCATCAGGCTTTGTAAGACACAGTAGAATAGAATAGTTGTAATACAGAGTAGAATAGAATAGTTGTAATACAGAGTAGACTAGAATAGTTGTAATACAGAGTAGAATATAATAGTTGTAAGGCAGAGTAGACTAGAATAGTTGTAAGGCAGAGTAGAATAGAATAGTTGTAAGGCAGAGTAGAATAGAATAGTTGTAATACAGAGTAGAATAGAATAGTTGTAAAACAGAGTAGAATAGAATAGTTGTAAGGCAGAGTAGAATAGAATAGTTGTAAGGCAGAGTAGAATAGAATAGTTGTAATACAGAGTAGAATAGAATAGTTGTAAAACAGAGTAGAATAGAATAGTTGTAAGGCAGAGTAGAATAGAATAGTTGTAAAACAGAGTAGAATAGAATAGTTGTAAAACAGAGTAGAATAGAATAGTTGTAAGGCAGAGTAGAATAGAATAGTTGTAAGGCAGAGTAGAATAGAATAGTTGTAATACAGAGTAGAATAGAATAGTTGTAAAACAGAGTAGAATAGAATAGTTGTAAAACAGTTTAGAATAGAATAGTTGTAAGGCAGAGTAAAATAGAATAGTTGTAATACAGAGTAGAATAGAATAGTTGTAATACAGAGTAGAATAGAATAGTTGTAAGGCAGAGTAGAATAGAATAGTTGTAAGGCAGAGTAGAATTGACTAGTTGTAATACAGAGTAGAATAGAATAGTTGTAAGGCAGAGTAGAATAGAATAGTTGTAATACAGAGTAGAATAGAATAGTTGTAATGCAGAGTAGAATAGAATAGTTGTAATACATAGTAGAATAGAATAGTTGTAAAACAGAGTAGAATAGAATAGTTGTAAAACAGAGTAGAATAGAATAGTCGTAAGGCAGAGTAGAATAGAATAGTTGTAAAACAGAGTAGAATACTGTCTGGTATTTTTTCTCTTTGCTTCCGTCTATCTCTTTGTCCCTCAATTTTCCCAGTTGTTAAAATGTATTCCAGCTGTTCTCTTCTCATTACATGGCCAAAAAATGATGATTGTTTCTTCCTAATATTGGGAATTAGCTCCCTTTTTGCTTTGGCCTCTTTCAGAACGTTTTCATTACTCTTCTTTGCTGTCCATGGTATTCTCAACATTTTTCTGTAAAAGATTCATGATTGTACAAATAAGTTACGACGGTGGTTTTCTGTTGCCTTCCATCAGTTTGTTTACGGTTGGTTCCGCTGGCATTTGACTAAAAAGTGTCACCCACAAGGCAGTGGGGTTGTTTTACTTCGGGGTGCCCTCCCTTAGCCTTTTACTCTCCCAGAGCTTACCTGCAAGGCAGCAGGGCAGGAGGAAAGAGTAAAAAGAATTAATGTTCTCCCATGTGTCGTTAGTTTTATAGAACCAAAGTGGACTGTTACACTTACCAGCACACGGGCCTGTAATCAGCTTGTAGTCCCCTATTCTAATTGCAGCACTGATTCTCACATCGAAGACACTGGAGTAGCTGAAATGGAAAAATATTAAAAGAAAATCAAGCAAAGTGACAGAAACAGAACGTTCAACAACAAAAAACGTTGACAATGGACGTAAAGGACAGCTAAAAGACCAATGAGGAAATTATCAAAGAGGCCAACACAAAAAGGGAACTCCTAAAAAAGATCAGAAAGAAACGATTAACATTTTTCAGGCACATCATGAGAAGGGGAAAGTTGGAATACTTGGGTACAACTGGCAAAATAAAAGGAAAGAGATATCGCAGACGACAAAGAGAGAAAATACTGGATAGCTTGGTATCATGGCATGGAAAACGGTCAACAACAGAACTGATATGATGCACTGTAGATAGAAGATTGTGGAAGGACATGATCCTTCAATACCTGTAGATAGAAGATTGTGGAAGGACACGATCCTTCAATACCTGTAGATAGAAGATTGTGGAAGGACATGATCCTTCAATACCTGTAGATAGAAGATTGTGGAAGGACATGATCCTTCAATACCTGTAGATAGAAGATTGTGGAAGGACACGATCCTTCAATACCTGTAGATAGAAGATTGTGGAAGGACATGATCCTTCAATACCTGTAGATAGAAGATTGTGGAAGGACACGATCCTTCAATACCTGTAGATAGAAGATTGTGGAAGGACACGTTCCTTCAATACCTGTAGATAGAAGATTGTGGAAGGACATGATCCTTCAATACCTGTAGATAGAAGATTGTGGAAGGACACGATCCTTCAATACCTGTAGATAGAAGATTGTGGAAGGACACGATCCTTCAATACCTGTAGATAGAAGATTGTGGAAGGACACGATCCTTCAATACCTGTAGATAGAAGATTGTGGAAGGACACGATCCTTCAATACCTGTAGATAGAAGATTGTGGAAGGACACGATCCTTCAATACCTGTAGATAGAAGATTGTGGAAGGACATGATCGCCCACGCCAACCGGTATGCCACATGAATAATAAGGTTTCTTTAATGTGCACTACAGAGGCT
Organism: Megaustenia siamemsis; assembly: GCA_032433765.1. NCBI lineage: Eukaryota > Metazoa > Mollusca > Gastropoda > Stylommatophora > Ariophantidae > Megaustenia > Megaustenia siamemsis. The sequence continues at coordinate 21,643,326 of JAVIAB010000159.1, forward strand.
GTGAAACTGGACTACAAGGGATAGGGTTCGATCCCAACCGATAGCTTCTGGGTTCACCCACAAGGGATAGGGTTCGATCCCAACTGACAGCTTCTGGGTTCACCCGCCTTAAATGGGTACCGGATTTTTTTTTCTGGGAAAGTAAAGTGGCACGGGCATAATACCGACCACACTACCCCAAAAATCATGTACTAAGGTCTGTAAAATTGATGGTCACTAACACCACATTCCCTATACGTCACTTGGCGTGACGGGGGCTCTTTACTACTCTCTACGTAGGCAAGGAAGGACGGAGATTGTGCAACAATTGGTGGCTCAATCTGTTATCTAAAACAAAATTCATCATCACTGAGTGCCGTCTCTGCAGCGAAGGTTGGCTACCATGGATCGCCATTCCACTCTGTCTCTTACTTTGATAGTGCAGGTTTGATGTTACTCGTCCATGTTAGTCTTGGTCTGCCTCTGCCTCTTTTACATTGTATTCTCCCTTCCAGTATTACTTTTAGTAGGCTGTTGTGTCTTTTAACATGGCCCAAAAATCGCATTTGTCTTGTTTGAATTGTGTTTAGTAGTTTTTTTTTAATTTTAGTTGTTTTAAAACTTCATCGTTTGTTTTCTTTTCTTTTCATCCAATTCTACCTATTCTTCTATATATCCACATTTCAAAGGCTTCAATTTTCTGTTCTGTTTTCTTGTCTAATGTCCATGTTTCTGCACCATATAGGAATATTGAGAAGATGTAACATCTTGCTATTCGTAGTTTTAGCACTGCTGTTATTTGTTTTGATGTTAGTATGTTCTCCATGGCATTAAAATTACTTTTTGCCATTCCTATTCTTTTCTTTATTTCAGTTGTACATTTTCCATCACTGGTTATAGTATGCCCAAGGTAGTTGTAGCTCTGAACTGTCTCCAAAACAAAATTACAAAAATAAATAAATAAATAAAATGAACAGGAAAAGTGAACTTACTTCCCGACGGGAGAGGCTGACTTTGTCAGGGGATCGATGCCGTGTAGGATCATGATCTTCTTGGAGTGTGCTTGTTTGCTGATGACTTCCCATTGGTCAATTCCGGCCATTTGACTTACGCCATCCATGTTGCCTTTGGCTAGTTTCACAAAAGTAGGGAACCAATCAGCAACATGAATGAGGGCCTTGCTTGTGTATTTCTAGAAGGGAGGAGATATTTTATAGTCCTTTATTTTTGACAATTTCACAATCTTTGGTTAAAGTTTTAGAAAAAAAAAACGCTGAGGATCTGAATGTTAAATAGCAGTGTGAGTCAACGCTCACTCAGAAACAAGACATAAAAAGATTCTTCTTTGTTAAGACATAAAAAGATTCTTCTTTGCTAAGACACAAAAAGATTCTTCTTTGTTAAGACACAAAAAGATTCTTCTTTGTTAAGACACAAAAAGATTCTTCTTTGCTAAGACACAAAAAGATTCTTCTTTGTTAAGACATAAAAAGATTCTTCTTTGTTAAGACATAAAAAGATTCTTCTTTGTTAAGACACAAAAAGATTCTTCTTTGTTAAGACATAAAAAGATTCTTCTTTGTTAAGACACAAAAAGATTCTTCTTTGTTAAGACACAAAAAGATTCTTCTTTGTTAAGACACAAAAAGATTCTTCTTTGTTAAGACACAAAAGATTCTTCTTTGTTACTTCCTCATTTGTCTTCCAGCATAGAGGAGAGGGGGGGAGCTGCGATAGCTCAGTGGTTAGTGAACAGGACTACAAAAGACAAGAGGTAGGGTTCGATCCCAACCGACGGCTTCCGGGTTCACCCAGCCTTAAATGGGTACCGGATTTTTTCTGGAAAAGTAAAGCAGCACGGGCGTAATACCGATGGGTTCATTAGCTATTGGATGGGTTGATTGACTATTGGATGGGTTGATTGACTATTGGATGGGTTGATTGACTATTGGATGGGTTGATTGACTATTGGATGGGTTGATTGACTATTGGATGGGTTGCTTGACTATTGGATGGGTTGATTGACTATTGGATGGGTTGATTGACTATTGGATGGGTTGATTGACTATTGGATGGGTTGATTGACTATTGGATGGGTTGATTGACTATTGGATGGGTTGATTGACTATTGATGAACCCTTCCTTTCCGTCTTCTCACTTGACAGCCTGGTCAGTGAGATTTATAGTCGGTCATCCTGCCGTATCAATTTAGTTCATTTGAAGACTGACCCAGCTCATGAACACAGGGAAGTGACCTTTTTTTTATTTTCCTCTCTTGAATATCTAGCATATTATCGCCATGTAGTTAGATTTGTTAATATATCCTTATATATATATATTTTTGTGTTTGTTGTTCGTCCAGATGAAGGCCTACTTGACCGAAACATCGACTTTTGTTTCGTCCATTACCACGTACAGCTGTCACCATACCACTTTTTTCTTCTTTTTTTTAGTATTGCGCAATACCGACCCCATTACCCCAAAAAATCATGTGCTGAAGGTCTGTAAAAATTATGGTCACTAACACCATATTCCCTATACGCCACTTGGCGTGACGGGTCACTAACACCATATTCCCTACATGCCACTTGGCGTGACAGGTCACTAACACCATATTCCCTATACGCCACTTGGCGTGACAGGTCACTAACACCATATTCCCTATACGCCACTTGGCGTGACGGGTCACTAACACCATATTCCCTACATGCCACTTGGCATGACAGGTCACTAACACCATATTCCCTATGCGACATTGGCGTGACAGGTCACTAACACCATATTCCCTATACGCCACTTGGCGTGACAGGTCACTAACACCATATTCCCTATATGCCACTTGGCGTGACAGGTCACTAACACCATATTCCCTATATGCCACTTGGCATGACAGGTCACTAACACCATATTCCCCATACGCCACTTGGCGTGACAGGTCACTAACACCATATTCCCTATATGCCACTTGGCGTGACAGGTCACTAACACCATATTCCCTATACGCCACTAGGCGTGACAGGTCACTAACACCATATTCCCTATAGGCCACTTGGCGTGACAGGTCACTAACACCATATTCCCTATACGCCACTTGGCGTGACAGGTCACTAACACCATATTCCCTATATGCCACTTGGCGTGACAGGTCACTAACACCATATTCCCTATACGCCACTTGGCGTGACAGGTCACTAACACCATATTCCCTATATGCCACTTGGCGTGACAGGTCACTAACACCATATTCCCTATATGCCACTTGGCGTGACAGGTCACTAACACCATATTCCCTATACGCCACTTGGCGTGACAGGTCACTAACACCATATTCCCTATATGCCACTTGGTGTGACAGGTCACTAACACCATATTCCCTATATGCCACTTGGCGTGACAGGTCACTAACACCATATTCCCTATATGCCACTTGGCGTGACAGGTCACTAACACCATATTCCCTATATGCCACTTGGCGTGACAGGTCACTAACACCATATTCCCTATACGCCACTTGGCGTGACAGGTCACTAACACCATATTCCCTATATGCCACTTGGCGTGACAGGTCACTAACACTATATTCCCTATATGCCACTTGGCGTGACGGGGGCTATTTACTTTTTTTTTTTAATGGAGGAGAGATATAATCTGTTTTTTTTTTTTGGCTCTTCTGCGGCCTCTCCTGCTACTGTTTCCTAGTGTTCCAAATATTCCATCAATCCTTGTTTTTCGTGGTCAGCCCTTGGGTCTGATGTTCTCGTAGCGTTTATTGAAGGCTCGTTGCGTTGTGATCTATCTGCCCTATCACGTGGCTAAGCTATTTTTATCTATGGTTTCTTTTTCTATTTAATAATGGATTAGTTCTATCTATTTACCTTTTGAGCCGTAGCTGGCCCATAGGACATAGACCCAGATACTCTTTCTCTTATCTAATTTTTTTTTTCTAGCAGTTTTCAATCCTTCTAAAGATATTTTATCAAATCTCGCCAATTGTCTCTGTTCTGTGCAAGCAGCTCTATCTCATTGAGGGAGCCGATTATGAGGGAGGGAATAATTAATTGATAATGGATGTATTAATTATTAATGGATTAATTAACTAATGGATGGATTGAATAATGGATTTTTTTTTGCTAATAGATTTTTTACTGATGGATTAATTGACTAATAGATTTATTTACTAATGGATTAACTGACTAATGGATGGATTGATTGACTAATGGGTTGATTGACTATTGGCTGGGTTGATTGGCTATTGGATGAGTTTATTGACTATTAGATGGGTCCATTGACTATTGGATGGGTTCATTGACTATTAGATGGGTTCATTGACTATTTGATGGGTTCATTGACTATTTGATGGGTTCATTGACTATTAGATGGGTTCATTGACTATTAGATGGGTTGATTGACTATTAGATGGGTCCATTGACTATTAGATGGGTCCATTGACTATTAGATGTTTCCATTGACTATTAGATGGGTCCATTGACTATTAGATGTGTCCATTGACTATTAGATGGGTACATTGACTATTAGATGGGTACATTGACTATTAGATGTGTCCATTGACTATTAGATGTGTCCATTGACTATTAGATGCGTCCATTGACTATTAGATGCGTCCATTGACTATTAGATGTGTCCATTGACTATTAGATGGGTCCATTGACTATTAGATGTGTCCATTGACTATTAGATGGGTCCATTGACTATTAGATGGGTACATTGACTATTAGATGGGTACATTGACTATTAGATGGGTCCATTGACTATTAGAAGTGTCCATTGACTATTAGATGGGTCCATTGACTATTAGATGTGTCCATTGACTATTAGATGGGTCCATTGACTATTAGAAGTGTTCATTGACTATTAGAAGTGTTCATTGACTATTTGATGGGTACATTGACTATTAGATGGGTCCATTGACTATTAGATGGGTACATTGACTATTAGATGGGTCCATTGACTATTAGATGGGTACATTGACTATTAGATGGGTACATTGACTATTAGATGGGTCCATTGACTATTAGATGGGTACATTGACTATTAGATGGGTCCATTGACTATTAGATGGGTCCATTGACTATTAGATGGGTCCATTGACTATTAGATGGGTACATTGACTATTAGAAGTGTTCATTGACTATTAGATGGGTACATTGACTATTAGAAGTGTTCATTGACTATTTGATGGGTTAACTTACCTTCTTATCCAGCAGTGGGCTGGCCACAAATCCGACCCCCTTAATACCTCCTTCAAACCATTCCCCCTTCCGTCCACGAAATGGCCAGTTGGATCCACCATTCATTGGGTCTGCACCGTTGTCAGTTGAAAACACTAGAACTGGTGAAGAAGACAAATTATTCTGAATTATAAGGATAATAATTTTAATGACGATAAGAAATTAAAAACAAAATCTTTATGACGGCACTTATCTCAATTCTGCCTTTAATGGGTACCGGAATTTTTTTTGAGGGAAAGTAAAGTGGCACGGGCGTAATACCGACCAAATTACCCCAAAAATCATGTGCTGAAGGTCTGTAAAATTTATGGTCACTAACATCATATTCCCTATACGCCACTTTGGCGTGACGGGGCTCTTTACTTTTCTTTTACTTATCCCATTTCTGTAGTCTGTTGGAGGGGGTATTGCTTAGGATTGGAGAATGAAGGATGCATGTTCAATGTTGGTGTTGCTTGTCCATCGTACTCTGGGTCTACTTTTGCTCTTCCCCTTTCGCCTCTTTTAGTATATGCTTTGTATCGACATTATAATGAAGGAAGACAAAAATAAAGGACTAAACCTTAATAGCAGAAAGACAGAAGTAATGGTAACAAAGATAAAGACATCACCACAATGCACAATAAATACAAGTGGAACAATATTGAAACAAGTAAATGAATTTAAATATCTGGGAACAGTGTTAACCTCAGATGGTAGATGTACAACGGAGGTGAGATCCAGAATGGCTCAGGCAAAAGCAGCTTTCCAAAAACATGAGGAAGATACTGTGCAATCTATTTTTGACAATAGAAACAAGAAAAAGAGTTCTTAAAAGTTATGTAGAGCCAGTATTAACATATGGGTGTGAATCATAGACAATAGGACAACAGGAAAGAATATCACTGTAGGTTGTAGAAATGTGGTTTTACAGAAGAATGGTGAAAATGCCATGGACAGCTAAGAAGAGTAATGAAAACGTTCTGAAAGAGGCAAAAACAAAAAGAGAGCTAATTTCCAATATTAGGAAGAAACAATCATCATTTTTTTTGGCCATGTAATGAGAAGAGAACAGCTGGAATATATTGTAACAACTGGGAAAATTGAGGGACGAAGAGATAGAGGGAAGCAAAGAGAAAAGATACCAGACAGCTTAAGGGAATGGCTTGTGAGAAGGTAAATAACAGAAATGATAAATAACCGTCGAGATAGAAAGTTGTGGAGAGACATGATCACCTACGCCAGCTGGATGTTTAGCCCACCCTAACATTTTACATTACGTTTGTTCCATGACTATAATCACATATCTCTCTGTGGTTTGGTCAGCATAACACCAAGCTGCCTTACTTTATCAGAAAAAAAATCTCTGTTCTGTGTTTGTAGAAACCACATGAACCCCAACCGGTAACAGTGAAACTGTGTGTGTGTGGGGGGGGGGATCTAATCTCTCCCCACTACTGGTAGCTGGGCCGACTTTCGCTTATTGAACACTTGAGGGCGCTGATGGCTTCACACACAGACAGACACACGCACGCACACATGCACATACACACACAGACAGACACACACAGGAACACAGACAAGCACACAGACAGACAGACACACACAGACAAACACGCACACAGACAGACACACAGACACACACACACATACATGCCTGCATTTAATCAACTTTCTCTTCTAAATACCGAACCCATCTGTATCAGAGAGAGAGGACAACAAAAATGGTCATAACTAAAGTATTTCTTTCTGGGGAATTTTAAGACCAGAAACAAAGTATAAATGACACAGGTGCACAGGGTAAGCTAGCAACAGTTGTGTATACCTTTTACCAAACTGCTTACTCATCTACCTGTTTGCCTCTATAATTTACACCTGTAAAGTTTGAACAAAAATATTGTTATGTCTTTCATTCTATTTCTGGTGTTTTGTTGCCGGTTTCTTTCTTTCATTTTTTTTTTATTTTACGAGGCTGTAAAGAAAGGCACAATTCAGTGGTTACGTGGTGCTTGGATTAGTTTTAGACATGTGGTGGTAAAGGGTGTCCTTTAGCAAATAAGGTCATTGGAGTAATGTGTTGAACTTCATAATACTACATGACATTTTGACATTTGGAGGATGACATTGTTCTCCTTTTCTTTATGACTTTCTTTGAACCAGGTGTTTATTTTTTGTTTCTTCTTGTGAGTTCACTGGAGCAGGGCACGGTTGTTTGTCAATGGTACTTTAGTCAATTTGCTCATTTGTGTCTTTTAAAGAAGATAAAATACATCATCGTCATCATCATTGAGTGCCGTCTCCGCACCAAAGGTTGGCTACCATGGAGCGCCATTCCACTCTGTCTCTTGCTTTGATGGTGCAGTTTGTAATAGACTGACTTTTCCATCTTTTGATATTACTCGTCCATGCCAGTCTTGGTCTGCCTCTGCTACCCTGTATTTTCCCCTCCAAGGTTGTTTTTAGGAGGTTTTTAAACGTGCCCCAAAAATTTCATTTGTCTTGTTTGAATTGTGTTTAGTAGTTCTCTTTTCATTTTTGGTCGTTTTATGACTTCATCGTTTGTTTTCTTTTCCTTCCATCCAATTCTACCTATTCTTCTATATATCCACATTTCAAAGGCTTCAATTCTCTGTTCTGTTTTTTTGTCTAATGTCCATGTTTCTGCACCATACAGGAAAGTTGACAAGATATAACATTTTGTTATTCTTAGTTTTAGCCCTGGTGTTATTTCTTTTGATGTTAGTATATTTTTCATGGCATTAAAATTATTTTTTACCATTCCTATTCTTTTGTCTTAACATATGGATGTGAATCATGGACAATAGGACAACAGATAAGAAAATCATTGCAATCTGTAGAAATGCGGTTTTAAAGAATAATGTTGAGAATACCATGGACAGCTAAGAAAAGTAATTAAAATGTTCTGAAAGAGGTCAAAGCAAAAAGAGAGCTAATTTCCAATGTTAGGAAGAAACAATCACCATTTTTTTGACTATGTAATGAGAAGGGAACAGCTGGAATATATTGTAACAACTGGGAAAATTGAGGGACGAAGAGATAGAGGGGAGCAAAGAGAAAAAATACCAGACAGCTTAAGGGAATGGGGTTGAGGCAAAGAAATGCAAGTGAATGCATAAAAAGCTTAAAAGAATGGTTTGGCAGAAGGTCAACAACAGAAATGATAAATAACTGTCGAGATCGAAAGATGTGGACAGACATGATCACCTACGCCAGCAGGCCTGGTACTTGATGATGATGATGATGATTCTTTTGTTTATTTCCGTTTTACATTTTCTATCACTGGTTATATCAAATACACTAACTTCTTCAATTTTACATTCAAAGTGATTAGAAGAAGGTGTATCTTACAATGTAAAAGCTTAAAAACATCCTGCAGAAACTCACAGACTTGCCAATATTTGATCCTTTTGTTTTGAGCATTATGTACTCAAATGTCCACACATACATATTAACTTTTAGCTAAACAATGCTACATATTGTATGTGACGTCACAAATTGAAACCACTTCTATAAAATACCAAATTTAAGTATAAGTGGAATGTACTGGAGACAAAGAGCACAGAACAAAGAGGAAGACCAATGTATTCTTTGAGGAAGATAGATGGAAGCAGAGATGAGGATGATTGAGAAGACATGGAATGATCTTAAAAGAATGGCAAGAAACAGAACGACTTGGAAAGTGTTTGTTGGAGACCTATGCTCCACAGGGAGCTGAAAGTGTTTGTTGAAGACCTATGCTCCACAGGGAGCTGAAAGTGTTTGTTGAAGACTTATGCTCCACAGGGAGCTGAAAGTGTTTGTTGAAGACCTATGCTCCACAGGGAGCTGAAAGTGTTTGTTGAAGACCTATGCTCCACAGGGAGCTGAAAGTGTTTGTTGAAGACCTGTGCTCCACAGGGAGCTGAAAGTGTTTGTTGAAGACCTATGCTCCACAGGGAGCTGAAAGGTAGAAGAGAGAGAGAGTATGTACTAGGCTGGAGCCTCGGTGGCTGAGTGGTTAGCACGCTCGCTTTCTGGCCAGAAGGGTCTGAGTTCGATCCCAATCAGTGGCAGATTTTTTTTCCGACTGACAAGGCTCCTAGGTTCACCCAGCCTCTAAAAATTTGAAATTTTTCTGGGAAGTAAAGGCGGCCTGACGTGATACCGACTATATCACCCAAAAATGTGCCATGGTCATAGAAAAATATGGTCACCAACAACATATTCCCCATACACCTAGCAAGGAAGGGAGGAAACCTTTACTTTTTACTTTACTTATCTAGACTAAGAATATGTTCGTCCATAAATACTGATGACCTTCCAGGCATGTCGTAAGAGGTGACTAAGGAGGTTGATCGATGGCTTGACAAGCTGTCATTGTAAAAAGTATTGTTATGGAAACAGAGCCATAGATTTTAGAAACAGTGATCTCTGCAATATGTGCCATTTTGGCACGCAAGGTTTCTGTTTTTGAGATTGTGGTTCTGCCCTATGTGCCGTCTTCGGCTCGAAAGGACAATAGATAGATAGATAAATACTGAACAATTTCCAGGATTAGAAAACTAAAATGCCATTTTGTGCTGAAAACAAACAGCCGTGACTGGACCCATCGCCTCAATGATCTCCCTCATCCCTGTTGGCATCAACCCAAACTCAAAATAGGAACTACCAGCCTATGCCACTGTACTCTGGATAACATGACAACAAAAGATGTTCTACAGGATTGCCCCCAGTACACAGACCTGAGAGGGACAATGTGGTCCACGCCCATCTCTCTGGAAGAGAAACTATACGGGGCAATCGAATCACTTAAACAAACAGCTGACTTCATAAGGGAGTCCAGAGTCCTAGTCTGAATGACGTCATGATCGCAGAAGAAGAAGAAGAAACCCACCTTAAAACCACCACCCACCTGCTTTCCCCACACGCCAGTAAGTATTACACAAGCTCACCTGTATCTGTCCACACCTATTTTCACCTAAACAAGCCAGCATACCAGGTCTAAGTTTACCCTAACTTAATTGACCCTTACCTGTGTTGTTCCAAAAACCTTTTCTCTTAATGGCTGCAACAACTTCACCCACACCCTCGTCCATGGCAGAGGTCATGGCTGCAAATATTCTCCTGGATGTGTCAGGTATGTGGAGATACTCTTGCTTGTAGCTGTGGGGTACCTGGGTGAGGGAGTAGAGGAGAATGGTTGTGTGGGGACACATACACATTTGTGGTTCCTGAGTTGTATGTGAGGTCCCCGGGTTGTATGTGAGGTATGTGCGTTTTATGTGAGTTATATATGTTTTATGTGAGGTCCCCAGGTTGTATGTGGGTTTTATGTGAGTTATGTATGTTTTATGCGAGGTCCCCATGTTGTTTTATGTGAGGTCCCCAGGTTGTATGTGAGGTATGTGGGTTTTATGTGAGTTATGTATGTTTTATATGAGTTATGTATGTTTTATGTGAGGTCCCCAGGTTGTATGTGAGGTCCCTAGGTTTTATGTGAGGTCTCTAGGTTTGATCAGAGATCGTTATGTTTTATGTAAGGAATGTTCATAGGCCTCGTTTATTGATATCTTCTCCTCCATAGCTATCTTGCTCCCTCTTAACTATCTCTCGTTCTCCTCCATAGCTATCTTGCTCCCTCTTAACTATCTCTCGTTCTCCTCCATAGCTATCTTGCTCCCTCTTAACTATCTCTCGTTCTCCTCCATAGCTATCTTGCTCCCTCTTAACTATCTCTCGTTCTCCTCCATAGCTACTTTGCTCCCTCTTAACTATCTCTCGTTCTCCTCATAGGTACTTTGCTCCCTCATGACTATCTCTCGTTCTCCTCATAGGTACTTTGCTCCCTCATGACTATCTCTCGTTCTCCTCATAGGTACTTTGCTCCCTCATAACTATCTCTCGTTCTCCTCATAGGTACTTTGCTCCCTCATAACTATCTCTCGTTCTCCTCATAGGTACTTTGCTCCCTCATGACTATCTCTCGTTCTCCTCATAGGTACTTTGCTCCCTCATAACTATCTCTCGTTCTCCTCATAGGTACTTTGCTCCCTCATGACTATCTCTCGTTCTCCTCATAGGTACTTTGCTCCCTCATGACTATCTCTCGTTCTCCTCATAGGTACTTTGCTCCCTCATGACTATCTCTTTCTCCTCATAGGTACTTTGCTCTCTCATGACTATCCCTCGTTCTCCTCATAGGTACTTTGCTCCCTCATGACTATCTCTCGTTCTCCTCATAGGTACTTTGCTCCCTCATGACTATCTCTCGTTCTCCTCATAGGTACTTTGCTCCCTCATGACTATCTCTTTCTCCTCATAGGTACTTTGCTCTCTCATGACTATCCCTCGTTCTCCTCATAGGTACTTTGCTCCCTCATGACTATCTCTCGTTCTCCTCATAGCTACTTTGCTCCCTCTTAACTATAGTTATTACTTCTTATAACTCTTTACCACTTACTTCCCTCATCTCTCACACGCTATCCTGTCTAGTCCCTTCCACTGCGCTCCCTAACAAACCAACTCCCATTAAAAACTCTCAAATAATCTTCTTCTTTTTTCCTTCCTCATCTGCCTTTCAGCGTCGAGGGGAGATATAATTTGCGGTCTTTTGCTCTTCTGTTCGCCTCGTCTGCTGTTATGTTTCCTAGTGCTTCTAATATTCCATCGACCCATCTTTTTCGTGGTCGACCCTTGGTTCTGGTGTTCTCACAACGTTTGCTGAAGGTTCGTTGTGTTGTGTTTTGATCTTTCTGTCATGTCACGTGGCCAAACTATTTTATCTGTTGTTTCTTTATATATGGGGGGGGGGCTATTCCTAGCTTTTTCTCAGTTCTTCATCTCTCAGACTGTATCCTGTCATTCGTCTAACCCATTTAATCTCAGTAGAGGTTATTTTTCTTGTTGTTCTTGTATCTAGGGTCCCGCTCTGGCATTGGTAGCACAACGTTGGGATGAAGATTGTATTGTATAGTGCTCGTTTTGCCTCCAGAGTTATTTCTTTGTTGGACAATGGTGGTGATAACTGCCCAATGATTTGACAAGCTTTGTTGCATTTTGATTCTATCTCTGCTGTTTGAGAATTATTGTTTGTCACTAAACTTCCTATGTATTTGAATTCCTCTACTTGTTTTAATTGCCTGCCTTCTATAGTTATGTTGATGTTCTGTTTATTTTTGGCGACATTCATGACTTCTGTTTTGTAGATGTTGATTTTCATGTTGTATTTTGTGCCTGAGATGTTGAGTTTGTTTAAGTGTTCTTGTAGGTCTTCTATTGTTTCATGTATTAGTGCCTGATCGTCTGCAAAAAAAGCTCGTTGATCTCCTCTATCTCTGATGGGTTGACTAACTTGCATATATAGTCCATGTATGTAATAAACAGTAAGGGGGATAGTACGCACCCCTGTCTTACACTTGATCTAACTTCGAAGTGGTCTGTGTAGCCTGCTGCTGTTCTGACCCTGCAGCTGCTGTTGATGTAGAGACTTTTAATAATGTTGGTTAGATGTTGGTTTACTCCGTATGTTGTTAGTATCTCCCACAGTTGTTCTCTGTTTACTCTGTCGAATGCTTTTTCCTGGTCAATGAAGGCTATGTATAAGTTTTGATTGTGTTCTGTCGTTTTTTCTGCAAGCTGTTTTAATGTGAATAGTGCGTCAGCACATCCTCTGTGTTTTTTTTTCGGAACCCCATTTGAGAATCGCTTAACTGTAGTTTTATTATTGGTCTACAGTTCTGTTATTGGTCTAACATATTGGTAAATATAAACCCGACGAAAATTTTTTTTTTTCGGAAACGTCGTAGTTTGTCTCGTCCCTCTATTAGTCTACATGCTTGATGCTATCTTACGTCTGTAGTAGGAAACTATTTGTACAGAGCTTCTCTACAGGAGGCAATCTGATCATCAAAAGAACCCCCCCCCCCCCACCCCGTCGAGCAAGTGTTTCGACCCTTTAGCTTCTAGACACTCTAGGGGAGGTGGGCCTGTCTGGGTCATGACTCCCAAGCGTCGACCTCCTGCTGCATTGCCTATACGGCTTACATAGTATGTTCGGCACAAAATAACAACCACTTAATACATAAAACACTCGAAAATAGTTTAACTAACCTAACCTAAGGATTACATTGTATGTTCGGCACATGTTCTCTTTAGCTACACTCACGACCCGACATAGTATTTAATATTGTATATATTTGTTCTTATCTTCAGTATAATTCCCACTTGAAATACCAGCCTAGATAGGCAATGACCATTGCATCCTGCGTGTACTCATTTCACTTATCCTGTCAAACAAAACAGGAAGTTCCATATTTAACTTTCGACAGCCGTGCCAATTAATTTGTAATCGTGGACATTTTTTATATATATAAATAAAAAAAACTGACCTGAAACAACATTTGTGTACGCCTGTTTTTTTTTTTTTTTTTTTTGCAAATCACTAGACTAGATCAGCAGTGCTAAAATTATCCTGTACCGTGGACCCCATTTATATAGATTTTGTTGTCGCGGACCCCCAGGATTTCATTCGTTCATTCTCTCTTTATGTTCAGCTACAAAATATCACACTATTCTCCACACCTTCGCGGGCCTGTCTGTGACGGCACCCCGGACTCCCCTGTGACGGCACCCCGGACCCCAAAATTTGAGAAACGCTGGTCTAGATTGTATAACTAATTTACATCAACTATCTTTACATATTCCCATTACTAGGCTCTGCCGGGAGGGAGTGGGGCGTATAAAACCGGAAAATAAAGACCGCTTTTCCGGTACCGATATCGGCACCGCGTGGTGAACAGTCTGAGTTTTTATTTCACCCTCGAAAGGGAAAAAAAAACCTTTGCCTGTAACTGGGTTCGAACCCGCGTTGTCTGTAATTAAATGCAACTACATATGTTGTCATCACATGGCCAAAAAATGATGATTGTTTCTTCCTAATATTGGAAATCAGCTCTCTTTTTGCTTTGGCCTCTCTCAGAACATTTCATTACTCTTCTTTTCTGTCCATGATATTCTCAACATTCTTCTGTAAAACCACATTTCTACAGACTCCAGTGGTTTCTATAATATTCATTTATTATTATTTGTCTCCTACCCTTTTAAGGCTGGGTGAACCCGGAAGCCGTCGATCAGGATCGAACCCGATCCCTCGTCCTTTGTAGTCCAGTTCACTAACCACTGAGCTATCGCGGCTCCATTACGGATGACAATAGTTAGAAAATATTAGGGGAATCCCCTGCGAGAGACAGTCAAACAAATTAGGGACAAACATATGTTTAGAGCACTCGGGGTGAGTCAATCTACAAACAACAAAAAATTCAACATCCTGATCTAGTCTTGAACCTATTTAAAAAAAAAAAAAAAAGTAAAAAAAAGTGAAGTGCCCCCCCGTCACGTCAAGTGGCGTATAGGGAATAAGGTGTTAGTGACCATAAATTTTTACAGATTTTCGGCACATGACTTTTGGGGTAGTGTGGTCGGTATTACGCCCGGTGCCGCTTTACTTTCCCAGAAAAAAATCCGGTAACCATTAAAGGCTGGGTGAGCCCGGAAGCCGTCGGTTGGGATCGAACCCTACCTCTTGTCCTTTGTAGTCCAGTTCACTAACCACTGAGCTATAGCGGCTCCCTTATTTACATAACCTTGTCGTTAATTTCTTGGCTTTCTGATACCAAATACTGACATAGGGTTGGTGTGGTATATGTGATATTTTTAGGTTATGTGTGATAAACCAGTGAGGTTTGTGAGGTCTGTATGTTGTGTGTGAGGTCATTAAGTTGTATGTGAAGTTTTTAGGTTATATAATAAACTACTGGTGGTTGTGAGGTCTGTATGTTGTGTGTGAGGTCATTTAGTTGTATGTGGGGTTTTTAGGTTATATGATAAACTACTGGTGGTTGTGAGGTCTGTATGTTGTGTGTGAGGTCATTTAGTTGTATGTGGGGTTTTTAGGTTATATGATAAACTACTGGTGGTTGTGAGGTCTGTATGTTGTGTGTGAGGTCATTTAGTTGTATGTGGGGTTTTTAGGTTATATGATAAACTACTGGTGGTTGTGAGGTCTGTATGTTGTGTGTGAGGTCATTTAGTTGTATGTGGGGTTTTTAGGTTATATGATAAACTACTGGTGGTTGTGAGGTCTGTATGTTGTGTGTGAGGTCATTTAGTTGTATGTGGGGTTTTTAGGTTATATGATAAACTACTGGTGGTTGTGAGGTCTGTATGTTGTGTGTGAGGTCATTTAGTTGTATGTGGGGTTTTAGGTTATATGATAAACTACTGGTGGTTGTGAGGTCCTAAAACTTACATGTACAGCCACCAATCTGTGCCCACCAGCAAGTCTCACAACTTACCTGTAAAGCCACAAAGCTGTGCCCACCAGCAAGTCTCACAACTTACCTGTAAAGCCACAAAGCTGTGCCCACCAGCAAGTCTCACAACTTACCTGTAAAGCCACAAATCTGTGTCCATCAGCAAGTCTCACAACTTACCTGTAAAGCCACAAATCTGTGTCCATCAGCAAGTCTCACAACTTACCTGTAAAGCCACAAATCTGTGTCCATCAGCAAGTCTCACAACTTACCTGTAAAGCCACAAATCTGTGTCCATCAGCAAGTCTCACAACTTACCTGTAAAGCCACAAATCTGTGTCCATCAGCAAGTCTCACAACTTACCTGTAAAGCCACAGAGCTGTGCCCACCAGCAAGTCTCACAACTTACCTGTAAAGCCACAAATCTGTGCCCACCAGCAAGTCTCACAACTTACCTGTAAAGCCACAAATCTGTGTCCATCAGCAAGTCTCACAACTTACATGTAAAGCCACAAATCTGTGTCCATCAGCAAGTCTCACAACTTACCTGTAAAGCCACAAAGCTGTGCCCATCAGCAAGTCTCACAACTTACCTGTAAAGCCACAAATCTGTGTCCATCAGCAAGTCTCACAACTTACCTGTAAAGCCACAAAGCTGTGCCCACCAGCAAGTCTCACAACTTACCTGTAAAGCCACAAAGCTGTGCCCACCAGCAAGTCTCACAACTTACCTGTAAAGCCACAAAGCTGTGCCCATCAGCAAGTCTCACAACTTACCTGTAAAGCCACAAAGCTGTGCCCATCAGCAAGTCTCACAACTTACCTGTAAAGCCACAAATCTGTGTCCATCAGCAAGTCTCACAACTTACCTGTAAAGCCACAAAGCTGTGCCCACCAGCAAGTCTCACAACTTACCTGTAAAGGGCCGTGCACGGCCTGGTATGCCAGGTACATGAAAAAGGGCTTTCGTGGATTGTGGGCTTGGATAATATCTACAGCCTTCTGTGTGTAGAGATGGGTGGAGTAGGTTCCACTCTCGTTGAACACGCTGGAGAATGAGTAGCGCGTGTCGTCATGGAGGTCGACTCCACACCCACCTTTAAGGCACCGGCTGAGGAGCAGATATTTGGTGATAAACCAGTATTTGTAATTGGGTACCTGACTTGCAGTGTTAGTGAATGTAACAAGAGGTAGGCGGCACGAAAATAAAGGGGCGTGCGGTCAGATTGGCAGCGTGGAAAATAAAGGGGCGTGCGGTTAGATTGACAGCGTGGAAAATAAAGGGGCGTGCGGTCAGATTGACAGCGTGGAAAATAAAGAGGCGTGCGGTCAGATTGACAGCGTGGAAAATAAAGGGGCGTGCGGTCAGATTGACAGCGTGGAAAATAAAGGGGCGTGCGGTCAGATTGACAGCGTGGAAAATAAAGGGGCGTGCGGTCAGTTTGACAGCGTGGAAAATAAAGGGGCGTGCGGTCAGTTTGACAGTGTGGAAAATAAAGGGGCGTGCGGTCAGTTTGACAGCGTGGAAAATAAAGGGGCGTGCGGTTAGATTGGCGGCGTGGAAAATAAAGGGGCGTGCGGTCAGATTGGCAGCGTGGAAAATAAAGGAGTAAAAAAAAAGTATTGTCAAATTTTACAGTATAGATAGATGATGTAAGAACAACACTAACGTTTCTGTCAAAAATTAACCTTCAGCAGGGATCACACACAAACTATTTGCATAGAATGGAAATTATGCCCCAATGTTTTTACTGTTTTATGCGTGTATTTTCAAGACATGTTGTTTATCTCATAGAAATGGTATGACCCATCCCAGCTATTTACCCCATCCTCCTATCTCAATGCTATTCCTACCTTTAATCTCTTCTCTTTGGCTAGCTCTAATATAACATCTATTGCTAGCTCTAATATAACATCTATTGCTAGCTCTAATATAGCATCTATTGCTAGCTCTAATGTAACATCTATGGCTAGCTCTAATATAACATCTATTGCTAGCTCTAATATAACATCTATTGCTAGCTCTAATATAACATCTATTGCTAGCTCTAATATAGCATCTATTGCTAGCTCTAATATAACATCAATTGCTAGCTCTAATATAACATCTATTGCTAGCTCTAATATAACATCTATTGCTAGCTCTAATATAACATCTATTACTAGCTCTAATATAACATCTATTGCTAACTGTAATATAAAATCTATTACTAGCTCTAATATAACATCTATTGCTAGCTCTAATATAACATCTATTGTTAGCTCTAATATAACATCTATTGCTAGCTCTAATATAACATCTATCGCTAGCTCTAATATAATATCTATTGTTAGCTCTAATATAACATCTATTGCTAGCTCTAATATAACATCTATTGCTAGCTCTAATATAACATCTATCGCTAGCTCTAATATAACATCTTTTGTTAGCTCTAATATAACATCTATTGTTAGCTCTAATATAACATCTATTGTTAGCTCTAATATAACATCTATCGCTAGCTCTAATATAACATCTATCGCTAGCTCTAATATAACATCTATTACTAGCTGTAGTATAACATTTATTGCTAGCTCTAATATAACATTTATGGCTAGCTCTAATATAACATCTATCGTTAGCTCTAATATAACATATATCGCTAGCTCTAATATAACATCTATTGCTAGCTCTAATATAACATCTATTGCTAACTCTAATATAACATCTATTATAATATAAGAGGCGCCAGTAGTGCGTCTTGAACAAAGCGTTATCTCCATATTATTGGCCCAGGCATAGAAAGCAAACTGAAATGTCAGTTCCATCCTCAGTATGACACAGCAGAAAGACGAACTTAAGGACGGAAAGTGACCAAAGGGCAGACCAGTGCTGAGATATAAGGATGTTTGCAGGGCTTCGTTGAGGGAATTTTCTATCAGTGAAAGGAACTGGGGAAATGTGGCTGCGGATCGTAGCACATGGAGAGGAAACATAAAAATTGGTACAACAACTGTCGAGACAGTGCTGATGTCAAATTCAGAAGACAAAAGGCGCAAGAGAAAGGAGACAAAGCCAGGTACCGTGAGTACGCCTTGCTCGTTCTGTGGATGGATCTGTCTGTCCAGGATTGACAAATTCAGCCACGAGAAAAGATGTTCAGTAAAGCAGCACCCAGTATGAGGCACTAATGCTTTACCAAACTACTGACCAATCATGATTGCTTGCTACCAACCGTCTGTCAAGACGCCAAAGGCCATATATTATAAAATCTATAGCCAGATACAGTCTCATATCACTTCTAATCTCGTCTACATTGCTAGATCTAATCTCAGCTTCCTTCCATCCTCTAATCTCAACTCTCTTCTAGTTCTAATCACAACTTTACTGTTGTACTTCTGCCTGCAACTCAATTCCTACCTCTTTTGCTATCTCTAATCTCAGCTCAATTCCTACCTCTTTTGCTATCTCTAATCTCAGCTCAATTCCTACCTCTTTTGCTATCTATAATATCAGCTCAATTCCTACCTCTTTTGCTATCTGTAATATCAGCTCAATTCCTACCTCTTTTGCTATCTCTAATCTCAGCTCAATTCCTACCTCTTTTGCTAGCTGTAATTTCAACTTAATTCCTACCTCTTTTGCTAGCTCTAATTTCAACTTAATTCCTACCTCTTTTGCTATCTCTAATCTCAGCTCAATTCCTACCTCTTTTGCTATCTCTAATCTCAGCTCAATTCCTACCTCTTTTGCTATCTCTAATCTCAGCTCAATTCCTACCTCTTTTGCTAGCTGTAATCTCAGCTCAATTCCTACCTCTTTTGCTAGCTGTAATCTCAGCTCAATTCCTACCTCTTTTGCTAGCTGTAATCTCAGCTCAATTCCTACCTCTTTTGTTAGCTGTAATCTCAGCTCAATTCCTACCTCTTTTGCTAGCTGTAATCTCAACTGAATCCCTACCTCTTTTGCTATTTCTAATCTCAGCTCAATTCCTACCTCTTTTGCTAGCTGTAATTTAAACTTAATTCCTACCTCTTTTGCTAGCTCTAATTTCAACTTAATTCCTACCTCTTTTGCTATCTCTAATCTCAGCTCAATTCCTACCTCTTTTGCTATCTCTAATCTCAGCTCAATTCCTACCTCTTTTGCTATCTCTAATCTCAGCTCAATTCCTACCTCTTTTGCTAGCTGTAATCTCAGCTCAATTCCTACCTCTTTTGCTAGCTGTAATCTCAGCTCAATTCCTACCTCTTTTGCTAGCTGTAATCTCAGCTCAATTCCTACCTCTTTTGTTAGCTGTAATCTCAGCTCTATTCTTATCTCTAGTAGTTCTATTCCAATTTCTATTTCTAGCTCTAATCTCAACTCTCTTCTAGTTCTATTCCAACTTCTATTGCTAGTTCTAATCTCAGCCATGTTGTTCGTTATACACTTACTTGTGCCTGAAGTGGTCGCCAGCGCCTGTGTAGAAACCGTAGAACCGGTCAAAACCGCGCCTGGTAGGCAGATACTTTCGCTTGTAGTAGCCGAGGTGCCACTTGCCTACCCCATAGGTCGAGTACCCGGCCTGGCTGAGCTTGTCGGCCAGAGTGGCAGAGCCCAGGGGTAGAGCCATCGGTTGGCTGGGACCAATGACCCCATGTTGGAGACCTGAATGGGATACAGTAGCGCTGATGTTATTTCATGTTTTTTTTATTATTTTTTGTTGAACAGGGGATTGGAGGTTGGCTCCGAGTGTGGGCATGCTCTGTCAGTTATTGAGTTGAGTTATTAAGCTATTGAGTTATTAAGTTATTGAGTTATTAAGTTATTGAGTTATTAAGTTATTAATATTAATATTGGAAGGGAAAATACAAGGCAAAAGAGGCAGAGACAGACCAAGACTAACATGGACGAGTAACATCAAAAGATGGACAAGTCAATCTATGACAGCCTGCACCATCAAAGCAAGAAACAGAGTAGAATTGCGATCCATGGTAGCCAACCTTCGTTGCGGAGAAGGCACGCGATGATGATGGTGAAGTTAATGAGTTATTGAGTTATTTGCGGGTCATCATCATTGCACTCCGAACATGTCCATAGGTGCTCAGATCCCCTCCTCAGCAAGTCCCGCAGTGTCCAGCGACTGACGACTCCAGTTCTGTGTTGGTGGATAAGTCTTCTTACACGGCCACTAAGTTTCTCATTTCTGGCTGTGCCCATCTTAACCCCCATCTCTTTCATCCGAAGGAGTGACGTGGACTCATGGTTATCAAAGTCCAGTACCCTTCCCAAATCTCGGATGGCATTGATGACGTCCCCCCGATCCATTGGTTGATCGTTTTCAACGACCGCTCAGCTAGCCAACCCGTCCGCTCTTTCATTTCCCCGTACTCCGGCATGTTCAGGCACATAGACAAAGGTAACCGTACGTATTTTTGACTTCCGCAATGACTCTACCTATTGCATACGTACAGAGCCCGCCTCCACTTTTCTTATCGTGCTCATCGAATCACTCAGTATACAGTCCGCCCGTCTGTCTATCTATCCGCCCGTTTGTCTATCTGTCCGCCCGTTTGTCTATCTGTCCGCCCGTTTGTCTATCTGTCCGCCCGTTTGTCTATCTGTCCGCCCGTTTGTCTATCTATCCGCCCGTTTGTCTATCTGTCCGCCCGTTTGTCTATCTGTCCGCCCGTTTGTCTATCTGTCCGCCCGTTTGTCTATCTGTCCGCCCGTTTGTCTATCTGTCCGCCCGTTTGTCTATCTGTCCGCCCGTTTGTCTATCTGTCCGCCCGTTTGTCTATCTGTCCGCCCGTTTGTATATCTGTCCGCCCGTCTGTCTATCTGTCCGCCCGTTTGCCTATCTGTCCGCCCGTCTGTCTATCTGTCCGCCCGTTTGTCTGACTAATGTACTTTCGAACCGAAGACGGCACATAGTTAATTAATTCTAGACTTGTCATGTCCAACGATCTTCACTGTCAGGTGTATGTCACACAAGACCTGCATCGTACCTCTCAACGCCGTATGTTCTGTCACTACCAGTATGAATGTTCCAATACATTTAGGAAACACAGATCGAATGTCAGTGATAGCTCTGGGGAAGTACTACCGCCTGGCGTGGTGCCGACAATCACCAGATACAAAAGTGATACTTACACCAAGTCATCGGTCGGCATCGGCGCACAGGTCGCCAGATCCATCATCATCATCGTCATGTGCCATACCGGTTGGCGTAGGCGATCATGCCCTTCCACAATCTTCTACCTACAGTGCATCGTATCGGTTCTGTTGTTGACTGTTTTCCATGCCATGACACCAGGCTATCCAGTATTTTCTCTCTTTGTCGTCCGCGATAGATCCATAATCATCATCATCGTGTGCCTTCTCCGCAACGAAGGTTGGCTACCATGGATCGTCATTCTACTGTTTCTTGCTTTGATGGTGCAGGCTGACATAGATTTACTTGTCCATCTTTTGATGTTACTCGTCCATGTTAATCTTGGTCTGCCTCTGCCTCTTTTACCTTGTATTTTTCCTTCTAATATTACTTTTAGTATGCTGTTGTGTCTTTTAACATGCCCTTTTTATTTTCAGTTGTTTTAAAACTTTATCGTTTGTTATCTTTTGTTTCCATCCAATTCTACATACGAGTATATCTCCATATATACATCATAGATCCATAACTTACCAAATCACCAGTTTTCTCGTGCTCATTACTATTGTCAATAAGGTTTTTCATACGAGTATGAGTATCATCATCATCATCATCATCGAGTGCCTTCTCCGCAACGAAGGTTGGCTACCATGGAGCGCCATTCTGCTCTGTCTCTTGCTTTGATGGTGCAGGTTGTCGTAGGCTGATTTGTCCATCATTTGATGTTACTCGTCCATGTTAGTCTTGGTCTGCCTCTGCCTCTTTTACCTTGTATTTTAGTATGAGTATAGCCAAAACATTTGGGTATTCCCCCAGTTTGAGTATAGCCAAAACATTTGGGTATTCCCCCAGTTTGAGTATTACCAAAACATTTGGGTATTCCCCCAGTTTGAGTGTAGCAAAATCATTTGGGTAATCCTACAGTTTGAGTATAGCCAAAACATTTGGGTATTCCTCCAGTTTGAGTATAGCTAAAACATTTTCGTATTCCTGTCTCTAAGTGCATTATCCGAAACATTTTCGTATTCCTACCAGCATGAGTTTGTCTAAAACATTTAAGTATTCCTACCTGTATGCGTATATTCAAAACAGTTGGGTATTCCTACCAGTAAATGCATACCCGAAACATTTGGGTATTCCTACCAGCATGGGTACATCCAGAACATTTGGGTATTCCTACCAGCATGGGTATATCCAGAACATTTGGGTATTCCTACCAGCATGGGTATATCCAGAACATTTGGGTATTCCTACCAGCATGGGTATATCCAGAACATGTGGGTATTCCTACCATTATAATTTTATTCCATCCCCGACCCATTATAATATTCTTACCAATTCGATTAAGTCGCCATGTTTATGGATTCCTACTCATTTTATTACGTTCAACCGATGTATGTATTCAAACCATCATGACTATATCCAACTTATTTAGGTAGTATTACCACTACAACACAAATCAACCTTTTTGGGTATTCCTACCATCATTATTATATTCAACCAATTCTGACCTATGGAAGCGAATCATGGACATTAGACAAACAAATGAAAAAAAAAGGTTAGAGGCCACAGAGATGGGATTTCTCAGAAGAATGTTGAAAGTTCCCTGGACAGATAAAAAGACCAATGAGAAAGTTCTCAAAGAGGCCAACACAAAAAGGGAGCTCTTAAAAAACATCAGAAAGAAGCAATCAACATTTTTCGGGCACACCATGAGAAGAGGAAAGTTGGAATACTTGGTTACAACTGGCAAAATAAAAGGAAAGAGATATCGCGGACGACAAAGAGAGAAAATACTGGATAGCTTGGTGTCATGGCATGGAAAACAGTCAACAACAGAACTGATACGATGCACTGTAGATAATAGATTGTGGAGGGACATGATCGCCTACGCCAACCGGCAGGGTACATGATGATGATGATGATGATGATGTGAGTAGTTCTTACTAATATGAATACCCGCAACCATTTGGGTATTCTAGCCGTGGGAATGCCCTTACCTGTGTGGATCTGGTATCGGCCAGACATGAAGACACTCCGCGTTGGGGTACAGATAGGCTGCACGTAGTAGTTGCTCAATCTCACGCCTTCTCGCGAGAGCTTGTCTAGGTTTGGTGTCCTGGAGGAGAATAAAGACCTTCGTGGGTTAGAGGTTTCCAAGTTCGGGGCTGTTTGGTGGAGTTTGGGGCTGTTTGGTGGAGTTGGGGCTGTTTGGTGGAGTTGGGGCTGTTTGGTGGAGTTGGGGCTGTTTGGGCTGTTTGGTGTAGGTTGAGGCTGTTTGGTGGAGGTTGGGGATGTTTGGTAGATATGGTTGTTTGTTGTAGGTTGAGGCTGTGGCGAGCGAGTGACAGATTGCTAGACTGGAATGAGAAGTGTTTTAGGGAGAGATGGTAAAGGAGAGAATGGAATGAACAAAAACATGTTTAAAACAATAAGCGATAGAGAGAATGCTGGATGTGTGTGTGAGTGAGAGATAGAGAGAGATAACATGAAGTGGCGTCTCCTCCTTCGAACAGAATTCGATTTAGGAGATCGTTTGAACTCGAAATTGCTCGCAGCTAGAATCGGGTTTTTTTCCACAAAAAAGAAAGAAAGAAAGAAAAAAGGAAAGAAAGAAAGAAAAATGAATGAATCCGTGCCGAGACCCTAGACAGTCCTTGTTTTAATAGAAACTAAACGGCAAATACACACAACTTAAAGTGAAGGTAAAAAGTAGGAAAAAATTAAAGTACCCCCGTCACGCCAAGTGGTGTATAGGGAATATGGTGTTAGTGACCATACATTTTACAGACCTTCGGCACATGATTTTTAGGGTAATGTGGTCGGTATTACGCCTGTACCGCTTTACTTTCCCACAAAAAATCCGGTACCCATTAAAGGCTGGGTGAATCCGGAAGCCGTCGGTTGGGATCGAACCCTACCCCTTGTCCTTTGTAGTCCAGTTCACTAACCACTGAGCTATCGCGGCTCCCAAAAGTGAAGATAGCACAGTTAAAAGCTTGAGATAATAAATTAAAGCTCGAAAACAGTAAATAAAATTCGTCAATTATATGTAATAAAGGGAAAATTGCATTCACTGCAACTTAGTGGGGAGGGTCCTGTGTGGCTGGAGAAAAGTTACGAGTCCTCTCCATAAATACAAAAACTGACTGTAATCCTGGTTCTTCTATCACTCTCTCATCTCAGTTTCTTTCTTTCTGTTTCTTTCTTTCTTTCTTTCTTTCTGTTTCTTTTCTTTCTTTTCTTTCTTTCTTTCTCGTCTGTTAGCAGCACTACTGGTTGAGAGTTGTTGTTGACCTCCCCTCTTTTCTAGATCCGCAACACCTATATCATGTTCATCATGATTGAGGATAAGTTCATTTTTCTCACTTCCGGCGGAGTTACGACATCTTCATCAGCCTAGGTTTCGTTGCTTTCTCACTTCCGGCGGAGTTACGACATCTTCATCAGCCTAGGTTTCGTTGCTTTCTCACTTCTGGCGGAGTTACTACATCTTCATGAACCTAGGTTTCGTTGTTTTCTCACATCTGGCGGAGTTACTACATCTTCATCAACCTAGGTTTCGTTGATTTCTCACTTCTGGCGGAGTTACGACATCTTCATCAACCTAGGTTTCGTTGCTTTCTCACATCTGGCGGAGTTACTACATCTTCGTCTTCATCAACCTAGGTTTCGTTGCTTTCTCACTTCTGGCGGAGTTACTACATCTTCATCAACCTAGGTTTCGTTGCTTTCTCACTTCTGGCGGAGTTACGACATCTTCATCAACCTAGGTTTCGTTGCTTTCTCACATCTGGCGGAGTTACGACATCTTCATCAACCTAGGTTTCGTTGCTTTCTCACATCTGGCGGAGTTACTACATCTTCATCAACCTAGGTTTCGTTGCTTTCTCACATCTGGCGGAGTTACGACATCTTCATGAACCTAGGTTTCGTTGCTTTCTCACATCTGGCGGAGTTACTACATCTTCATCAACCTAGGTTTCGTTGCTTTCTCACTTCTGGCGGAGTTACGACATCTTCATCAACCTAGGTTTCGTTGCTTTCTCACATCTGGCGGAGTTACGACATCTTCATCAGCCTAGGTTTCGTTGCTTTCTCACTTCCGGCGGAGTTACTACATCTTCGTCTTCATCAGCCTAGGTTTCGTTGCTTTCTCTCTTCTGGCGGAGTTACTACATCTTCATCAGCCTAGGTTTCGTTGCTTTCTCACTTCCGGCGGAGTTACTACATCTTCGTCTTCATCAACCTAGGTTTCGTTGCTTTCTCACTTCTGGCGGAGTTACTACATCTTCATCAACCTAGGTTTCGTTGCTTTCTCACTTCTGGCGGAGTTACTACATCTTCATCAACCTAGGTTTCGTTGCTTTCTCACTTCTGGCGGAGTTACTACATCTTCATCAACCTAGGTTTCGTTGCTTTCTCACTTCTGGCGGAGTTACTACATCTTCGTCTTCATCAACCTAGGTTTCGTTGCTTTCTCACTTCTGGCGGAGTTACTACATCTTCGTCTTCATCAACCTAGGTTTCGTTGCTTTCTCACTTCTGGCGGAGTTACTACATCTTCGTCTTCATCAACCTAGGTTTCGTTGCTTTCTCTCTTCTGGCGGAGTTACTACATCTTCATCAACCTAGGTTTCGTTGCTTTCTCACTTCTGGCGGAGTTACTACATCTTCGTCTTCATCAACCTAGGTTTCGTTGCTTTCTCACTTCCGGCGGAGTTACTACATCTTCGTCTTCATCAGCCTAGGTTTCGTTGCTTTCTCACTTCCGGCGGAGTTACTACATCTTCATCAGCCTAGGTTCCGTTGCTTTCTCACTTCCGGCGGAGTTACTACATCTTCATCAGCCTAGGTTTCGTTGCTTTTTCACTTCCCGCGGAGTTACTACATCTTCGTCTTCATCAGCCTAGGTTTCGTTGCTTTCTCACTTCCGGCGGAGTTACTACATCTTCGTCTTCATCAGCCTAGGTTTCGTTGCATTCTCACATCTGGCGGAGTTACTACTTCTTCATCAGCCTAGGTTTCGTTGCTTTCTCACTTCCGGCTGAGTTACTACTTCTTCGTCTTCATCAGCCTAGGTTTCGTTGCTTTCTCACTTCCGGCGGAGTTACTACATCTTCGTCTACATCAGCCTAGGTTTCGTTGCTTTCTCACTTCTGGCGGAGTTACTACATCTTCATCTACCTAGGTTTCGTTGCTTTCTCACTTCCGCACTTCCATGATGCCGTCATTAATAGAATAAGTGGTTATATATAATCACATTTTATATTATATATATATATTTTTTCGGAGTGTAGTTTGTGTGAGATTAAAGTGATTGAATATTGTGTTTCCAACGGATTATAATTTTCGAAAAGTTGTGTAAAGTTTTCTACCAAGGAGGAGGATAAGACCCGATAAGTAACTTTTTAAATGTAAACAGCTAAAGATTTATATTTAGATCGTAAAAGATCGCATGTGAGACCTTAGCGATCAAAAACGTTGGGCTAAACCCCAACGTGTGTTTTTCTTAAGTTAAGCCCTTAACTTAAGACTGGCTCAGCAGGTCGGTAAGGGATACATTTTTTATGCTCAGAGAAATACACAGAAAATGGAGATAGATAAACATAAAATAGGGACGATAAATATATGCGGGATAAAAAATAAAGAAGTCGAACTTATAGAAGAAATGACAAAAAGGAAAATTAAAATACTAGGATTAGCGGACACCAGAGTAAAAGGACAACAGATAAAGAAAACACACATGAACTACACGAACATATTCTCAGGAGTCGACAACACAGAAAGAGCAACACATGGAGTAGGTTTTATCATCGACCCAGAACACGCAAAGAACATTCTAGAAATAAAATACCATTCAGAAAGAATTATCACAATTAAACTACTAGAAGACGATCGGAAAACAAATTACATTCAAATCTATGCCCCATGCAACAACAATGAAAGAGACAGCGAAGAATTCTACGACACATTGAGTGAAATCATTAACAAGATTGACGAAAGCGACGACATGTTAGTGATGGGAGATTTTAATGGAAGGCTTGGGAAACGCAACAGTGAGAACAATGATATCTTAGGACCCTTTGGCGATAAAACAGCTGAAATAAACGAAAATGGGAGCAGACTGCTGGATCTATGCAATCAAAATGATTTATTTATCACCAACACATTCTTCAAACACAGAGAGTCGCAAGTATACACCTGGCACAAATGGAATGACACAACACGCAGAAGCCAGATAGATTTTATACTAACAAGACAACAGAACAAGAAAAGAGTAACCGACAGTAGAGCAATCCCTAATATTACAGACGACACGGATCACAAGATGGTTATGATCACACTAAGACAGCCAAAAATAAAGAGAATATACGAAAACAAACAAAAGAAGCGAAAAGAACAGACAATAAAAATAAAACAATTAAAAGATCAAGAAACAAGGAAAACCCTAGAAGAAAAACTAACAGATGAATTCAAGAAACTCCCTAACGAAGTATTCACAGTAGAAGAAGAGTGGAAACAATTTAAAGAAACAGTAACCAACATCTCTAAAACAGTTTGTGGAACGAAACTAAGAACAAGAGAAGGGAAAAAGAGCACCCCGTGGTGGAACGAAGCAATCAGAGTAGTAATTAAAGAAAAGAAGAAACTGTTTAAAAATTGGAGGGAGAACAAGAACCAAGAAAAATATGAAAAATATGCCTTAGTTCGAAAAAGAGTTTAAATTTTGATCAAAGAAGCTAAGCAAAAGAATTGGACAGAATTCAGACAAAACATGAGCAGAGACTTCAAGACAGCCACAAGAGATTTCTACAAAGCAGTAAAAGCCACAAGAGCGAGAAAAGAAAACCATGATCCTATTGAGCTGATAAATGACAAAGACGGACAGCCAATATCAAATAACCAACATATGCAACAGAGATGGAAAGAATGTTTTGAAGACCTGTTAAACATAACAACTACCAATAAGACAACAAAAACCACGATAGAACTCATAAATACTGAACCCAACATCATGAAAGAGGAAATCGAAGAAGTAATCAAATATGCACCAAGAAATAAAGCGCCGGGGATAGATAACATATCAATAGAAATAATAGCAGCAGCAGGAGGAACAGGAGTGCAATGGCTGCACAGAATATTTAATGCAGCATGGCACCAACAACAAGCCCCAGAAGACTGGCAACAGGCAATCATCATACCAATATGGAAAAAGAAAGGTAGCAAAAGAGACTGCAATCAATATAGAGGCATATCTCTGCTCAGCCATGTAGGAAAGCTATACGCCAAAATCTTGGAAAAAAGGCTGAGACCAAAAAAATAGAACTACAGTTAAGTGATTCTCAAATGGGGTTCCGAAAAAAACAGAGGATGTACTAACGCCCTACTCACATTAAAACAGCTTGCAGAAAAAAAACGATAGAACACAATCAAAATTTATACATAGCTTTCATTGACCAGGGAGCCGCGATAGCTCAGTGGTTAGTGAACTGGACTACAAAGGACAAGGGGTAGGGTTCGATCCCAACCGACGGCTTCCGGGTTCACCCAGCCTTAAATGGGTACCGGATTTTTTTTTCTGGGAAAGTAAAGCAGCACGGGCGTAATACCAACCACATTACCCCAAAAATCATGTGCTGAAGGTCTGTAAAATATATGGTCACTAACACCATATTTCCCTATACGCCACTTGGCGTGACGGGGGTACTTTAATACTTACTTTCATTGACCAGGAAAAAGCATTCGACAGAGTAAACAGAGAACAACTGTGGGAGATACTAACAACATTCGGAGTAAGCCATCATCTAACCAACCTTATTAAAAGTCTCTACATCAACAGCAGCTGCAGGGTCAGAACAGCAGCAGGTTACACAGACCACTTCGAAGTTAGATCAGGTGTAAGACAGGGGTGCGTACTATCCCCCCTACTGTGTAATGCATACATGGACTATATATGCAAGCTAGCCAACCCATCAGAGACAGAGAAGATCAACGAGCTTCTATGTGCAGACGATCAGGCACTAATACATGAAACAATAGAAGACCTACAAGAACACATAAGCAAACTCTCAACATCTCAGGCACAAAATACAACATGAAAATCAACATCAACAAAACAGAAGTCATGAATGTCGCCAAAAATAAACAGAACATCAACATAACTATAGAAGGCAGGAAACTAAAACAAGTAGAAGAATTCAAATACCTAGGAAGTCTAATGACAAACGATAATTCACAAACAGCAGAGATAGAATCAAGATGAAACAAAGCTTGTCAAATCATTGGACAGCCATCACCACTATTGTCCAACAAGGAAATATATATGTATAGGGCAAAACGAGCACTCTACAATACAATCTTCATCCAAACGTTGTGCTACCAATGCCAGAGCGGGACCCTAGATACAAGAACAATAAGAAAAATCACCTCTACAGAGATGAAATGTGTTAGACGAATGACAGGAAACAGTCTGAGAGATACGATCAGAAATGAAGAACTGAGAAAAAAGCTAGGAATAGCCCCCGCCATAGAATATATAAGGAAACAACAGATAAAATGGTTTGGCCACGTGACTAGGCAGAAAGATCAAAACACAACACCACGAGCCTTCAACAAACGTTGTGAGAACACCAGACCCAATGGTTGACCACGAAAAAGATGGATCGATGGAATATTAGAAGCACTAGGAAACATAACAGCAGCAGAGGCGAACAGAAGAGCAAAAGCCCGCTAGTATATCTCCACTCGAAGCTGAAAGGCAGATGAGGAAGGAAAGAAGAAGAATATATATATATATATATATATATATATATATATATATATACCAATGTTATTATGTGGCTGTGAAACATGGAAAACAACAAAATTGACAATCATAAAGATACAGACTTTCATTAATGGATGCTTACGCAGAATAAAAGCATGTAAATATGGCAGGACAAATTCACTAACATAGATATATGGAAATGTACCAAATACCAGTGGATAAAGAGATACAGCGAAGACGATGGCGCTGGATAGGACACACACTACGGAAGCCAACTGAGAGTATTACACAACAGGCCCTTTTTTGGAATCCCCAGGGGAAAAGACAAAGAGGAAGACCTAAGATTTCTTGGAGAAAACAGATAGAAGCAGAGATGAAGATGATGGGGAAGACATGGAATGATCTTAAAAGAATGGCAAAAAACAGAACGACTTGGAAAGTGTTTGTTGAAGGCCTGTGCTCTACAGGGAGCTAAAAAGGTAGAAGAAGATATATATATATATATATATATATATATATATATATATATATATATATATATATATATATATAGAGAGAGAGAGAGAGAGAGAGAGAGAGAGAGAGTCTCCACTTAGCATGAAAAGTGAAGTAAGTGAAAATAAATGTGAAAAGTAATATAGAGTGTGTGAGCTAGAGTAATGTTTGGGTTGAGTAATATTGGTTGATGCAGTGAGAGAGTAAGGTATTAACATGATGCTATCTTCTTCTTTCCTTTCTCATTTACCTTTCAGCGTCGAGGGGAGATATAATCTGCGATCCTCTTCTGTTGGCATCCTCTGTTATGCTTCCTAGTGCTTCTAATATTCCATCAATCCTGCTTTTTCCCGTGGTCGGCCCTTGGGTCTGGTGTTCTCGCAGCGTGCACTGATAGGCTCATTGTTTTGTGTTTTATTGCTGTGAGATATACAAGTATGGTAGTGTGACTGATTGAGATAATGAGGTCGTCATCATCATCAAGTACCATGCCTGCTGGTGTTGGTAGGTGATCATGTCTCTCCACAACTTTCTATTTCGATAGTTATCATTTTTGTTGTTGACCTTCTGCCAAGCCATTCTCTTAAGCTGTCTGGTACCTTTTCTCTTTGCTTCCCTCTATCTCTTCATTCCTCAATTTTCCGAGTTGTTACAATATATTCCAGCTGTTCTCTTCTCATTACATGGTCAAAAAATGATGATTGTTTCTTCCTAATATTGGAAATTAGCTCTCTTTTTGCTTTGGCATCTTTCATAACGTTTTTATTACTCTTCTTACCTATCCATGGTATTTTCAACATTCTTCTGTAAAATCACATTTCTACAACTTACAGTGATTTTCTTTCATGTTGTCCTATTGTCCATGATTCACATCCATATGTTAAGACTGGCTCTACATAACATTTAAGAACTCTTTTTCTTGTTTCTATTGTCAAAAATAGATTGCACAGTATCTTCCTCATTTTTTGGAAAGCTGCTTTTGTCTGAGCCATTCTGCATCTCACCCCTGTTGTATATCAACCATCTGAGATTAACAATGTTCCCAGATATTTGAATTCATTTACCTGTTTTAATAATGTTCCACTTGTCTTTAATTTGCTCTGATGTGATGTCTTTTTCTTTGTTGTTACCATGACTTCTTTTTACTATTAAAGCTGAGTCCTTTATCTTTGCTTTCCTTCACTATAACGTCTAACATTTCTTGTAACTCTTTCTTGATAATGAGGTAGAGTGAGATACTGATGATACGAGAAGAAGGTTAAGCGATAGATGGAGAGTAAAGTAAAATGAAATGAATTAAATGCAGTGGAACAGTTCGTAACTGCCCCGCCCTACCTGATGTGTGACAAATGATATCCAACATCGTTGTAGCCAAGGTCATCAGCCATAATGAACACGATATTTGGTTGGCTAGCCTCACATCTATGGGGGGAGACAAGCAGCAACAAGGCGGAGCTTGCAATGAGTGACAGCATTGCCATTGTTCCCTTATCAGAGAAATTAATTGATAAATGCCTCATTATTTACGTTCACATGTGAACTTTGCTAACTTATATATAAATGTCAAAACATCACGGCAATGGAGAGAACATTAAACCAAGTAATAATAGTTTCGTCAGCTACTGACCCGATCTCATCGTACCTCATCATCATCATCATCATCATTGAGTACCGTATCCGCATCGAAGGTTGGCTACCATGGAGCGCCATTCCACTATGTCTCTTGCTTTGCAGATTGTCATAGGTTGACTTGTCCATCTTTTGATGTTACTCGGCCATGTTAGTCGTGGTGTGCCTCTTTTACCTTGTATTTTCCCTTCCAATATTACTTTCATTAGGCTGTTGTGTCTTTTAACATGCCCAAAAAATTTCATTTGTCTTGTTTGAATTGTGTTTAGTAGTTGTTTTTTTTCTTCATTTTTGGTTGTTTTAAGACTTCATCGTTTTTTTTTCTTTCCATCCAATTCTACATATTCTTCTATATATCCACATTTCAAAGGTTTCAATTCTCTGTTATGTTTTTCTTGTCTAATGTCCATGTTTCTGCACCATATAGGAATGTTACATCTTCTCGATATTCCTGTATGGTACATCATGAAAGCAAGAGGCAGAGTGGAATGACGCTCCATGGTAGCCAACCTTCGATTCGGAGACGGCACTCAATGATGATGATAGTTATGTTGATAAATAGCATTTTACTATTCTTAGTTTTAGCCCTGGTGTTATTTATTTTGATGTTAGTATGTTCTTCATGACATTAAAATTACTTTTTGCCATACCTATTCTTTTGTTTATTTCAGTTGTACATTTTCCATCACTGGTTATAGTATGTCTAAGGTAGTTGTAGTTCTGAACTGTCTCAAGGTCTATTCCTTCAACTTAGATATGGTATGGTATGTTGTATGGTAACACGACCTGACAATAATCTATAGACAGCGACCTACTTGTTCAGATAAAGACACGGCACTGGATGATACTGAAGGTATCTGAAAACCCCGCGTGAAGATCCACACCAGGTGACAGACCACGTGCTGTGTTTGTACCACGTGACATTGGTTTACGGTGAACGTACTAAACTACTTACTAGCTTAACAACACACGTGGTATTGGTTTTGTAGCGGGAATACCCGCTTGGTAAGTCACACCAGATGGCGCCAGTATTTAGTTAAGTTGCCAGGTTTCTTAGTAATGTAGGCCAACATTGGAATATATTTAGTTTATGATGTTGCTCACGGTTGTTTGTCATTGACTCTTTAGTTGCATTTCCTGCGTCTGTCCGTGAACATCATCATCAGGTACCGGGCTTGCTGGCGTAGGTGGTCATGTCTCTCCACAACTTTCGATCTCGACAGTTATTTATCATTTCTGTTGTTGACCTTCTGCCAAACCATTCTCTTAAGCTGTCTGGTATCTTTTCTCTTTGCTTCCCTCTATCTCTTCATCCCTCAATTTTCCCAGTTGTTACAATATGTTCCAGTTGTTCTCTTCTCATTACATGACCAAGAAATGATGATTGGTTCTTACTAATATTGAAAATTTGAACATAAACTACAGACATTTGTATTGTACGTTCAAAGTGATCCGATGAAATATCTAATAAAAATGTAAACACTTTTGTGGTTACAAATGAAGCCACTGTGGAGGTGTGGCATACACTTCTACACATTATGGTGACAGCTTGCCAATAAGGGATCGGGACACAATCATAACGTTCAGGAAATTAGGACATACAAACACAGAAACGGACAACGAAATGAAGATAAACGAAACTTCATGTTCTAGAGTAATCAAAACTAGTGGATCTACTATACATGAAGTCAGCATCATCATATTCGTCATCATCA